>JANVCC010000076.1:7103164-7217846 GCA_025345505.1 Todiramphus chloris collaris | reverse complement strand
TCTTTCTTTCTTTCTTTCTTTCTTTCTTTCTTTCTTTCTTTCTTTCTTTCTTTCTTTCTTTCTTTCTTTCAGGCTATTCAAACTCCAGAAGGACCAACACCAAATAAATTATGAATGTTGAACAAGATGACCTTACATCCACAGCAGATAATGATAGGTCCTAGGTTTAACAGGGCCCTATTTGACCCCCTGCTTGTGGTGCTGTTGGCTCTTCAGCTTCTTGTGGTGGCTGGTCTAGTAAGGGCTCAAACTTGCCCTTCTGTCTGCTCCTGCAGCAACCAGTTCAGTAAAGTGATTTGCGTACGGAAAAATCTGAGAGACGTGCCAGACGGCATCTCCACCAACACCCGGTTGCTCAATCTTCATGAGAACCAGATCCAAATCATTAAAGTTAATAGCTTCAAGCATCTGAGGCACCTAGAAATCCTGCAGCTCAGCAGGAATCACATCAGAACAATTGAAATAGGGGCTTTCAATGGTCTGGCTAATCTTAACACTTTGGAACTCTTTGACAATCGTCTGACCACTATCCCAAATGGGGCTTTTGTATACCTGTCAAAACTGAAGGAGCTGTGGTTGAGAAACAACCCCATTGAGAGCATTCCTTCTTACGCTTTTAACAGAATCCCTTCTCTCCGGAGGCTGGATTTGGGGGAACTGAAAAGGCTTTCATACATCTCAGAAGGTGCCTTTGAAGGTCTGTCCAACTTGAGGTATTTGAACCTTGCCATGTGCAATCTTCGAGAAATTCCTAACCTCACCCCACTTGTAAAACTGGATGAGTTAGATCTTTCTGGGAATCACCTAACTGCCATCCGTCCAGGTTCCTTCCAAGGGTTAATGCATCTTCAGAAATTGTGGATGATACAGTCCCAGATTCAAGTGATAGAAAGGAATGCTTTTGATAACCTTCAGTCGCTTGTAGAGATCAATCTGGCACACAACAATCTAACGCTACTGCCTCATGACCTGTTCACACCACTCCGCCTAGAAAGGATCCACTTGCATCACAATCCTTGGAACTGCAACTGTGATATCCTTTGGCTCAGCTGGTGGATTAAAGACAAGGCGCCCTCCAATACTGCATGCTGTGCCCGTTGCCACACACCTCCCAGTTTAAAAGGAAGGTACATTGGTGAGCTGGACCTGAATTACTTCACGTGTTACGCGCCAGTCATAGTGGAGCCACCAGCAGACCTCAACGTCACAGAAGGCATGGCTGCAGAGATGAAATGCCGGGCATCGACCTCCCTGACCTCTGTATCTTGGATTACTCCAAATGGATCTGTTATGACACACGGGGCATACAGAGTTCGGATTGCCGTGCTCAGTGATGGCACATTAAATTTTACAAAGGTAACTGTGCAAGACACGGGTTTGTATACGTGCATGGTGAGTAACTCTGTTGGGAATACCACAGCTTCTGCCACACTGAATGTGACTGCCCTGGATAACCCCGGTTACACGTACTTTTCAACCGTCACAGTAGAGACTGTGGAACCTTCTCAGGATGAGGCACAGACCACAGAGCAGGTTGGGCCCACACCAGTTACCAACTGGGAGACCACTAACATGACAACCTCACTCACTCCACAGAGCACAAGATCAACAGAAAAAACGTTCACCATTCCTGTGACGGACGCAAACAACGGCATCCCAGGAATAGACGAGGTGATGAAGACTACCAAAATCATAATTGGTTGTTTTGTGGCTATCACCCTCATGGCTGCCGTGATGCTGGTCATTTTCTACAAAATGAGGAAACAGCATCACCGGCAGAACCATCATGCTCCAACACGGACTGTAGAGATCATTAATGTGGATGATGAGCTTACAGGTGACACACCCATAGAGAGTCACTTGCCCATGCCAGCAATAGAGCATGAGCACCTAAATCACTATAACTCTTATAAGTCTCCTTTCAACCACACAACAACAGTTAACACAATAAATTCAATACACAGTTCAGTGCATGAACCGTTATTGATCCGAATGAACTCGAAAGACAATGTACAAGAGACTCAAATCTAAAACATTTATGACATTATGGGGTGGGGGTGGGGACAATGAAAGATGGTTTATAAAACAAATGACACAAATGACTGGGCTAAATCTACTGTTTCAAAAGTGTCTTTACAAAGAAAAAGAAATTTATTTATTAAAAATTCTATTGTGATCTAAAGCAGACAAAATTATGTGTATTCCTCAGAACCTGTTTTTGCTGCACTTATTTACCCTCCTCGTTCCCTTTTTCCTCCCCAACCTCCCCTGACTCCCATTTGCCATATTTTTCATAGGAGATCTTGATTCCCTAAAAGAACTGGTATAGGAAATTTTGTAAGAATTCTGTTACACTTTGGGAATTTTTATGGTGAATTCTAGTGGTGAGATTCGGTCTATTTTGTCACTTTTTCTCTTTTTTTCTTCGGTTTTCTCATGCCCTTTCTGAAATTATTCAATAGAGAATGGAATAATAACAGCAACTTTGCAAGTGAGAAAAACAAACAAGCAAAACGTTTTTCTTTCCATGTATTGATTTGCTCTGTATTTACTGAAAGCACCGTTCTGTGAAAAAATGGAAGAAAACATAACAGAAAAAAAACAAACCAAAAAACCACAAACCCAAGAAATTCATTTACTTGTGAAAACCTATAAAACCCATGATCTTTTAAACAGTTCTAGAACCAGAATTTGTAGCTCAAAGACTAAACTAAGATTATAAATAAAATATTGGTTTTTTCTGTACTTGGATATAGCTCATTTTTAGTGTGGCTTTAAACATCTAAAGTTTGTTAAAATTCTTATGATATTCTGCTGTGATGGTCCAAAACACAATCTCTTTAAAGATAATAATTATACCATTTTGGATCATTACTGAAGAATAGCATCATTTTCATTTTAGTTTATATAAGTAGCAGACTGGCAAACAAGGGTGTTTGACTTTTAATGCAAGATTAAGATCATTCCTTCTAATGGTGTTTTCAATTACCTCTGTTATACCACAAGATATATTTCACAGTGCCAGGAGAAGTTTTGCAAGGAGTCTCAGTTGTGACTGAATTTATTAGGCGACACTGAAAAGTTTGTTCTGTGTTTTGTTATTTGTAACTGTCAGTAAGAAAATTCATCTTTATATCAAGGCCAGTGGTTTCCAGTTCAGTTGTTCTGGGACTTCTAGATGTGAATATGAAATATGTTTAGCTATCTATAATGCCTATAATCAGAGCTGTATCCCTATGTGTAAAATGAAATCAAAATGCTCACAACAGAGTTACTCACAGGAAGAGGTCCAAGGATTTGGGGTGAAAAAAACCAGAATAGTCAGCTAAATCAAAGTATACATTACTGTAATTTGCCTGGAAATTAGGCTCCCTGTAGTGTAACCAGTTAGCTTCAATTTAGACTTAGACTCATTTACCAATAGGAAATGTACACCCTTTTCCCTTCTATTTATATACATTCTCTGGATTTAGCTTAACGGTATAGGAATACTGTATAGTTTGCATGCTAAAAGCTAAAAGGAAGGCTTTGCATAAGAAAACCAACCTTAGGACACTGTGTTCTTCCAAGTAGAACTTCTTCCAAATTCAGCTTTGTGTGTCGGCAACTGAATAGAAGCATCTTAAGATGATAGAGATTCAGAAAAAGAATCACATGTATCATCTCTGAATGTCTTTTTATCTGTTTTCTTCCTTAACCACTCTTACTGTGAGTTTTCAGGGTCATGTGCCAGGTAAATCATATTCTTAGTTCATATCAAAATCTCTTTGGGGCTTTCTAGTATGCAAGAGCAGGTAGATTGAAGACCCTGCTGAACAACATACTTCTGTAAATTTAAGAAGGAATTTCTGCTGGGTTGAGGGGATAAATATCTCTTGTTGGATGCACAGTTCTCAAGGGTGCAAGTGAATATTGTAGTAAGATGGCCTGATTTCAAGAGGACACAGTGGAGATAGCTGAGGATGAATCACTCTCTGCAAGGAGTCTGGTAAGTATAATACAGAATGAAACCCAAAGTTCTGTAATAATCTCAAAGAAACATTTGGCAAGACATTATCTTTTGATGTACTACATGAAAAAAAAAAAAAAATCTATTCTAAGGGAATTTTAATAGAGGACAAAGATGGACCTGAATGTAAAGTCTTGCGGTTGTGATTCCCACCTTTGCCTGTTTCTTCAAAGAGCATTTTATTGTTTGTTTCTTTCAGACATGGTGATGGAGTCTGTACAGAAACACTGCAGTCACACATTGCTACTGGCTAGTAATATTGTGTCCATGACCAATGATTATCTGAAAATCAGAAAAAATTCCAGGAAACCTAAATCTGGGCCATCTGTAAAGAACGGGTTTATCTTAAAAAGTTACGACTACTCTCATTTGTGAAAGCATTTATGGTCACCACAGTTTTATAAACAGGTAGTTTTTACTAACCTCTAAACCTTATGCATGCGAGGCTTTTAGGAAAAAAGGTATAGCTATTGCCAAGTGGGACAGCGGATCAGTGACAATCTTTATTCCACTTCGGAGTAATACAAAACAATATCAGTGACTGTTTCAAAAAATATATACATTCTTACTCAGTATTATTCTGGTTTTGTTGGATACTAGAAAACAAACCAAAAAAAAACCCCAAAAACAAAACAACAAAAAAACACCCCACAACCAGATATTCCTGCTTGTTCATAATAAGCATAAAGAAGAAACCTTTTGGTGTGTTTGATGTGTTACATGGAAACTGTATTACTTATGATTTTCTCAGCACATCCCTATCCTTGGAACCGCCAAGATTATTTCTGACTCCTTCCTACTTCTATAAAACACCCAACACTTTTGCAGATTCATTAAATACCAGAGCTAGATAATGTCACAGTTTAAATCATGAATGGAGCTCTGCAATAAAGTGAGAGGAGTGCTGTGCTCTCTTGTTTTGGTGCCCAAATCACATGCCAATGCAGCCTGTTACTATAACATTAAGAAAGAAGCCTGGGTCTCCTATTTGGCAGAGCATAAATGAGAGAAAGCTCTAATGAAATTTCTCCTGCTGATGACTGCGTTGTGGATGGTGTGTGATGTAGAAAAATTTTTGGGGAAAAAAAAGGGATCTTGATTGTGAGCTGTCACTTTCCAGTGGGCTTATGAGAAAGGATCATGGAGATCAGCTCATTTGATGGAGTTTGAAGAAGTTTGCCTGCTGTCCCGTAGAAGTACAGAGTGCAAAGCATTTTCTTTCTGGGGTTATCATCAATCATTACAAATCTTACCAGGTGTAGAAATAATGGGTGAAAAGCAAAGCAAATGAGTTCCATTCAATTCACCACACAAGATGGGTATTTTATTTTACTTTGAAAAGGTCTAAATGTCTGAAAATAGTTACAGTGATTGTATTTTTTTGCTAAAATATTCTAATGCATTAAAAATTATATGTGATGATTTCCAGACACCCTGTCCCCACTGATGGCATTATAGGTTCATCACAGCATTAGAGAAAAGATTACTAAAGATAACTAAATTAATACTGTACTTAGTTGTACTAGCTTCATAGTCTTGTGAAAATATTTCGTAATAGCTGTTAGAAGCTTTTACGTGTCAGGTAAGATCATTACTGTGGTCTTTTCAACAGGGAGAATGGAAAATCTTTTCAACCTGTTCACCCTTCTCTAAAGTTTATATCCCATTTTTTACATGAACTAAGTACAGCCTTTTTGAAATTTTCACTTTTGTTTCCAAGTCCTGGCAGTGAAGGTCTAGGAAATGTTAAGAGCTACCTTGCAATTTCATACCAAAAGACGTAAATGAAGAAATAATTCATCCTTATCTTGAAGAAAAAAGGAATTGACTTCAGCGTCTGTGTTTCTGCTTTTCTTAGTAGAACTAACATATCTTTTTCTCCTTTGTGCAGATGTTGCCAAAAAGCATCTCATTTCAAACTTGCATCTAAAATTCAACCTGCAGTTAGTCTGAAGGTAGTGGCAGGCATTTTATTATGGAGGTGGTATTATATATTTTTTATTGGAGGATATGAACACCCAGAGCCATCGCTACTAAAATCAAAAGGGTTCACACGCAGGGGATGGGCTTGGGGAGATTCTGGGAAACCTTCCCAGTAAATCTGCAATTACTGTTGGCCCTGCAGCCACACTCTGGTGAGGTCCCAGTGGAAACACAGGGGTTGTATGTAGCCTGGGGCTGGAAAAGCACAGCAGGGCAGAAGGGCTTTACGCTGGGAACAACTCCATTGGCTGCTCCCCAGTTAAGAGCACAGACACATAAGTAATCTAGGTGTAATAGCTCAGCTTCAGATATAGAATGTATAAGGGAATTGTTTCGTTGACTACATTTCATCACAATTAAGTTTTAAAGTCTTATTGCACGCTAAACAATTGAAAACTTGAAGAATAAAAGCAATTCAGGCTTGATGAGGCTCTGAGCAAACTGATCTAGTTGAGGATGTCCCTGCTTACTGCAGGGTGGTTGGACTAGATGACCTTTGGAGGTCCTTTCCAACCCAGGGCATTCTGTGATTCTATGAAGTTACAGATCTCAGAATCACAGAATGGTAGGGGTTGGAAGGGACCTCTGGAGACCATCTTATCCAACCCCCCTGCTCCAGGAGGGGCACCCAGAGCAGGAAGATCATATTATCCAGGTGGGTTTAGAATCTCTCCAGAGAATGAGATTCCACAGCCTCTCTGGGCAGCCTGTGCCAGGCTCTGCCACCCTCACAGAAAATAATTTTTTTCTCCCATTCAGATGGAACCTCCTGTGTTCCAGTTTGTGCTCATTGCCCTTGTCCTGTCACTAGGTACCACTAAAAAGAGACTGGCCCCAGCCTCCTGACACCCACCCTTCAGATATTGCTAAGCGTTGATCAGATCCCCTCTAAAATCTTCTCCAGGCTAAACAGCCTCAGGTCTCAGCCTTTTCTCATCACAGAGATGGCTCCATTCCCCTCAGCATCTTTATAGCCTCCACTGGACTCTCACCAGTAGTTCCTCGTCTCTCTTGAACTGGGGAGCCCAGAAATAGGCACACAATACTTCAGAGGAGGCCTCACTGAGGCACAGTAGAAGGGGAGGAGACCCTCCCTCAACCTGCTGGTCACACTGCTCTTCATCTACAATGTAAGTTTTACACAAATGGCAAAGTCATATTTTCACCAAATGGTAATGCTCATTTGAAAGAGCCCAGGAAATTGTTTTTCAGTATTAACTGTATTAAGACCAATGTAATTTGTACTTCAATAGCTACATGCTATTTGCTTCAGTAAGTACAAGGCATGATTTTCTTAGTTGAGATCTGTTAAACAAAATCTGTTTCATTTGTGTTTTGTCATTGCTTCCATATCTTTATAACTTACACCTAGACTGTCCATTGACGTGCTCTCTAAAGGGCTGAATCAGTGACCCCTGACTGACTTAGAGAAATCTTTTCTATACTGTAACTCCAGTGAGGTGTGGAATTTTGGAATGAAATGAAGACACTGAAATGATGACATCATCAGGTGATTTCATGGCTAGCTTTTGTAAAGTGGGAAAATTGTCAGTTTTGAGAACTATGAAAACCAAATCTTAGTAAAAATAGGAGAGTTTAGTAAAAAAAGAGAAAAAAAAAGAAGAAATTAGAGCATGAATGTACTTGAAAATAATAGTAGGATGTAATGATTACAGCAAGAAGTAGGAGTCATATATCCCAGGTAATCTTTGCATCTTTTTCTAACACCACAAACTCAAAAATTGGAGCTCCATCTCGATGTGTTATTTGGCTTATGCAAGAGTTCTGGCTACCCTATCCATAGCTTTCTGTTCTTAAATTTTGCTGTACATATATGACGTATTCTGGGCTTTCAGCTCTGGGACAGTTTCCCAGGCAGAGCACACAATGGAATTCTCAGCCAAATCATCCAAACTCCACCCACTGGAGGTTCATGTTTAATACTCTCTGGTGCTTTTTTTCAATCTACTTGAAATGGCTTGTGCAGTGAAAAATGTCTTCATTTCTTTGATCCTCTACTACAACAGCAATACATCATTCATACCCTATTTGGGAGAAGTTGGTTTGCATGGATTATGTTTCCATCAAAATTCAAAATACAAATTGCAGTTGCTTTTTCTTCTAGTAAAAAATTTTGAATTCTGCTGACTTGAAAAGTATCCTCTTCCTTTTGCAGTAGCTCAGTTAAACACAACTAAATTGCAAGATTTAAAAAAAAAAAAAAGAATTTAAAAAAGAGAAACTACATCATGGAATGCTATGCGTTCACACATCTGTTTGCATATGTATGTCATTTAAAATGTGACTCTACAGGTGAGATTAAAGGAATAAATGTATAAAAAGGAGAACGATGGATTAAATGAGATGAGAGAATATCTAGTAAAACAGAACTGGAGTTAGTGGACCGCAGAATTAATCCAACCCCTACGACTGATTTAATTCTGTAACACGTAATTCAATTTGATTTAATTTGCTCATTTAATTCCACAAAAGGACAGTTCGTTGTCAGAGCAAGCAGGTGGAAATCTGAGTTCTGGTTTTGACAGTACCCACGTGATATCAAGCAGTCTTCCTTTTCCCTGTCCTCCTTGGCTTGCCTTTTCTGTCCAGATGTTCTGAACCTGTCTTCCAGAGGCATCCAGCTCTCCACCTTGTCACAGGCCTGAATTCCAGCGGGGCACAAGACAGGTCAGTGTTGCATTACTAAGCAGAGCCTCTGCAGATCTGGGTGCTAGGTGTTTTAACTCCACTAACTCCTGAACAACTAGTTCCTATTTGATACTGCAAGGCAGTTTCACAAATCGCTTACATGGTTTTTAATATTGTATGTTGATCACCTGCCATGTGTGTTAATTAACTGATTTTTGGGTTGAAACATTCATTCATTTCTTTGTTTTCCTTTTGGAATGTACCTTTCTTTGTGATTAAGTGTTTGATCAAATTCTAAAGAGTTGGAGAAAATATATCAAGGTCTTTGGATATTCAGACTATAAAAGGATTCCAAATTGTGTAAAATCAAACACATTACCAAAAAAAAAAACCAAAACAAAACATGTCAATCAGTAGCAATGCTCTCAGATTCCTAGAAAGCAAATGCCTAAACAAAGAGTGTTTCCCCCCCCCTTTTTTTTTTTGCTTCTTTTTTTTTTATTATTATTATTTTTTTGTTAAGAACAATTTTTCTACTTGACTCAGCAGAGCCATCAAAGCCTTATCAGACCGAATGAAGCGGGGACACTGTCAACTTCCATGTTTTTTTCTAAGACTTCCATGACAGAGATTAGTTTGTCCTGCTAATTTTTTTTTTTTTTTTTTTTTAATAAATCCTCTTGGCCATGTCAGCAGTGTTTCCATCAGGATGGACATGAGTAATTACTGCTGGGAATATTGTCACTGCTTGTTCCTACTTGGAGAAACACTGACTCTGGGTGTTTATCTTTTCAGCTCCCTGCTGATTTCTGACACTCCTGTGGGGAAGCAATCAATGCTGTACTGAAAGAGAAGCTTTGGCCCACTTAACGCAACAAAGAAATAATAAAGGGCTGAACCAGGCAAGAAAGAATAAAATAAAATGCAGTGATAGTGCGGAAAGTAGAGTCCTGAGAAGATAACTAAGCATTGCAGGGAGAGAGAAAAAAATACTGCATAGAAGAAGGAAGTTGAAAAGGAGTGAGAAGCTATTCCATCATTTGGTTCCCTCCTTTTTTTCTCATTTCATGCATTTTTTTCCTAGTATAGCTGGATAATAGTCTAAATAAATCACCCTGGAAACAGGCTGGGGGATTGTTTTAGAAGTTACAAAAGCAACAGTCTGTAGACTTAACATGGGTCAAACCAGTCTCAGAGTACTGTTTAGGATGTTCTGATATTGTCCAAGACAGTAAGAGATTACCAGAGCCAGAGGTTTAAGCTGGAATTCTGAAAGAAAAGTGAGTAGAAAATAGTTTCCCAAGAGGAAAAGTAGAAATTTGCCTTCTGGGAGCACCCAATTGGCAATTTCTGTATGTAAATATCATTTTAACATTAACCTCTGCTGATTTTAAAATTGGTCCCTTAAAAAGAATCTGGAAGAAGCACTAAAATGAATAGAATGGACAAGGATGGTAGTAATGAAATGTTTAATTTAGTAAAATTTAACATTTCTATCCTCTGGGATCATTTTTTGTAATACAGTATTTTTAATTAGGAGCTAAGAAGACATTTATTTGTAAATTTTATCCCCTTTTCTCCCCTCAAGTCGGGATAAAATTTTTGTCTGGCTAATACAACTGGTATTAGAATTTTGGAAAAAAAGGAGAGATACCATGTGAAACACGTGGTAATTTGGTAGTATGCTTTTGCTTTTTGCTCTAAGTTGCCTTTTCTTGTCTTTTCAAACAAATATAAGTTAAGGAAATGAAATAGTAAGATAGAAAACTTGCAATGATGATGTTTGTGAAAGTGCAAGATTTATACGTCCTTACTGTTTCATTAATTTCATTCTAATTTGTTGTCAGAAAAGGGTTGGAAGCTCAAATAAGTCCTTATTTTTTTCATGATTCCTTAGGTTTTGGCTACGCTTTTTTCCCTCCATTGGTCAAATAAATTTTTTGTGGATTTGACTGTTTCAGATTAGATGCTTTTTTCCTCACCTCTATTTGCAATTTCTGGGGTTTTTTTTCTGTACCATCAGTTTTCACTCAACACATTTCCTCAAAAACTAAGTCTTTTTTTATTTATATATTTTCTCCATGATATACAGCTGTGGGATCTAAGTCTGCATTGCCTTGCTATGTATCCTCCCTAACTTCATGGAAGTATCTGCTTGCATTTGCTACCTTCACGACATTACTTGGTTATTTCACTATTTGTGTGTAATGGAGAGTCAGCCAGTGAAGTCATTGGGCACCTTTTCTCCACACAAACACAAAATGTTGCTGTGAAATGGAAGCATGTGACTGCCCACTGCTTGTTTCAAGATTTAATGAAAAAACACTGTAAATTCAAAATCTTCAGGCTTCTGTGGCAATTGGAATTTGGCTGCAGAAAATCAGAACATCCTGATGGGTATGAGGTCATTCATTTCTTGTGTGTATCTTAACACAGGAAGATGTTATCTCAGAATAGGAGAAGAATACTGTCCTCTCTGAAGTTTGTTTGACACCCTTCATCAAAAGGAAGCTGACATTTTTAGTAAGCTGCTTTCTCATTTGAAATTTGTGATGCCTGTTGACGTCATGCATGGTTGGTGGCATTCTGTCAACATCACTGAAGGGATGGATCAGCTTGTTTTTAAATGGATTTTCCTTCTGCTGACCACAGTTAATTATGGGTCTTTTTTTAAATGACTGTTAAGTACTGATAGCACAGTTACAGAAGCACATTACTAGGAATGATGCCAAAATTCTACAGTTGTGCAAACTCGTGGAATCTAATCCACTGGTAGTTGTCTGTTGCTCCCATTTAATTTTAAAGTTGTGATCTGGTGTGTGCTGCTATAGTGGCTCAGTAGGGGAAATGACTTTGTGCTTTTAAAACATTATTCGAGTTCTGTAAGGAAATTTTTGGGCTGAGAACCAAGTCCTTCACATTGCATTGCTGCAATGGTGTGACAGCTTTGACTTTAAGGGTGCACCAGAAGGATATGAGAATGGCTCAGTTCCCGTATCTGCTCTCTTGCAACCAGTCTTCTGTGACAAACACGGCCCTCTGTAAAAACCTACGGTCTAAGATACAAACTCTATCAGACACATTGCAAGTAGACCGCAGTTTGTATTCATCATGGGGTAGTAAATACAATATCTCTTCCTCCTGAGTTTGTCCTTGTGGTTACCTTTCTATATCTTCCTTGAAGTTTCCATCAGGTGCTGTATCTTAGTGCTGCTGCAAAGCATTTTGACAGCTCTGAACCTCTCTTTGAAGGGCAAGCTGTGCAAAAGTAAATGAGTCATCACTGTATGTCTGCTATTCAGATAGAAACAGCTGTCTGTCCATCCCTTACAGAAACTTCTAATAGTCATGTTTCTCTGTGATCCTAAGTGATAAGATTAATTCTCTTTATTCCATTTCATTTCTCAGGGTGTTTCCAAGGAATGGCACAACTAATGGCAAGAAGAAAGAAGTTGGTGATTTTGCTTCCAAGACATACATGAATCCAGACAATGTTTGTGTAAGGAGCCTGTCCTGGTTTGGGTGAGAACAGAACTAATTCTGTTCAGTAATTTTACCTTTTGTCTCAGTTCTTTTAACTAACTGCACTGTCTGAAGTTAGCAGCCTGTTCTCACAGCTTCTAGCAGTGATAACACCTCATGTTTAGAGTTACTACCAAGGGTTGGTGTGCAGACCAAGGCCACTGCTGGGTCTTGTGTACAACATTGGGGGGTGCAGAAAGTGGAAGGCTGCACCTGCAGGGAGGAGCGGACAGGACAGGTGACCCCAAACTGACCAACGAGGAATTCCAGCCCATATGCATCATATTCAGCATAGAGCTGAGGGATTCAGAGGGTCTCTGGACTCTTCTCTCCTCTTGGACTGCTTTGCCAGCTTTGCTTAGCTTGGCTCGAGTCTTCTTTCAGTTCCTTCCTCGGAGCACCCAAGGAGGACTCTGTCTGTTCTGCCTTCGATCCAGTCTGTGTGTTCCTGAACCCAGTACCAGAATCCAGCTCCTGAACACAGCTCCTGTCTGCTGTGGGGCCCAGTCTGGGACTGCCCTGTGCCTGCTCCACAGCATCAGTGGTGATGGTGATGTAATTACCATCAGGGGGTTGGGTTCGATACTGGTTTTGTATATATTTGTATATATTCTGTTTGTATTAATTCCATCTTCATTAAAGCTGTTCTAGTTTCCTTTTCTAATTGCTAAATCTCTCTCCCTTATTCCTTTTCTCCTTCCCTTTGGGGAGGGAGGGGGGTTAACAGAGAGTATCTGTTATAGGTCTAAGGGGCCGCCCTGATCCTAAACTGTGACAGAACCCTTGAAAATATTAGAAGAAATAGATCAGTCAAGACCCACAAGATTAAAAACATACATAAATTCCATTCTTTGCTCTATTGTTTATGTAGACACATGCACACACACATAGATACAGACACAGGTACAGATATATATGCACACTGTCTTGATAATTTTCAGCAGGTCTGCTCTGGAAAGCTGTGCAGCTTGCAGGTGCCATGCACTTCTTGTTAGGGGGTTTGCTGCCCACTGACATACGTAGCAGAGGAGGAAAATAAGACACAAAAAGCTTTCACCAAAGGTAAAAGTCCTGGTGTGGACAGGGCCCTGCTATCCCTCAGGTGAGAGTCAACCCCATGCACACAATGAAGCAAGTCTGGAGGATCAGCGATATGACAGGGAACCAAGTTTCCTTATGGATTAACAGGGGGAAAAGGAAAAACTGTCCACCAGGCAATTCCAAGTACTCTGGTTTAGGTATCTGATAGTGTGAGAAAGTGAATGTCTCTCTCTCTAGTAATTATGGTTTTGCCAGGGGTCTGTGTAATCCCCATATGAAATAACTCTTCATAGGACTTTCTGAAATTTCCCCATATGTGATGTTTTGTGCCTATTGCACACCTGTGACAGCACTGCCAAGGCCAATGGCTGCACATTCAGATGGTGTGAGATGTGACCAAAGAGCGCTACACCCCTTTTGTTTCTCTTGTAGTTTTCTCAAACATTAGCTTTGGGAGAAAGGGCAAAACAAGCAGTGTTTTCCATCTTCTAGGAAGGAAGCAAAGGGATGCAGGAAAGGTACAGGGACAGATGCATCAGAAGAGACACAGACTAGGGGGGATACGCTTCTCCCGGGGAAAGCTGTAGGAGATGGCTTCCATCTTCCTCCCAGAGAAAGGCTTCGCTTGAGTGAGTAAAGCTTTTGAAGGTTGCTGTGGGTTTTTTTCCTTTTAGGAGAACATTCAGCCTTGTCTGTTTCAACCTTATCTTAAATATGGACTTCAAAGTGTTTCATCTTCAAGAAGATTGACTAAACCAAAGGGTGGAAAGCCCTTACAGAAAGGAAATAACACGTTAAAGAACGAGAACTTCACTCTGTGTAAACAACTAGAGTGGATGTTGATGCCGATAGGGGAAAGGAGGAGCTGTTGTCATGTACTGCTCGCCAAATCTTTCTACAAGGGTCTTTCGGGCAGTTTCCAAACCTTTTTTCACAATCCCTCTCCTTATCAGTTGGTGGGGAAAGGAAGTTGTGCTAAAAGCTGTCTAAGCTGTTTCTTCCCACTGTGAGTGCCTGGGGCAGGGGGAGCTTCTGTTGCCAGGGCAAGGGCTTGTCCCCAGGACATGGAAAGAGAAACAGTTTTGCTGAGACCCTGAGCTTTGCCCTTCTGTGATGGAAAACAAAAACATTTGCTGCAGAGTTTGCATCTAGCAGGGAGGTGATTGAAGGGCACAGTGAGCACGGGGAGGAAGATTGATTTATAAATAATTCTAGTTTAATTTTGTTTGCTTTAATCTATTTACAGAACAAATTATTTTCATGTATATACATAGATTTTAAAGTCCCTGTCTGTTGTGATTAAAATATAATTTTGTCATCTTTGATCTCAGTGTGGGGAGTGGTCTTGTTATATTCATCTCAAAGTTCAGGCTGATCTCTGGGCCTGTTAGTGAAGCATGATACCTATTTTACAACTGAGCAATGTAGGACAAAGATCAGTTAAATTACATTGTGTCACAGGTAGAAAGTAATCTTCATTTTTCCCTTTCACTGTGTGAATGCTGTACTTCCTTCTGGGCCCTAAGCTATATGATGTGTCCTACAATGTATGGTTATTGTTGCATTATCATTAATGGCTTTTTTCTAAGAAACAGTTGGAAGACTTATTATCCAAGCCCATTGTCTTTACTCCTGACACTAAATCTGAAACCTCTCATAATTGATAAAACATGGGATCCAAAAGGTGTTTTTGGTTTTTTATTTATTAGTCTGTTTACTCTTCAGGCCTGAAGTGTCCAACTCCTATAATCAAGATTGAATACATTTCTGTAATAAATTTATTCAGGCAACCTGCTTCTTCAGCAGTGCCTTGTACCACAGCATGTAGCAGCAGTTGCTCCAGAGTCAGGGTTTTAATATTCAGGTCTGTTCTGTCAATTAATAAAGAACACAGAAGCAAAACAAATATTTCCCAACTCTGGCATTGAAATGCAAAGATGTACTCTTGTGCCAGTGATAGCAACCCGAACATCGCTGCATTCTTCCAGTTTATGAGAACTGAAGAGCAAAGCTAATAACAAACTGTATGTTTTCTGTTTTTCCAAAATAGAAAGGCTAAGGATAAAAGAACAGTATAAACACCAAAGACTTTGTGCAATTATGAAGACCATATGTATTTAAAATATTTTTTTTAATGTTTCATTTTATAATAATTGTTAGGAGGTAGAATCACTGAGTAAATCTCACATAACCACCATAGCTTAAGAATTCAAATATATTTCTTTGCCTTATGTTTAACCTTGTCTCATTCCTACTACTAGCAAATATTTCTGATGTCAAGCAAGTATAATGAGGGAAACTTATGTATGAGAACAGTGAAATACTATGTTCTGTCTGACCAGCTTAGGATAAAAATCTGATGTGCATTTCAGTGCAAAATTTGTCATTTTGTCTTTTAATATCGGCACAGCTATTCATTTCCTAAGGAAAACAAATCAACAAAAAGGTATGTTCTGTAGCTCCTTGTTTCACTAAAAAAAATGCAAACAAACAAAACCCGGGGAAAAATCCGGAGGATACTGATGTCCTCTGACGTGCCACAACTTTGTCTAGCTCTCAAAATTGCTTTCCCTTATAAAAGTTTCAACACCACCTCATCATAGAAAAATAATTTTGGAACAGATTAAAAGTCACTAACAAAGTATTTGCATTAGTTTTCTGACCCTTAAGTTAGGAAGAATGGGTTCTATAGTTAAATTTTTTTTTTCAGCATACTAGTCGAGAAAAAGAACATAGAAGTATGGTTTTGTTATCGCCATTGTCCGTTTAAGTTAAGACAGAAATTACAATGATGAAGTTCTGTGGGGAAGAATAGGACTTTCTTTCACAGTGTTTCTTTTTAAGGAGAAATGAAAAATTCAATGTGGTTTCATGAAATATCTGAGGGAACTTTATTTTCATTATAGTTATGCATTCTGGGGATTTTGGAGGGGCTTGCTAACTTAAGAGTATTCTGATACAATTGGGGTTTTAATGAATAAAGCCTTTTAATGAAAAAAAAATACATGCCGGTCTACTGGTTGTCTGAGGCCTGATGTAATCATGCTGCTCACACTGCTTTATTGTTTAGTGCTGGAGAACATATTCATACTTCAATAGAATCATTATTTTGAGGTATGTGTTAGCTAACAATGCCAAAGCTGTTCAGTGCCTGTTTGAGATCCTGGGGTTTTTGCTTCATTGGTTGTTGCCTGATCCTGCAATGCTGAGTCACATTGGTTTTACCTTTTGCTCCACTTCTCTCATCAGAACTGGGGTGGCCTGACCAAGGCTCCCAGCTCTGTCGAGGATGTGAAGATGGACAGACAGGTGAACAGACAGGTAGATGTTCTGCTTTTCCTTATATGTCCATTTAAAGGCACAGGTGCTGTTCATGAGGTCAAATGAACCTCTGCAGGCCTGAGGCAAAACCAGTGCTAGGTGGGAAATACCAAGAGGGAAGATCCTGTGAGTAAGGGAGGAAGGAGAGGAAGAGGAATGGAATGAGGTGCACATCTTAGGAAGCTGGAAAATACGGTTCTCCACAGAGTGAAGATCTGCAGAAAATCACACTTGATGGTTGAAAGGGAATTAGTGAAGGAGGAGATCTGCACCTTCCACCTTTCTCTTAAGGGTCCTATGTTTTTAAAAAATCAATAGAATTTTGCTACTTGATGTGATAGTGCTACTTCATTTAAAAGAGTCCAAATTCAAACATTATTCAATTCAAATATCACCTGTTACTGCTACAGCCGGCTCTGGCTTAAACACTTCTAAGAATACTGAGTCAAGTCTGAACCAATATTAGTAGATGAAGTTGCAGATTCTAACTTGATGGCCAGTATATGTGACATCAGTCAGTTTCACTTGGATTCAGTGCCTCGGGCCTGGCTGTGAAGCCTATATAAATGAGTTTTAGGCTATGAAGTACATGCTCTTCTTGGTATAACTGTCATCTGTCTTCCAGCCTT
This sequence comes from Todiramphus chloris collaris, assembly GCA_025345505.1. NCBI lineage: Eukaryota > Metazoa > Chordata > Aves > Coraciiformes > Alcedinidae > Todiramphus > Todiramphus chloris. The sequence goes on along the minus strand of JANVCC010000076.1, from coordinate 7,200,692 downwards.
CTCCAACTTGCTATCTTGTCTGTAGGATTTATTAACTGCTTTGTGTGCTTCTCACAGTATCATAGTAAATTAACAAAAAGGACCACAGCTTGATGTCTTAGCCTTTAAGAAAGAAAAAAGAAAGAAAAAAGAAAGAAAAAAAAAAGAAAAAAGTTTTGCAAGTATGTGCAAAGGAGACAGAAAAGTGAGTGTGTCTGTGTGAGAAGGAAAACTCCAAAGTTTCCAAAAATTCCTGGAGTTTCCTTTAGGATTTTCTCATGCTATTCTATCCAGAGAGCAGACAAGATGCTCACAAAAAACAATCACTGCTGTAAACCTTCCTGCCTCACCCCACGCTCCCAGATAAGATTTGTTTTGCAAGATGGTTTTCCCTTAAAAAGTAAAACTTACTCAGGGTTTTGTAGTTAGGTCTTGTGAAATCAGAATCTGGCTGCTCAGGCAACCATGACCACATTTTAAATTGCTTGATTATTTTTCTGTGGCAGATGACTGTTTTATTGCCTGAAATAACACAATTATGTTGCATTCCTCAGTGCAATGGCTGTCACCAAGAGTAGATAAAGAAATAGATTGAGCTTGTTTTAAGTACATTTTGGATGATAATTATTTGAGGATACTAACAGGAATTGTGAGGCAGTGCCCAAGAGACTTGAAATCTCACTTCTGAATAAATAGCACTTAAAATGCATTCAAGCTTCTAAGATTATTAATCCTCTTTTGTGCTGTAGGCCATATAGTCTAGAAGCGATTAAATTGCACCTATTTGCCAAAGAATCAATCTAGTAGCAATGTAGAAGAAAAAGCATAGCGAGCCCATAGGAGAATGTTTGTCACCAAAAAGAGCTAAATTATGCTGCATGTGAATTTTGCTGCAAAAAGCCACATTCACCTCTGATTGAAATTGAGTAAATTAAATCCATACATTTATTTGACTACATAAGCAGGTTATATGTTTTTTTCTGGAATGGACATACAATGACTTCCAGTAATAAAGCCAGGGTGACTTTGTAGTCGAGACAGCGAGATATAAGAACCGTATTAGTTACGCATGCCTTGTACATTGGAAGCAGTTCTCCCTAATCTTCGCAGGAGTGCTCAATTGACTTTTCCCCCCTGTGCTGCAAGGAGTTGGCAGTTGGAGTTTGAAGGGGAGTAGTGCCAGCCCAGGGCTGTGGTGAGTGCTGTTGGAATTCCACAGGTGTTTCTTAGTCTACAGAGGGGAATAAATATTTCACTTGGCATGGTGATTCTCCAAAGAATTAAAAGGGCATATAAAAAATTGTATTGGGAGGTGTGGGGGTGGGATTTTCAAAGATAAAAATTACAATTCCCATTCTTTGCAGAAAGTAGGTTACAGCTTGGCCTCAAATAATTCGTTTTGTTCATTTTAGAATTTTGAAGTGTTTATGATTAGAATTGCCCAAATTAGAAAGTTCACTGAAGAGCACAGTTTCTGATCCATATGTGAGAGCAAATAAGGATATGAAACATGAAATAGGAGCACCAAATAACTTTGGGAAGTAACAGCCTAAGGGAACAGGAAACAATGAGTCCCTGCTAGGAGTTCTGCATTCAGGTGGTTAGTATGGGCATGTTGTTAACCTAGCTTTGAAAAGGACCTAGGGTGAAAAAGTGCTCAAGAAAAAACTGAATTCCTAACTGGTATGCAATTGGCTAACTCCTTTATCTGACTTGTGACATAAGGCTATGGGAGAGAATGGGTGGAATTACAGAGGTGATGCAATCCAACAGCATAAAATCATGTTAGTGGTCCCATTTCTTCCAAGAAGCAAGCAACTGAAACACGAAGGGGCGTAAACGGCAAACACAAAAGCCAAGTATCTCCAGAGGAGAAAGGTACCTTGTATATAGCTCAATAAAACTGGAACACTGCATCTAAAATATTACTTTTTACATTAGTGTAATGTATTAGATAACTTATTAGGAAGTTTGGCTTCATAATGAAGATAAATTATGGGGTAGTTTTCATTGCCAGAGTAAATTTGCCTCTCAGAATACTGGACTTTAAAAACTTTTCTCAAAATATGAGATGTTTTTCTCAGTTGTCAGTTTGTGAATAAAATTGGTGATAATAGAGTCTTTTAATGAAGAGCACTACTAGGAAGAGCACTCGCACATATTAAGTTTATTGTCATATATGCTTATCTGAGATTGATGATTAAGCCTCTGTGGGAGAAAGCTGAGCATATGTAGCTGCACATGAGAAATTGCATTCATAAATGTCTTCAATGAAACCGAATACAGTCTTGTCAACACCCTTCTCTCTTGTACGCAGCATGTACACTGGAGAATAATTTCTCCTTTTAAAGCTCTTGGGGCAAATCTGTAGGTCTTTATCACTAAGTGAGCTTAAACTTTTAAGTGTAAATGAAAAAAACAAAACAGCTTGGACTTATTTATTTGTTCTTTTTAAAAGCGTTCTCTCGGGGGATAACAAATACCTTCAAATATCGTTAGAGAAGCAATGAAAATAGATGTTTATATATCTTAATGGCTTGATGAGAGAGCTGAATCATGCTGAGGGATGCGCTATCACTTTCATATGTTACCAGAGAAGACATTAAGCCCCATGCAAAATTCATCCCACATTGACTCTTTTAAAACTCACCAGGAAATTTAAGTGGTATACTCCTTTGCTTATTTTTTTTTATTTGTTTTGGTTGAATTTTTTTGTCGTCAATGGAATTGAGTTTTTCTTAGAGTTTTTCAGTGGAGCCAGCAGCAGAAAAATTTTTAACTCAGGGTATTAACTTTTGATGGAAAATTGTGCAGCTATTTAAAGACACCTCCACTGAGCCCCAAAAAAAGCATCCAACTTTGAACAATCCACTGAACTGTTTTCAAGCTTTTCCTATCAGAAGTCATTAAATCAAATCCTATCATTTTCTTCTGCACAAGTCTGCCATTAAATAGCTTCTATTTAAAGGAATATATTATTCAGACTTAACCCTTAAAAGTGAAATGCAAAATGTGGTTTCTCACATATATGCATTTTCAGAAGACCTAATTGAGCTTGCAGCATTTTTCAGTCTTGACTCAGGTAATGTTGGTGGTTTACTGGAACTTGCTGGAAATTTTTGTTGACTATGGTTGGGTTTGACCATTTTGTAGATTTTACAGTTTTTTCTACCATGCAATTTTTTTTTCCATCACGCTACTCTTTTTTTTTAGTAAACTTTTGGAGGCAATTTCTGTTCTCTGAGCTTATTAGACATATGTATGTAGGTACTATACACAGTAGAGAGCTCAGATATTCTGAGAATCTATAGGATGTGTAACTTACCATTCAGGAGCAGTGACTTTCATCAGTATTTTATGTGAAATTTACCCCTTAGCTATTTTACAGCATGTAATGGTGAATTCCACCTCTGGAATACATCCAAGTACACAGATGTAGCAATGTTCACACATCACACATCTTATATAGTTTAAATATAATGACTGGTATTTTCACTCCAGAAATCTGCTAAGGGGAATAGCATAGGGAGTGATGAGAAGCTCAGAGATACGGAGACTGTTTTTTAGCTAATCTGAATGAGAAACTACAATATTGAAAGTCTTCCTCATCATATATTTTGGGAGAACCTGGGCTGGAACTTACATTCATTCACGTTACTTCATGGATTTTCTGGAAACAAAAAAATCAGTGATGTATTTTTTGGATCATTTTTTCTGTGATTAAAGGAAAAGTTCAAACAAAACCTCAAATGGTGATGTAAGTGAAATCGCCATGTTGACACAGCGCTTCTCAAAACCTTCTGCGCTGGAGTTAGAAACCCCTCTGCTGGTGTGAATCCCTAACCCCGAAGCACTGCGTTGCATAAATAAATAATACTTTCCATATTTACATCACTCTTAACATTGCCACTTGGGCAAAACCTTCACCCGGGGATCGCTGAAGTTTTGTTCGGTACTTGGTGGTTTGTCTGTGCTGAAGCCAGACAGACAGTATCAGATGATGACCAAGGGCATACACAAAGAAGCAGCCAGCATTTCTGTTTCAGCACAAGAACTTTCTAACTGTTATGCTCTTGCTCTCTATTTGATATTTTGATGGCGATGAAGAGTTCTCAGAATGTCCAAGTTGAGTATGTCTACTGACCTCATAGGAGCTACATCTAATCCAAATATCTCATATGTGATGCTAGCTAAATTGCTATCAACTCTTCCTACATGGTACATTTTCATTTTAAATTTTGCTCTGTTCGTCTTTTTCAATGAAATAATAAAGCAGATCATGGGGCATTATCAAAAGCTGGATAGGCAGTCATGTCTATTCTGAGTACCTGTAATTATACACCTTTAGGGCAAGGGAGCTCTGCATCACAATCCCCTTGGCAACTGCAATCATCTAGACAGTACATAGTTTACATCATTCCCAGACCAGAATTTGCTACTCAGGGTCATATCTGAACCACAGAGAATTCAAAAGACAGTCAAGGATGGGAGATACCAGAAAATATAGAAGTGATTTTATTTTTTTTGTTAGTGTGTTTCCTTAGGTAAATGAAGAATTCTGTTCCTGGTTTTAAAGACGCAAGATTTCAAGATGGTAGGGTTAATAAATTCATACATGCCATGCCATTTTTAAAGTACAGTGTGTTGAATATTAGGTTCCTGTGTTGAATAATATGTGATCAGATTTCTGGAGTTTGAAAATGGTTGTTATTGTCCATTATGCAGGATGTTATCTTAGCTCCTTATAGTATCTTCATGAGGTAGGAGACAAACACATAATCCTGAGCATGTGACTTAAATATCCCTTACACATTGTTTGTCAGCTGTCCTGGTTTTGCTGGGATCAAATCCTGGGCCATCCATGGTCTGCAGGCTGTTAGTGGTTTCCAGTCAGCCAGCAGCTGAAGCTGGGAGTGGCACAAGCTGGTGCAGCTGCCCAAAGCTGGCTACAGGTGTATCCCATCCCATAAATTTCATGCTCAGTATAAAAGGGGAAGTTTTCTCAGAACAGGGGTGCCTTCTGCTTCTCCTCTCTCAAGAGTCACTCTTCTTTGAAGGTCTCAATCTCCATTCTGCTCCTGAGGATGCTTTCCATGTTGTGGATGCTGTATATTCACTGGGCTGAGTATAACTTTATATACTTTATACTGGCATTAATATTAGTTTGGCTGTTGCATTAAATATACTTTCATTTCAACCCCTGGATCTCCTCTCCTTTTCTTGATCTCTCTCCTTGCCTGGAGAGGGGTCATCAGGTGTTAGAACAGCTGCTGTAGTTTAGCCCAGAGTATGGTCATAGGCAGCCATCATTACTATTTGTGTACTATAAACAATATGCAGGACTCAGGAGGAGCATCATTTCAGATTAATTTTTTTGTCTTTTCTTTAATCCAGCTCCCGATTGTGACACATGTTGAGTCTAAGTTTATGGGTTGAAAGAATTCTGTCACAGCTGGTCTTCTTGGTGAACAGAGTTTAAAAAAAAAAAATCTAATGGAGTGAAAGGAAATTTCTTACAATAAGATGTGATGTTTTAATGATGAAGTGGTGGGTTGTAACAGAAGCTAGGTGACTTGAGTGAGCACACCTCTTAGAAATCCTGTGATTTGCACTGTCAGTTGATTTCCTGCTGTTTTTCTAGGAGACAGCAAGGGGGTAACTTCAGTCTAAGTCTTTTGGAAAATGTGCTTTTTTTAAAGAAAAGCATGAAGTAAGAGCATGGAAGTCTGAGACAGGTAAAGGTCTCCAGGTTCTCAGATGCTGTGAATTAGGAAGCTCAATGGCAAGTGCTGTAGCAGGAAAATCAGAAATTAGTTTTGAAAAGAGTACTCTTCTGAAAAGAAAGGAGAAAATGATGAACATGAAGCACTTTTACCTTCTTCAGTTGAGTTATTGAGTTGGTGTAAATTATGGCAGAGAAGTTAATAAACTTTCATTTTGCCACTAGAACTCTTTGTGGTTGTATCACAAAAGCAAGATATATTCTGTAACCAAATTTGTTGTGGGAGGTTGATGTATAATACATACACATTTAAGGACATTCTTTTTTTCAAAGGTGCTGCTGAACCCTGATAGAAGTGAAAAATTATGTACACATGTATTATTTCTGTATTTGTTTTTTCTGGTTTAACCCCATCCAGCAGCTATGGTCCACGCAGCCACTCTCTCACTCCCAGTGTGTGGTGGGATAGGGAGGAGAATTGGGGAAAAAACATAAAACTTGTGGACTGAGATAAGAACAGTTTAATAACTAAAATGAAATAAAAATAGCAAAAATATAATAATAGTAATTAAAAGGAATATAACAAAAAGAGAAAGAAATACACCTCAAGAAAAGACAAGGGATGCACAAGGTAATTGCTCAGCACCTGCTGATCAATGCCCCAACAGTGATCTGCCCTCCTCTCCACCCCCCCAGTTTCTATACTGGGCATGATATTTTATGGGTCAGCTCTCCTGGCCATGCTGCCTCTGAGCTCCTTATGCACCTTCTCAGTGGCAGAGCAGAGGAACCTGGAAAATCCTGAATTTAGGATTGGAGATACTTAACATGCTGATGTTTTCAGTAGTTATCAGCATTATTCTCATGCTAAATCCAAAATGTAGTCCTGTGCCACTACTAGGAAGAAAACTATGTCCCAGCTGAAACCAGGACAGAGGTATTCTTAAATGAAGTGTGATAAGTATACATACAGAAACATGTGTACTTATCTGTGTCTTTATGACATCTGACAAAGCATGTTTGACGTATCAGCTGTTGAACAGCACATTGTTCATAATGCTCTTTTGATGTTCTGAGAATGTACATAATGGCCAGATGAGAGATAATGCAACTTTTTAGCAGATGGCTCCATTTGATATCCTTATAGAATATACGGAAAAGGCACTATGGCTTTGTTCTGACAAAAAAAAAAAAAGTCTCATGGACCGCAACACATACACACCCCTGTTGAGATGTAATCTTTCCATCAGCTGATGAATGCTGATTTCTTTATTTGCTATTTAACTAATTACAGAAGTTCATGCCTGAACCCGAAACCCAGTTTTGGGCTGGCTTATAAAAATCCTCCTGGTTACTTAGCAACAAGCAGGAAGGATGTGGGGGAGCATGAAGGCTTTGAGTCAATATGCAGAGGCAGCAGCAGTGGCAGTTCAGCAAAGCAGACTTAACATAGGTCACTGTATTTATATAGGTAGCTCTGTAAAATTAATAGTTACTGAAATGCAATATCTGCAGGTGTTTCATAGCCTAACATTAGCAGCTTCTTACATAAGTTTACCAGAACAGCAGCTGCGATGCCCAGTATATCCTCAGATCTTTAGAAGAAGAATAAAATATCAGCAGAAGTGGAGGGTGGCAAAGCAGAGAACAGAACAGAGCATTTGACTGGAGATTAATGTGCTCTTATCAACTATGCAAGGATATATTTATTTTCTTGCCTTTTAAAGGCAGAATCTTGTATAGAGGAAGAAAATTCCTTTTTGCAGTTTGTCTGCACAAAAAGTATTAAATACATTTCTCAAAGACTTTAGTGTGCATCCATCTATTCAAACATTTCTGACTCCTGTTTCTGAAAGGGGGGGGGGGGGAACCCCAAAACTATTAAATCTGGTGTTCTTTTGTCCAATGAAATTATTTTCCTATGAATGTATTGAACATATACTGATTTCTTGAGTATTGAGCATACCTATTAGACAGGGGAGAGGGCAACGGTTATGGAATTATTTGGAAAAAAAAATATTTCCTGTTCATAACCACATTCTGTAAATGTAGGATAATAATGTTTCTTTTTAACATCTTTTCTGATGTCCCTTGTAGAGGTCTTGGGACAGGGGTTCTTCCTTGTTTTTGCAGAGATCTCTAGAACAGGAGGACCCTGTTCTATACGAAGTAGAAGTTTGAAAGAATTGACTTGAGTGCTAGGAAGAGTACAATTGTTTTTATTTAAAAGTAAAATCCTAATAATAATCCTAATTTAAATCCTAATTAATCCTAATAATACGCTTATTAGTTTAAATATACTTCAAGGTCTCATTTTGAAAAACTTACTAATTTGTGGACATTGGTCAAAGATTTTCTTCGTGAGAATTAGGGTTAAATGCAAAGAAGAAACTGAGCCAATGTGGTCATTAGCTGTAGTCAGAAAAAAGGTAATTTCTCCATTGAACTCAAATGATTTAAGAGAGTAGAGGTGGGGTTTGGTTGTTTTTTTGTTTGTATTTGTTGTTCTATAAACAAGGAAACAAAGGTAGGTTTCAGTATGAACTCCTTTGATTACAAGTGTGGGTTTCTAGGAAAAATCTTTAGTCTGATATCTACACTCAGCCCTACCTGTCTTTTTCCTCTGTTCCCACATACTGAACACAGAGAAATCTCTCTCCTACATTTAATGAATCCTACTGCTTAAACATTTACAACTTCTTCAATATAAAATGTTTGACTTATTATAAATTATTTAATGAGATGTCATAAAGATGTAAGTGATCCTCTCTAATCCTCCTCTGTACCATCCTCCTTAGCCTGCTGCTGTAAAACATTAAAAGCCTTCTTTGTTATCTGTTAATTGGTATTAATGGGGTTAATCTTTGCAAAGTAGAGATTATCTTGCTTTAGTCAGACATTCAATGGAGAACTTAATTAACCAAAAGCAAAAAACATACAGAAATATAGAAAGACTTGCTTAGTGATACAACCAGTTTTCCTGTTCCATAGACACAAGTGCAGATGTTGGGCTGCATTGTTAGTTTTCAGAAGCAGGTTCCATAAACCAGCGCTACACTGTCCCTCCACCCTAGCAAGGAGGGATATGTTGAGGGGAACTCCTAATGTTTTTATTTATTTTGTTTTGCTATCTTTGTTGTTTCTTAAAATCTGAGGTGAAATTTCTGACTCACAAAAGACAAAGGAAAGGAGAGGAAGTGCATTGTTTATGTGAATTATTCAGCTAGTCTGCTAGATAAACTTTTTTGGGGCCTTCTATTATGATTATAGTCATCCTATCAAAAGTGAAAATATTACTTCATTGAATGCAAGTAATTACAGGATGGGATTTGTTGCCAAATATAGATCTATTTGCTGGAGATGGATAGCATGTCTACAGAGAGGGAATTGGTGATTGTGGAATATTCCCTAGTCAAAAAAAAACTTTCCACAGAGGTTTATGCCTTTTTTTTTTTTTTTTTTTGGTCCCTTTTCATGTCCAGTCTTCATAGTCTCAGTGCTCAGTATCTGTTGGTTTGGATTATCTGTCATCTTCACATCATGAATATTTGCATTCTCTTTTCTAAGATGTGCAGCCTCTCTCAGGAATTTAAAGGGCTGGGAGATCTCATTGCAGTCTTCTAGTCTCTGAAGGGGGCCTACAGGAAAGCTGGAGAGGGACTTTCTACAAGGGCTTGTAGTGATAGGGTGAGGACTAATGGCTTCATAATGGAAGAGGGTGGACTTAGAAATGAGGAAGAAGCTCTTCACTCTGAGGGTGGTGAGACACTGGCACAGCTTGCCTAGGGAAGCTGTGGATGCTCCATCATGGGATGTTTACAAGACCAGGTTGGATGGGGCTTTGAGCAATGTGGTCTAGTGGAAGGTGTCCCTGCCCATGGTAGGGGGGTTAGAACCAAGTGATCTTTAAGGTACCTTCCAACTCGAACATTTGTGATAAAAGAGTATTTCTATAGAATTTAAGTTTCACACTGCAGTCAATCACAGAATTGTCAAACATGCATCCAACCATCAATACCTCACCATCCCATTAGAGAATGTTCTGAAGTGCTTCATCTACAGGTTTTTTGATTATGTCCAGGGATGGTGACTCCACCACCTCCCTGGACAGCCTGTTCCAGCCCCTGACTACTCTTTCAGTAAATAAATTATTCCTAATATCAAATCTAAACTTCCTCTGGTGCAACTTCAGGCTATTTGCTCCTGTCATTATTTACTTGAGAGAAGAGTCCAGCAACCACCTCACTACAGCCTCCTTTCAGATGGTTGTAGAGAGGCATAAGGTCTTTCATCAATATGGTTAAGGTCCCCTGTTTCTTGACAGCTAGGAGATTTAAAAGATCCGTGTTAGCTAAGACTTTAACCAGGAATGTATTTTTAAAAAGATTTTAATAGCCTTGATGAACAGCTCCTGGTGTCTGAGTTCAGAGATCAGGTTCAAAAATCATTTGTCATGATGCTTAACAGCAGTTCAAATTAAACAGAAAGAAATAACAGTTAAAAACATCTTTCATCCATTATGTGCAATAATGATCCAGCTAATCAATTTTGATTGCTACAATAATGGCAAGTTCTTTTGCTTTTGCTAGTGCCTTGTATAACTGCTGTGGTTTTTTTAATTTTCCTTTGAAAATTCCTGATATAAAAAGTTAAATGATTATCTGAATATGGCAGTTCAATGTGAACATAATGTGTATGTACATGGCAGGTTCCAGAGGGAACCAGAGTCAGAAAATGGCAACTTCCTCTATAACAAATGTTGGAAACAACCCTCATTTTGAAAATGCAGTGTAAGGAAAGAAGTTCTAATGCACAATTTCAATTTATACCAAGAGCATGACAATCTCAGTGTGATTAGAGCTTCATATCCATCATTAAATTAGAGTATACTGGGTTCTACAGGAGGTAATTTGAAATAAGTCCTTACATCCTTTAGGATTCTACGAAATACTAGCATTCAGAAAGTTAAATTTGAAGCAAATAATTTTTTGTATAAACTGCTAAGATGTTGAACATGTTTTTCTTTTTTTTTCTTAAGTATTAAACAGATTTTCCTCCTGAATTTGATTTTACTACTCCAATAAATTTACCACATATTCTCAGTGTGCATATTCAGAGATCCAATTGTCATAACAATTTTCAACTAATAATAAAAAAGAGGCTGCATTTAGCGCTCACCACCTAACCAACAACAAAAAAAAACCTCTCCAAGAGACTTTTGCCTTTGGAGAATAATTTGCTTCCTATGCTCATTTTGATCAGATGCTGGATACCTTTTAAATACATTTGCCGCAATAAAGAATTGATGGTTTGCTTTGAATGTATTCACAAATATAATAGGCAAGTGGGATATTTTAGACTGTTGTAGAAATGGCAATACCATTTAACCTGGTAGCCTCTCTTGGCAGAACTAACAGTAGATTCCTGGGAGAAAAATTTTGTTGGAAAACAGAAAAACAATGGTAGCATAGAATGTGGTTCCCCTGAGCTTATACTCTAAGCTACTTGTAATTGGCAGCTTGGGCATCCCAGTACCAGAGGTTGCAACTGCTTTGTGTTAATTATCCTTGATGGGTCTTACTTCCATGAACCGTTCTAACTACTTTCTAAACACATTTGGGTTTTGTAACATCCTGTGGCAGTGCATTCCATGATTTAATTATGTGAAAAATAGCATTAAAAAAGTACATCTGTTTATTTTGTACCTGCTGCCCAATAATTTCATTTAATGCCTCCTAGTTTTTCCTTTTATATGGAAAAAAAAGAATAAACGTGCCAATTATCCTCTCTTAATGCCATTCGTGAGTTCACTTATATCTTCATATATAAGATGTTCTATCTTATATCTTCACTATGGGCCCTCCTCCAAATGGAAGAATCATCTAATTAATCTTTCTCCATTTTCAGTTAGTGCCATACTTCAGCTCATCATTGCTCCCTTGTCTTTTCTAGGAAATGTTCTAGGCATTGTTCTAGATCTCCAGTGTTCTTAAAATGAGGCAATGAATAAAGAAAATAATATTTCAGGTGTGGAACAAAGATGGATTCAGACAGTGGAACGACAGTGCCTCCTGTGTGCTCTGTGTATTCCCTAGTAACTTTGAGTCTCTCTTTGCCTTTCTGACTGCTGCTGAGCTGCATGCTTTGAGCTGAGGATTTCAAAGAACTACCAATACTGACATCAAGATTTTCCTCCTGAATAGCAGCAAATCTTTTGGAGTCTGTTACTGGGTAGGTTTAGCTGGAGTCGTTCCTTCCCCCTGTGAATTCCTTTGCGTACTGATGCTAGTTTGTCTGTGCATATTCATTATTCAGGCTGACTACTGATTAATGCTGGTTTCCATAAAGTGGCTGGGTGACCCTAAGGAGATGCATGCATTAAACCCCAGCAACTCATTTTGTGTAGGCTGCTGAACAGACTGTTGTAGAAAATGATGTTGATGAAAATGACTCTTGCACTCCGTTCACCTGGGCTAATTTCAAACCAGTGTCATAGGAGTGAAATTCCCTGTGTCTTGTTACAAGTCCCTGGAGTTTACCCAGTCAAATCCATTTGTGATTCAGAGTTTATTTATCTTGAGAAATGTGCTTTGCTTCTTACAGAGCTGAAAACAAATAAGAGATTTATACTTTTTTTTTTTTTTTCAACCTGAGTTCTAAAGGAAGATAAATTAAAAAGTCACCAATCTTGCTGTCAGGAAACAAACCCATTTGTTATTTACAGATACCAAAGCGTCAAGTGAAACTGTACTAATTTCTCACCACAACTTCATGTACACATGTAAATTAGCATTAAAATAAGGCTTAATTTGATGTTCCATTGACAAAACCCTGTTGGCAACAGTCTGAGTGCCCTGGGTGTTATTCAAACCTCCAAGCACAGCACAGTAAGTCTTTGAAATGATTTTTACTCTCAGAATGAGGCAAAGAAACACTATCTGACCTGAATTTATGATCAATGTTGCTTGTCAATGTTAGCATTAATTTTCCAAGACTAAACAAAGCTGCAAGAAGTAGCACACAATCACGTTCCCAAAGGTGTGTTGGCATGTTCTGCCACTTCCTATTATGTGCATTTAAGCTGCATTGCTTTAATTATAAAAAGTAAGATCAAAAGGCTTTAAAAATATATAAATCCCAAGAATTTATAAATTCAAAGCTCTCTCTCAGAATAATACACTGCCAGTGTTTAACATGTAAGTACCTTTTAAAATGCATTATGCATTTGCTCCTTTATCTGCTTTTAAAGTGCTCGTGTCAGATTCTTGAAGTGTCCCTGCTCTAGACACCATTCTTCAGGGTACTGAGTTCACCCTGTAACAAAAATAAGTCTACCACTTGCTCCTTGATGTCAAATTATCTACCTTCTTGGTGTTAATCATTATAGTAACCAAACATATCACAACATTTAAATAGTCTCTGTGGAAGGGAAGTGTTATAATCTTCCGCTTCCCAAATGCTTATCTGAGGCAACATAAAATATCAAGAAACATAACCCTATTGTGACTAAGCCCAAAGCTTCTGAAATCGACACCCTGGGACAACTGTCCTGTGGCTCACACTCAAAGCCGGGATGGACAGAGCATTCATCTCAGTAAGGCACAAAATGCCTGAACTAGCTTGGTCTCACTGGCTAGCCATTCTTCAGACAGCACAGCAAGTAGTCAAGCAAGTAGTACAGTGTTGTCAACACTTCTGTAAGTGATCGATTGCCTTTTTGTTATGAATGGTTTCTGTAAAGCCCAAAGGCTCTATCAGATGAATCCAGAGCTCCTACTGCATAGGGACTGGACTTGTCGTCTAATCTACAGCATCTTTGATAAAAATTCTTTCCCTTTCTTTTTTCTCATCTCACAACTGTTCTGTTTCAATAGATTTCATGTTCTCTATGTTCAACATGACCACTTAGATTTAATAGGGTTTATGGTATCAAGTATAGTGTACACTTGGAAATTGCTTAAGGAAATTCATACTCAAGGAGGGAGGAAATCGTTAGGAAACAGGTATCTAGAAATGCAAAAAGGTAAAATGACTTTTTAAGATAAAGCCATATTATTTTCTTTTTTAGCTTCAGAATTATCTACTTGTTATCAATAATTCCTCAAGTAAATGCATCACACTGAGGTAAGTGGGAAGAAGGGTGAATTTGTTCATTCCAAGCTTTTTATATAATGGCTGCTTCATAACTGATGGGGAAAAGGTAGCATAAAATGGACATAGCCTAATATTTCTGAGAAGTGGCACCAGAACTTATTTTCTTGTTAATGTTTTTATCAGATTTGTGATGAACAAACCATCTCCCTTTTTATGCATGCAGGCTTCCCTTTGGTGGTACAGTTAGAGGCAGTGGTATAGTGTAGCCCAGAAGGACCTCACATGATGATGGCAGGCACTGGAGACATGTGATGGAGAGCTACATTCTGAGCAAATCCTGACAGCTTATTCTGCTTCCCATGCTCCATGTAAGAATCTGTTAACTTAATTGACCTCTGAGGTTTGACCATAATTTCTCTGTCTATCTGGAAAGGAAAGAAGCCTTGGACAAAATGCTGGAATCATTTTGTAGCTGGCATCTTTCAGTCAGTCTTGAGAGTTATCACAGGGTTACCAGCAGTGATAATTTGCAGTATAATTGGAAGTCTGTGAACTCATTCTGTATTAACACAGTGGCTTAAAGTACTTTGGTTTTGCCAACACTATCAAAAATATCCTTGCCTTTAGCTGCTTAGAGCCCACTAATAATCAACATCCCTGTACTCAGGCTTCAAGTGGCAGGAGACTGCTTAATATTTTGCACTGTATTTTCTGGCATTTGTCAGAGGTTGTTCTTAATAGATGTTAAAACTAGGAGGCCGTAACAATCTGCCATTTCACTACTCGGTTATGTTTCTATCACAGTAAACACATCAGTCTAATTTTGTGAATCTTTTCTTCCCTAAAAGCATGTCCCCAGGTGTATGTACTGAGTTTTATAGACAGTAATACACAGATTCTAAAACGGATCCTGAGTGCTCCATATGTTATGATGGACAGACAGTATCAATCTGCAATGCAGTTTTACAGACAGACAAACTAATGTGAAATGAAGCGTAGAGCAAGTCAGTGGCTAGATAGCATGTGTTTGTAGTTACAGCTGAAATAAGGTAAAAAAAGATTGCAGTGAGCTCCTCTACATTGTGAATAAAGACGTGTCTGTGTGTTTGTATATATATATATATACACACACACCTGCTATAAGTATATATGCACACAAATAGGTATGTATGAATCTAAAAGATGATCTCTCCTGAGATAACCATTCTATTGAAAAGTTAGAACTCCCATGTTCCTCTATTATATAATCTTCTAATAAATTAGGTATGGTGCAATTAAACACTGCAATCTGTTTGTGTAGCTACACATAAACAAAATGCAGGCGTAATGATAATTAACCTTACTTTCACCCCAGACTTAAACTAAGGAAATGCTTTGTAAGGGGAAGGCTGTCTCCTGGCTGGCCTGCTTTACAGCTCCCTAGGAAGGTCTGTTTTCTTCTGCAAATGTAAGGCAAAAGGCTATAGATCATGAGCTGTTTGAGTCAGTGGTATCTTTAATCAATTCAGAGAAGGTCATATGAGTGTTTCCGTGGTACATACAGCAGATGCTTTAACTAATAGCCATTGGAGCCAATCATTATTCATCATCAAAGTTTCACCGCGGCTTGTGCTGTGGAGAAGAAACAGCACGTTTTCCTGTGCAGCTCATTGAAATTGTTCTTGTTTGCCCATTAACCCCTATGACAGCACAATATTAAAGCTGTCCCAAGAGTAGCATGTAATTTTCAGCATGTTGTGCTCTCTTGGAGTATGTGCTTGTCTTTCTAAAGTATCCTAAGCTATTATGTTTTTTGAAACTACAGCTCAGGTAGGAAAAATTCTTATTGGTAACCAAAGGATTTATATCGCTACAAACCAATAACACACTTGACATGGTAAAGAAGATACATACAATTTGTGCTCAGGAAGGATTTGTATTTTGTTGTCCGAGTCCTGAACCACTGAAGGTATGATTGACTTGGAATTTAGGACCGACTCATTAGCTGTCACAGTTTCATTTACTGCAGGGAGGTAAGCAAAATTCCATCTGAAATTGTAGCCTCAGATATATCATGAATAAAGTCCCTGTGCTCCTTCGAGAGAGGTGAGACACTGGAACGGGTTGCCCAGAGAAGTTGTGGACACATCCCTGGAAGTGTTTAAGATCAGGCTAGATGAGGCTCTGAGCAACCTGGTCTAGTGGGAGGTGTCTCTGCCCATGGCAGGGAAGTTGAAACTAGGTTATCTTTAAGGTTCCTTCCAACCCAAACCATTCTGTGATTCTGTACTGAAGAGAACTGAAAATGATGTGTTCTTAGAGGGTATAATGTCATGGATGCAAGGTGTCAGACTCTTGTTTTACATTTCCTTTATAGACACTTATTTATTGCTTTGTTGCGTGACACAATCTGGACATTGCTTTATATCTAATCCTGTTACTAGATAGCATCTTTGTTACATGGAGAACGCTGATATAGACCTAGCTTAGGAATATGCCAGCCTTGTCAGTTCAGTTTGGATCATGAATGTGATTTTGACAATGGTCTTCCAGGCTGTCCCAATTTCAGAGTTAATTCAATCAAAACGTTCTCCATCAGGGAACTTGTAACTCCAGATGTCAATGGATGATCAATCTCTGGACAACGCTAGAATAAGTCCAAAATAAACCCCATTTATAGTGTCACTGTGGATGCTGAGTTCTCAGCACCGTTTTGCTCTACAAAGCCTGCTCTTCTTGCTAGCATAAGCTGAGAGCCCTAATGAGATCATATGTGGTGGGACACTAACAAGCTTTTAAATAGATTTTTGAATGATAAAGAAAAAAACTTTGATATAAGCAATATTTGAAACAATGAAAATCAACAAGAATTTCCTAAGCTTCCTTTATAGATAAGAGTTCATTATTAAAATGCATTGCAGTACTTTGATCCAAAGTACTGCAGCTAATGGAAGTACTGAAACCATACTGACAAAAGCAAGATCATAAATTTTTTTTTTTTTTTTTTTAAGAAAAAGCAAATCCACTCTGAGGCTGGACACAGCATGCTGTGCCAAATTTGCTGAGCGTGCATCATTTTTCTCAGACAGCGATAACAAACAACTTGATTTAGGCACATTGCGGTTCTTCTGTCAAGAAGATGCTTAACAGTTTCATGTATTACATAAGTTGTTTAAACACATGCTAATACAGCTTTAATCATAGTCAGTTTAGATTGTTCCACAAAGTGTATTCCAACATGAGAGATTGCAGTTAGAAAAGTCTGCGACCCGTCAAGGTAAAGCAACTATCAAAAAAATCACATGTTATTTCAGACTGTGGCTGGCAAAGTAGTTTCAGAACCATCGGAGAGTATTGATACTGCTGTACAAATCACTAATAAGCACACATCTAGAGCAAGTGTCCGTGACTGCTAAATTCAAAGAGGATCAGGTAAAGACGAGCACAAATAAAATGTTCAGGAAAACAGAGAGCCTGTTTTATGGACTAGAAGAGCATGATGTTTAACCTAATAAAACTAGAGACTAAGAGTGGAGCTGATTGCTCACTGTGAACGTCTCAGAAGATAAACATCAGAGATCAAGAAAGCTGTTTAAGCTTAAGCACAATTTCAGCACTAGAATAAATGAAGATAAATTGGCTAGGAGTGAATTTAACCCATAAGGAAGTTGGAACGAGGCTTTCTCATGTTTGAAAAGGAGAAGCAGAGAAAACAATATAGCTGATTTTAAGATAGAACTTAAATCATTGATGAATGAGAACCCACGAAGAAGTCACCTGTGAGAGGAAGAACACAAATTAAATGACCCCACATAGACCTTCAAATTTCCATCTTCATACTTGAAAAGACAAGGACAGTCTTGAGCTTGACAGAACTTTACACAACTTTGCTTGTGAGTATGTTGTTTGGTTGGTTGTTTTTTTTCATAAACATTTGTAACAGATTGCTTGCAGCCTCACAGAGTAGTAAAGGAGTTATTCAGAATTCACAAAGATTCTGAAAGCTACGTATAAACTGCAAAATAATAAGATTGAACTTAAACGTGTCATGTATTTTGACAATGATGGATGACATTAAACTTTTTAGGGGCTTAAACATTTCCATCTCATTATAAAGAATTTTAATTCAACCATGTCTTGTCCATAATACTATTCTGGAACTCTCAGCAAAGGTAATTAAATATGTAATAATAAAAAGAGGATGATGAATATCTTTCTAGCATCTCATCTCTGCATTTAAATGACATCAAAACATTAAATGGGGGATGATGGCAGCAAATGTAAAGGATTCTGCTCTTAATAACAACTTCATAAATTTGATGTTGACTTCTCTAAAGTTAGTCTTGACATTGACTTCTCTCAAGTTCACCTTGATTTATACCAGTCAAGAGCAAAATGTGTTTCAGGGTCACTTGCTCAATTTTGGTATATCTTAGACCAGTGAAAAATTATGTAAAATTTGATTGAATTAAATGATATTAAGTAATCACAATTGCCCTAGTATGGGATTACTCAGATCTAGATTGGAGTTTAGCTCAACCAATCTCTTGCAACTGATTTCAAAAAGTTCTTCTTTTCATAAATTGTCATTGTTGGTTAAAAGCGGGGTTTTTTTGCTTGGGGGTGGGGTGTATATGATATTCCTTCCTTTATTTTTCGTTTTCCGTCTGGAAAGTCTTCACCATAAGATAAATTCCTAAAAAACAAGCTGTGTACTAGCCCTGGATGGAGATATCCTTCCTCACCTTTACCTCACTTCTTTTTTCCATGAATAGTTTAAGTACATTCCCTGTTTCTTCTTCCTTCCATTTTTACCATTCTATTAGGATGACTTTTGAAATTTTCATTTTTTTACTTCTAGTTGGGTAGAACACACACCAGCATGACAACTTCAGTTACCTAAAAATTGGAAAAATATCAGGTAACCAAAGGATTAGGTAATACTTGCCCTGAAATTCTAATAGTCTTACGCAATGAATGAATTATTTACCATTAGAAAATGTGGGTTTTTATAATTATAAAAACCCCAGCAAATAATTGCCTTTGACATTTAGTTAGTGAAGTTAGTTAATCTTCAATACAAAAACATGTTTCTTAAGAGTTGAGCAATCACTAATAATTTTTTGCTGATTGTTAAGGACTTTATGCCTGTAAAATAAAGGCTAGACTATGAACCTGTGTCCTCACATTCAGTGATAAAGTACAAAAACAAATCCAGCTTTATAGTTCATTGATTTTTATACTAGTTATGCCCTTCTGAAGGATTTTTTTTTTTTTTCCCACACACATAGTGGGAGTGGAATGAAAAAATTCTTTTTTGTGGTCTTTTTTCTTTTTCTTTTATTTCTTCCCCCTCCCCCCCTGAATTATAGGTGCTATTCACTGCAAGCATTAATTTTTGCCCTGAGGGAAAGGTGTCTGGTTTGAAGGTACCATGGACAAGGCAGAGTTAAGGAAATATGTTTTCTTATTTCCATTTGTATTAATTCTTGTGGTTCCAAGCACATCCTAAGGCCAAGCACTGAACTCACTAAATTTATGTGACAAGCAAGATGAACCATTTCCACAGTTGGAATGAGAGGAAATAAAATTGTCGAAGCACATAAGGAAATGATAGCAATGATGTAGCAGCATTACACTTTAGGCTGTCTGTTGTTTCTGAATAAGGAAGTACCCACTGACTGTGCTTTACTAATCTTTGTTTGCTTTGCTTATAAGTAGTGCCTTAGAAGTGAGAAAATCAAAATGCCTTTCATTTTACTGCCACTCTGGGGACCATTAAGTTGCTTGTTTGGTTGCTTTTTTTTTTTGTCTCCTGATTATTTTCTAGAGGAATGACCTTACAATGAGTGAGGTAATGTGCAGTACATGTTTTCAAGCATGATTTTCTATTCATTGCTGCCTATTCATTCGGTATTTCAGGGAGTGTGATTCTAACACATGTATTAGCTACACTTAGGATCTATTTATTATAAGTGACTTTGGAGATATTATTTTTATTTGCTGTTTCTGACTCCTTTTGTGTCCTCTACCCAGTGCTATTCTATATATCATTTTAAAGACACCTTGTCCTTGCTCAAAATAGGACACACCTTCTGAGGCTGTTCTTGCCCAGTAGAATTTTAGATGTCATGGTTTAATCCCAGCTGACAATTAAGCACCATGCAGCTGCTTGCTTACAGCTCCTTGCTCAGTGGGCTGGGGAGGAGAATCAAAAAGACCTAAAACTTGCGGTCTGAGATAAGAACAGTTTAATAACTAAAATTAAATAGTTATAGTAGTAATAATAATTACAATGAATGTAGCAAAAAGAGAGAAAAATAAAACCCAAGGCAGACAATTGATGCACTGTGCAATTGTTCACCACTGAATGACTGGTGTCCAGATCATTCTCAAAGAATGATCTGTACCTCCTGGCCAACCCCCCCCCCCCCCCCGGCACCCCCCATTTCTATACTGCGAGAGGTCATATGGCATGGAATATTCCTTTGGCTCATTTGGGTCAACTGTCTCAGCTTTGGGTGCACCCCTAGCCTCCGCTGTCAGGGCAGGATGAGGAGCTGAATGGCCCTGAACTTGCAGAATCATTAATGTTGGAAAAGACCTCTAAGATCATCAAGTCCAACCTTCTACCCAACACCTCCATGACCAGTAGACTATGTCCCAAAGTGTCTCATCAACACCTTTTTTGAACACCTCCAGGGATGGTGACTCCACCACTTACCTGGGCAGCCCCTTCCAATGCTTGACTACTCTTTCAGTAAAGAAGTTCTTCCTAATACTTAGTCTGAACTTTCCCTGGGGCAACTTGTGGCCATTTCCTCTTGTCCTGTCTTTAGTTATTAGGGAGGAGAGGCCAACACCAGCCTCACTATAATCTCCTTTCGTGTAGTTGTAGAGCGATTGGTGCTACTTAGCAACAACTGAAAACATCGGTGTGTTATCAGCATTATTGTCACACTACATCCAAAACTCAGCCCTGTGCTAGCTACTAGGAAGAAATCTAACTGTGTCCCAGCTGAAACCAGGAGAAATGCTTACAACTTTTTAAGAGAGAAAGCTGTAATTTGTTCCTTTAACCTCCCCAAACCACCTAAACAACGTTCTCCCCTGTCTTAGCATACAGGTGCATATGTACACATGCACATGTTTCTAACACATTGCAAACATACTTATTGTTTGGAGGCATTAGTTGATGGCAAATATTATTCATAGCAGGAAATTTGAAGTAAAGCCTGCTGCTTTCAACTGATAGATATGAATGTAAATTCCATTGACTCTTATATGCTGGGATGTGCATTAAAGTGATCCGTGAGCTGATACATGATGAGTTAGACTACTGCTTTTTGACACTAGAAGAGGAAAATGTCTTTAGTACTGAAAGGAAAGAAGTTACTTTAATCTTCCCAGAAATAAAGCAATAAGGAATATCAAACCATTAATGAATTATTTGATACCTTTAATACCTTAATACCTGTCCAGAGTTTAATACTATTTAGCATTAGGACTACTAATTATACTTGATTTGAAAAATGTGGGACAGTGGAATTAATGGTTTCAAAAGGCATAGTATCATCTGGTTTTAATATTAAAATAAGTATGACAACAGGCTAGAAATTTGGAGGAATGGGGTTTTGAGGTTACTCTTCCTAAAATAGTAGATGGTATTTTTTATCAAAAAGCCTCATCCTTCATACACAGATAGGAGCTCAGCTGAGCACCCAGGCGTGGCTCACTCTGTCCATTGCTGGCTTCTTGCAGTTCTTTCCAGTCACATCAGCAACCCTAGAACTAAGGAGGAAACATCTACATGTTGTTTAAAAAAAACTCAAAAAAACCAAACAAACAAAAAAACCCAAAAAAAATCATAGGACATGAAAAGGCTAAATTATCTCCTTGTTTCCTTTATCAGCTTCTCTCTCATGATTTCAGGAATTAAAAACCAAAACAAACAAACAAAAAAACACACCAAAACCCAACAAACAAAAACCAATAACAAAGTCAACACCCTTCTATTCTCATGTTCTGCTTTAAAAAAAAATAGTCTCAGTAAGTACTGGGCATCTAAGAAAAATGGCTTAAGTTTCACTTGCAGTTTTGCACATGTGCTTCTGTATCTATGAAAAATTTTTTTTGCATTTTACAGAATTGTTATGAATTTAATTTTTTCTTACCTAATGTTAAACTTTTTTTTTTTTATGTAGTGAATTTAAATTAGAAATCTTTATGCTTTACAATGGAATCCTGATGTGGAAGTCACAGTTTTCTAAAGTGAAGAGTATTTTTCAGTTTCCAGTTTCAGGAGCCATGAAAGAGAAGCAGACATTTCAGAACTTGGATGTTCATGTGCTTTCAAAACAATTAGTCATCCAGAAGTGAATTTGTTGATAATTGTTGCATATTATAGAGATTTAAGCCAAAAGTTTAATAACAAAGTGTATTTCTTCTCTGAAGGCAGCAAAGTTGCTTATTTGTGAGCAAGTCTGTAACAAGATATGTCTTTTGTCACAACTTTGAAAAGAATCCAGGTAGGTTGCACTGAATTAGGAAGAAACTAATTAAGAAGCGTAAAGCCTGAATCCATTTCTCTTGCTTCAGTAATCTGGTATCACTACTTTTTACAACTTCTTCCTTTCCAAAAGCTATTTTAAGTGCTTATTATTTAACATATACTTAATTTCTGTGTTTGTAGCAAGCATATGTCTCAAAGTATTTGAAAAATAGGAAAATGAAAAAAATTAGACTTCTATAGAATGGTCCTAGTCATTATATTCCTATTTAGGTTTTATATAGTCTCAAATTCTACTCTTTAAATGGAATTAATTTATTTGTTTTCCAGGAAAAAGGAAACAAAGATTTCTTTTTTTTTTTTCTGTGCTGAACTAGAGCTAAGGTCTACTTGTGTGAGAGCATGTATGTGTGTGTGTAATGTCAAAAAAAAGCCAGTAACATCCAATTTTTCACATTAAACTGTACAAGATCCGCTCTTGTCTTTGTTTTCAGTAGCTGGAGATTTGTAAAATCAGAGATTATCTTCAAGTTTAATATTCCAAACTCTTAAAACATAATTCTTACAATTGAGGATAACTTTGACTTTCTTAAAAAACCCCAGCTTGTCTTAAATTCTTGACCTCAGAGTTTCCTACTGGCAATGAGTACCATAGCTTAATGCTGTAGTATTAAAATAAGGTGAAAAAAAAGAATTAAAAATTAAATGCTTACATTTTATTCAGTCTTTTTCTGAAGACATCAAGACATTTCTACCAGCTTCAATTTCCCATTTTCTGCAGAGATAAGGATATGTGACCATTTTCTAAACTTTTCTCAGGTTAATGGTGGAAAGAAATACTTTTTAGTTTCCTCAGATAAATATGCGTAAGTGCACAAAAATTCTTCTTTTTATCCATAGTAGGCTTTTTACTCTAAGTGTGATCTTAGACCACTCAGGTATTCTTCCATTCTGATAATTTTACCAATTCATACTGATTTCAATGGTATCCATCAAATTACCGTGTTTAGTAGAATTGCACTGTAGGATGGAATTGCTTGTTTGCTCCTCTATCTAAAAGTATTATTATCACTGCGTATAATTTCTGAACATTTAAAAAAACCCTATAATTATTAGTGTTAAGAAAATGTATTTATGGTATTAACAATCATAGTGTGAGATAAAAATGTAAACCATAGCAGAAACAAACAAACAGAATCACCTCAGGTTTTATGTATTTTTCAGTGTGGGACCACTTTTCTGACATAGCTCAACTGAGAATAATAATACTGTGAAGTACCACAAAATAATTTAGCTATTTAATGGATTAAAAAAATGTAAGTTTGTAATTTCAAAGTCTAAGTCATATTTTATTTTCTATCCTACTAGAAATAGTAATGTTGCAATTTTTTTGCTCTTTGCTGTGGGAGAAAGATGTCTTCAAATGTCCTGCAGTCTAGACATGACCTGTGTGAATCTGTGTTCTGGTATTGCTGTTTATCTTGGCCTATTAGTTAGAGTCTTGGTCCCAACAGCAGACCAATTGCATCCCTTTTTCAAATATCTGTCAGATTATTTTATAATAAACAATATTTATCAATATAATAAAGAATATTTATCAAAGAAAGAAGTTCAGAGCTTCTCTCATGAGAGTTCCCTGTCCCTCAGGTGTAGGCCCACACATTCCTCTGCTCTCACTTGCTGAGTCTCAGCTGGACAGTGAAAGTTTTTATTGCCCCATTCATGCTTGAAACAGATTCAGTAGAAGGGACCAAAGAGCTTGATGACCACTTGTTGTTTGGGAGAGTGCCAGCATAGCTAAAAGGTGCATGAAGAAACATCCTCAGAAAACATTTTTCCAAATGAGCATGTTCCAGTGTCCTGGCACTGTTGACCATTCTAGCATGGGTGTTCATCTCAGTGATGGGAATTTAAAGGCCAAAGGATTGTGGGTGCTTCTAAACAACAGCTGAACACAGGCCTTTAATATTAATGTCATGGTAGAAAGGAGTCTGTTTATATATGGAACTGTATGTAAAACTATCAACTGCTTTTGGGTTCTTATAGTTGTCTTTGACTTTAACAGTATCTCCTGACTGCATGACCAAGGCAGAATAAATACTACTAATAATAAATGAATAATAATAAGACATAATAAAACTACTGAATGTCACAACACAAAATTATGTAAAGCCTCGCACAAAATTTGCTACAAGCACTGATAACTTACTGGAACTGCAGTTTATCAACTGTTGATTATGTCATTTATGAACTAGAACAGCCCAAGAACAGTAAAATAGAGAATTTAGAGTAGATTGATTAGAGGTCAGAGAGTTTTTATTGCTTCCATTAGGGATGCTTTGTTCATCACAGTTTCTCAGGTTGTGAAACTTTGGCAGAACTGGCTTTTGAAAGAGCAAACGTGACTAGCTTTTGGTTTTGGGCAGTTTTGTTGAATATCTTTCTGCTTTGATGTAACATATATATTATGAAGTCTGGTTCTTATTATAAGCATTAGCTCCAGGTTTGGATGCAAGAATGGTGGATGACCGCTCTTACTACAGAGTTTTGGGGCTACACTCACATTTACATGACATCCAGCTTTGTGTTTACACTTTGCATCATGCATCCTCACATATTTTGTGTCCTCAGGAACAAACCAGAAATCCATGTATGCTTCTGAAACACAGCCTGTGAAAATGGTGGCATTTATGCAACAGACTCAGGAGAGGTAATACTACCTTTGATGAGTGCAAAGCAATGTAATAAATTTAAAACATCAGTGCCTTTTTCCAATTTCCAATTGAAAAAAAAAAACATTGCCTGAGGTAAATTGAACTGTTAATGGCCCTGTAAATGTGGCTGTGGAAATCCTCATGGCTTCTTAGACAAGTTCTTTCTTAGCCTTTTCCAGCTGGGTAAGATAAATTCCAAATGTAACATGCTTTCTGATTTCCCCAATTTGGTTTCTTTCTAGGCTCCATAGCATTTTCCCTTTTCTCTTCCTACCCTTGAGTCCTTGAGTTCTTCCAGTGGTGCAACAATTCTCTCACAGGCTGGCACCAATATACCACAAATTCTGTAACTACTGTTTGTTTCAACAAAGCTTTTTCTGATTTTTTGTCATAAGTCATTCAGTTTTTACACTGTGTATTCCAAGATGGTGTTACATCTCCCAGGACATACTTTTCTGAAAATCTGGTCACATGTCTGGGGAGCTTTCACTAGATTCTTTAAATGCCAGTGAAGACAATGCAGCATGTTTACATAAAACCAAATAGTTTATTAATTCTATAGGCACCATTAAAACCCCTGCATCATTTCTGCACAGTCATGAGGTACTGCAGCAATGTAACATTTTGAGTTTGCTGTTACACCACAGTAATTACATACCTGGAATGGAAAATGAGGTTTTTTTTTTCCGTGTTCATTCTTGTTCCTGACTCTGGTGTGTGTTTGCATCACTGCATATATGAAGTGATCTACTTAGCTTCAAACCTATAGTAAGCTTTTCTTTTTCAGATCCATTAAACCCAACTTTTGTTCATCCTATTGTAGTATCTAGCAAACTGGTAAACACTAGGAAATTTGCATGGTTAGTATATTATACTTACTTCCCCTTCTTTGACCTGCAGGGATCTTCAAAATTCAGTAGCTTTCAAGTTTTTTTCTAGATTCAAATTAAATTAATCTTTAGTTTCATCTATTTGTGATGTTTCCAGCTGAAGTTTATTCTAGCTTTGGGGTTCCCATACCATTTTAATTTGCTTTGTGGCAAATGTATAGCTCCTTTAAAATCCAGATTTACAAGTCATTTAGTGAAATAATTCACAATTAATTGAGTTTCTAATTTGCCTTTTGGTGAAGCACCCCTAGATGCACAGCATTAAAGGTTCTATTGAAGTGTGTCCTGATTAACTGATTAATAAATTTTACTTTTTACAGGAGCCTCTTACATATGTGAGCATAATTATATTCTATCACTTTCAGGGAAAAATGGAGTAATTCAGGCAGAGAAATGCTTTGGTCTTATTATTTAATTAATTCAATGTTGTGTGAAAAGGCCAGATTGACAATTCTGCAGAATCAAGCTCTTTTTATTCATTGCACTATTCAGCATTGAACTGACCTCCCCCTCCAATTCCCATAACTCCCTTCTGCTTACTAGTGTACTCCAACCTCAAGCAGAATTAGTTTAGAAGGATCAATTTACTGTAGAATGCTGTATTGTCATTAATTTAATTATTCAAATTCATGCAACTAACATTCTTATTATTATATTATTTTCTAGCTCTTTTTCTTCTTTACAAAGTCTTTTGTTTTCTGCAGTCCCAGGTGTCTCTTTCTGAACTATAATTGGTTTTCCTACTCCATTTATTTTTTTCTCTAGAACAGGTCTTTCCTGTGGTGTTTGGATAGGGTTTCCCTTTCCACAGTATCTCTGAAGGATTCAAGTCTCAACTCCTTTGTAAGAATGATAGTATCTAGTGGTATCTAATGCAGCATATCTAAGATACAAATGACCATGATGGCTCTATCTTCCCTGTAGGAAAGGAGACTAAAAAAAGAAATCTCTCCTAACATGAAATAGTTAGAAAGGCAGGCATATTTTTACAAAATAACTGAAAAGGGATTCACTTGCATATCTAGCATAGGGTTCCCTGGAATCTTCCAAAAATCAATACAGAAATAGTCTGAGGACTGATATGGATATTTTGTATAACCCTAGTGATAACTATTTGTAGGGAGACAGATTTGTGTGTCAATATTCCTACACTTGTAAATAGATTTCTATTTGTAGAGCAGCTGCGAGAAGAAAAATTGATTAGTTGCGTCTATTTTGTATGAATGAGAAAAAAATACTTCCAGAAATAAGCATATCAGTTCCTATACAGGAGCATTTGAAATGAAGAAGAGATGAATGAAAGACCTACCTCACTTCTTACCTTAAGTAATGAAGGCTGACTGAGCTTGATAGGAAAAGCCCCGTTGTCAGTATAAGCTGATGTACTGCAAAGAATTACTGCCACGAAACCTGTAAAAAAAAATACAGTGCAGTTCCTTGTAATGAAAATTGCTTGTGTACACTTGTATCTTATTTCCCAAAATGAGCTGCAGTGTTGTGCATGTTGCTTTAGCTCTGCCTTCTGAAAGTATTTAAGGCTAGACATTTCTCGTGACATCGCTTAACTTTCATTCTGTTCTTCTTCTCTTCTAACACTGCATTTTGCTGCCGGCTTGAAACACTTCCTGAAATTTTATTTCTGTGCCTCTGAGACATGTTGCTGATGCATGTTGATCCTTCACCTTCTTTCTTTCTTTGCTAGGACTTTTCATCAACAGAAATACATAAATGTAAAGCTGGTATTGGGGTTAAAGTTTCACAGTTTCACTACTGCTAGAGATCTACTTATTAGCCCACCCCGGTGTACAATGACCATTCTGTTCTTCAGTGGTTATTTTTACTCTGGTTATTCTCATATACTGAACATTGTGTTTGTTTATGCTGGCTGCAATTTGAAGGGGCTACAGGTAAAGTCAAATGTCAGTATAGTGGCATTTGCCTGCTCTGTGATTCTTGCCTGGGACTTCCCTGAAACAGTTTAGACATTTTTCATGACAATAAGCAGAGCAACTCATATTGTAATGGTGCATAATGGCCAGCAGGTATCCATGTCCTAAAACATTCAGTTTGGAAAATGACCTTTGGGTCTTCTTGCTCCACTACTGATTGAAGTTCTTGCTGGCTACCTGCTTGATAAGGAAGCTTGCCAAGTGACTTTAACATTGATGCCAACTTGAGTTTAGAAGTACACCCTTAGAAAATAAAATAAGTTCAACTACCTGTATGCAATACTGACGATATTGTGTCGGGTTTTTTTCTAGTGACAAACATAAATATATTTACTAGCTTTAAAACTTTCACTGATGAGCTGCATTGCTGCATTGTAGAGCTGAAGATGACTAACATTTGCAGCCTGTATGAAAAAATCTTTACTACATGGTGCAAAATAACTGTTACCAAGAGTGCCCTCTGTTTCCTTTAGTGAAAGATTTGGAGCTAATTAAACAAGCAGCAAAGTTTTAACCTTAAATAGTGTTTACGTCTGAAATGGTATATTTCAACCATGACATTTAAGTCCTGGAAATGCCTTTGTAGCAGAAAATTGTGAGAGAAGATCCTTCAGTTGTTACTGTGATTCACTGCAGTCCTACCCCTTCATGCATTTGCAATGTCAGGGCTTTCACTCCTTCACCTCTCCTGTATATCACAAGCAGTAGTAATTCTTATCTATAGATCTCTACTTTTTCAATGTAAGAGTTTGATCTTGGCTTGGAGCAGTTTCTAAAATAACTTTCTTACACTCTCAAGGCAACTTTGTCTGAACACCTCAGTCCTGATCATCTGTATTCCCTGGATCTGGGTCTCTCTCAGAAACACAAAGACACTGGAAAATTTCTATGGTGCTTTTGAAATGTGCTGAACTGTGACCATTCTAAGGAATTTTAACAAAGTTTAGTTCTGAGCTGAGATTTAAAAGCACACTGTCTTTACATTGTTGTTGTTGTTGTCGTCACAGTTCCACATGGAGAGTTAACATATGTTTTGAGTGAGGGCAATCAAACTAGTATGTCAGCCTCATAATTTTAAGCAGTTTTGATATAAGATGGGAGCTGGTAAGTAATGTTGTAGAAAGAAAAGCCCAAGTACTTTGAATCTAAAATGCTCTATCACACTCTCTTTTATTTTTTTTTCCCACAAGAAGATTAAATTAGTTCAGTACAGCTCTAGTTATAATGATCTGATTCCTGGTGCTACTGTGATTAAACTGGGTGCATTAAAGTAAGCAATGATAAATTAAAAGCACAGTAGAAATCTTGGTGGGTGTGAACAGATGAGTAATTTTAATTGGAAATAAAATATGCCCATTATTCTGTGCTATAAATGGACTTTTGTATTACAAATTGAAGAGATAAAAACTTGTGTGGTGCAGTGCTGCATTAGAGAGAAGTTCAGTAAAAGTGTATGGAGTACAAGTGTATTTCTCAGATTATTAAGGACAAACACAAGCTTTCATGATGCTTCAGCAGCATTTGTTTGCATGTGCAAAATCAAATGTGAGCAGTAACCTTTCTGTTACATATTCAGATTTTCATAATTCTTTTAGAAAATGTGCCATAAGTACTTTCCTTTAAAGTGGTGACACAGTGTATTCCCATTTATTTTGCTTTCCAATACTACCTGGACTAAATAACATAATTGGTATATAATTTGAAATCCATACAAAAAGGCAGACATCTGAAGCTGCAAAATAACTACTTAAAGCCCAAGAATCTGAGAAAAAACTGTATCTTTCAGTTTAATGGTTCCACGTGATCAACATGTTATGTCAGGATTCTCTATACAAAGTATGGAGATACAATTGGCTTTTGTGAGAACTTGTTTATTCCAAAATAGCACTTGATGTTATCTTGCTTCATTAGTAGAGACTCTTATGAAACTTCTGTTCCTTCTCAGTAGGAACAGAAGAATGGACTGTGTACATTGGATTGCCTATTGGTAACACAAAATCTACGTTTGAGCCTACTGAGTCAAAACTTTCCGATCCCTATCAAATTTCAAGAGCCTGTTACAGATGATGCCAGTTGTGAACACACTCTTAGGCAAGGGTTTTGAGTCTCTCCCTTTCATGGTAACTGTGTGCACAGCTGCGTAGATCCTATACTTGAAAAAAAATTTACAAAAATCTCTCTCTTCCCAGTATTTCAGAGCATTCAGAGCTCTAGGAGCTAGTCTAAGGTGTAATTTGCACTTCTACCACACAAAATATTGTGTACCTGAAGCCAAGTGATAGTCTTAAGAGTTAAAAAACCCCAACTTTTGCCATTAAAATAACGAATGAAAGTGAGATTAGTACCAGTGCTCATCTCTGTAACCTAAAGCTAACAAATGAGACTTTTGATTTTGAAAGTAAGATTTGATCCATAGAGCCAAATGATCAGTGAAAGAAGTGATCATATAACTCCTACTGCAGTTAGACTGCAATATCGTAATGAACCAACCTAGATAATTAACTGAACAAAGAACAACCATGTCAGCTCTGAATGCTGACAGCTGGTGCTCTGTTTGCCAACATGCCCTGTTTTGTTAGTTACGCTGAAATAACCTGCATGTATTGTATTTGTATTAAAACATCGTGTTTTGCCTTATTAGAAGCATTCTTGTTCATGCAGTTCAGCAATCTTAAGGCTGAAGGTTACAGGGACAGAGAACTCAGTAAGCTGGAGAATATGATCGAATAACTTTGTTCGATGTTACACCTCTGACCCTCATTTTAAAAATTATTCACATGCGGGTGACTGCCAAATTCTTGCTCTGTCTGCTTTATACAACATTTCCACTGATCTTAAACCGTACAGGATCTGAGGCAGCCACCTTATGAGCTCATTTATCACATTTATAAGCATCTCTAGAGACAGCTAATGCAGAGATACAGATAATGCAGAAAGATATTCCATGGACTGCAATGCTTGAGGGTCTGTAGCTTTCAGCTGCAAGTGGAAAACAAGGTATGTTCTGGAGCTTGCCCATGTTTTGCTTATGCAAGCCTAATTTCACTGAAGCATAATTTATTTTCTTCTTTCCTGCATAGTGACAGAATAAACCTATGAGTTTAGCAACAGAATAAATCAACGAGTTAATCCCAAGAAAGTATGTAGAAATTGATAAGCATCCTGCTTTAGAGTCAGTAGTGCTGGAATTAACTTTCCTAGTTGGTCCAAGGAAGCCAGAGTGTGTTAATCCTTACGTTCAAGGCATGTTGTAAATCTTATGTATAATTTCCATCTTCTTCCTGTACCAGAGGTAACATAGTGAGAGAAAAAAGCTTGGGGTCATCTTTATGCCAAGTTGTTTTTCAGTTAAGTAAATTATGTCACTGTGTCTAGTGTGTGTCTTTTATAAATCTAAAATTAATAAATATCTGCTACACTCCAAGATTGGACTAATAGTAATTAAAATCTCAAAGTTGGGGGTTTTTTTTCCCTTTTACATCTGTAGATTCTATGCCTTTTTTACAAAGGAATTATACCGTCTGCAAAAGGAGTGAATTTGAATGTGTGAATTTCTACAGTCAAAAAAAAAAAAGCTACCCCCTTTTCCTTGTGCCACAGAGCTGAGGAATGTGCAGTTGCAGGGAAATGCCACTCTACTTCTAGTATACAGTTAGGAACCATATATAGCCAGAAAGATGTTCTCTCCATGTGTAGGTGGTAGTGATTGTCCTCTTACCTTTCTTATCTGTCTTCTAAAAGAAAATGTTCATCAACTGGGCTCTAGATTTGAAGACTCTTCTTGAACATAGTCCAAGAAAGTGTTTGCTGGCCCTGAGTTGAGTGGCATGGCTCATCTCATCTACATTCTTAAATTTTCTTGTTGTTACCCAAATGATGTCTCTGCTTGCAAAGTGCTAACTAAACAGGCCTTTAAACATTTCTTGTTCATGATCAGGGGAGAGAATTTGCTAACAGATGTGACCTCTCTAGGCTTAGATGTGAGCTCCTTAGCAAGGAACCTTTCTCTGTGTTCTCAGAAGTGGAACTTGAAGGACCATGGACCTTTGAAAGTGAACACACACAGGATTTGCTGATATACCCTAGGTTAAGAATGTGCATATGAATGATTTTCACTGATACAGGCCTAACAGTTTATTACGTGCACAACCAATATGCCATTTCCCCATAAGTTTACAAGTTACAATGATAACAGCGGAGTCCTTACATCTTTTGTAATATTTACTAGTAGATATGTGTGTGCCTTTGGTGCTGTAGTTTTAATAAGTTCTCAAGGATAATTTGGTCTGGCAGGGAGTTAACATTGAACACTCAACTTTTAATTGATTCCCAGAGCTATTTTTTAACATAAAGTTGAGGAACTCATCATTCTTTATTTGGAGTTTTTACTTTGCATTCTTTATTCATTTGTGCTGTCTTTAGCAGACAGCTTCAGTCCAGTAACTTACTATCAGGGTATTTATCAAAGACAACAGCACAAATGAGGAAAGTTCAAACTGACAATTTTTGTGTCTATAGGGCTTAAACAGATTCACACTGGCCCTTTGTCAACAATAACTCTTTACACACCTTGCATTTTGCTCTTTTTTTTTATGCTCACCTCAAAGCTAATTACCACCCTTTAACCCACAGTGACTTTGATATCAGCTCTCTGTTCTGCAGCTATTAGTTGTGCACATTGCAGTTGATGGTTCATGGGATTTGGGACCATAGTGGAATTGGAAGAGGATAAATAGGGTTTTCTTCCTATGTTTTATTGGCTGACACTGCCACCCTGTGAATCCATGTCCTTCTTCCTGAAGATATACACCAATCCATTTGGAAATGATACCCTCTGTGTCTTTGTCTCTTGGCACTGAAGATAATGAGCTGAAACTTTAGTGAGCCTTTTATGTACATACACTGCCTTACTTAATTTTGTGTTCCCTAGCATGACTTAGGGAAAAAAAAAAAGTAAATGTAAGAAATACAAACTGTTTAGCATATGAAAATGATGACCCAACTAATGGCTCACTAATTATAGGTTTCTAAGAAGGCTGACTAATATATCTTGAAATAGATTTGATTTGATCAGCTATTGGAAATTACATCCTTTTCAAGGAACTAAGTTTAGAAGGTTGTTCTCATATCAATATAATGCATTTGCCCCACTAAACATTTTTCCATCTTAGTATTAGCAGTTTCTTCAATATTAAGGAATTATTTCTTACACATAATTTAATTTTTAAAGCAAGCCATCTAACTCCATGAGGTTATTCTGTATAGCTCACACTAACAGCGTGTAGCTGCCTGTTATGCAACCAAAGCTGTAAGACACCCATGGTGTGTTACAGGTTTTTCATAAACACTGGGACAGGATCTGTTATCATATCTGTCGAACCATAGTGTGAGTGAAAAATGTAAGCTACGCCTCCTAACTTACTGTAACAAGAGAGTCCTTGAAAGACGTCTTTGTGGCTATAAATGCCAGCATGGATGTACCTCTGGGCTAGTTAAATTCCTTTTATATCTCTCCAGCATTTTATATGACATTGTTTCAGGAAAGACCGAGTCTGTAGTTGGTTGGATGCTTTCACAGCTTCTGATGAAAATCAATGTCAGAGGTAATCGGGAGCTTTGCACACTAAGGCAGGTTAATTCTATGAAGGTATAAAATCAGCTACTGGAAGCATATGGGGTTTTTCAATATTTTTCAAAGGTTGCAGGTCAAATGTCTTGAATTCTTAAGTAGAAGAATATTTGGGGAAGAAGGGATCTGTTGTTCTTTCAGCTTTAGTTCTTTACAGTTTTGTGGATTGTTTTTTTTTCTTGAGTCTTAAGCCCACAAATGAAATATGTGGTCTGATAGTCATACTGTATGTTTTGTGTTTCATGCCTATGGATCATTTGGGGTCCAGTTCCTGTTTCTCTGGTGTGTGTGCAAATCTGGAGAAATCACAAATGTTGTCCTGCATAGGCTACAGTAATAGTCACAAGGAGCATAAGAATGGGGTGTTTCAACTGCTGTTACTCATATTATTCTTCCTGCCTATTGGGGGGGGAGGGGGGGGGAAGTTGTAATCTCCAAACAATCAAACAAATACTTTTCTCAATAGTTAAAATCACATGAAAATAGGGGAAAAATAATATTCCGCTAGCAGAGTGAATGTTTGATGAATCTAAGGTACCAGTTCTTAGAAGCTTCAATAGTGGTCTTGGAAAAGTTGGGCAATGGCGGTACTGAATGTGTAGCTGGAAACCTTCATCTAAATATCTTTTTGTTATATACAATCAAAATTCACACAGAAATGTTTCTCTTCTGGACTCTGAAAGCAATAAAATGTTCAGTGGGTTTTCACATCTATTAACCTATTAAAATGATCTAGCAGTCTAATAAAACTGTCTGTCAATCTATGAAAACAAGGATTGTAAACAGGACCTTACATGAAAGTTCACACCAAAGTACAGAGGGTATTGTGGAGCCACACACCTGGTGTCAGTTGAGATAAAGCAGGCAAACTGGCCAAAAAAAAAAAAAAGCAAACCAAAAACAAACAAACAAATAAAGAGATATTCCACATTTCTGCAGTGTCCTAAAAGCAAAACTTGTCGTAGTTATTTTGGCTTCATTTAACCTGTAACAAGCTGTGATACTTTTTACCCAGATGCAGGGCACGGCCGTTCACTTTTCTTTATTTCAAATATAGCCTAGAGTAGGTGAAATAAGTTAGCTGAAGAAATCCAGGCATCTCTGGAATATCAGGGACAGGGCTTTTGAAGGCTTGTATGTAACAGAGCTATTAAGCCCTGAAGAAGTCAGTTTTGCCTACGCTGTTGTTTTCTATGTTTCTTTTAGAAAATATCAGTATTTTTGTTTGTATCTAACTGCAGAGTAGGTTACATTGCATACACAATTCTTGGTATATAAATAAGAGAGTATATGAATATGTTAATTATGAAAATATCCAGAGATATTTTCATGATTGCAGTGTACTTTTGTGAATAGTTTCTACATGTCTATGTGGCAGAATTTTTTTTTGTCTTCAATGAGGAGCTAAGACATTACAAGGATTTTACTGAGTCTACCACCTCAAAAGAAGAGTGTCCTCAGAACACGCAGATGAAGATGAGGATCAATACTCACCTTTTTGTGGAATATCCATCTAAGTGGTTGGAATAGCCATGTGGGTTATGGATAGATGAATTTCAGATCTGTCTTTCTCTACTGAGAGAAATTTGATTACAACATCACACTTATAAGAAAGTTATGCCAACCATTGAGTGGTGAGGGGTTCTTTTCACTGCTTGCCTGTTTAAAATGAACCATTTTGAGTTAATATGGATTCACTGCTGACAAGTTTACACACATAATTCAGAGTATTTAGTAACTAGAACCACCTTGAGGGATATGTTGATTTGCACATAGTTCAGAAACACAGAAAAAGGATTAATACATGCTTTGACAGTAATATATATATATCTATCTATACCAAATATATATTGCTATATAAGTACTCTTGGTTTTTTTCCTCAATCCTGATGACTGTGTTAAATACTAAACAAAGGAACAATATTTCTTTCTGCCTCTCTAATCAAAGTCAGGACTAATTTTGTTTCAGCTCTTTTGAATCTCAAGAAGAGGGAGTATCTTTTTCTAGTCTTACTTGAGGCTTATTAGTACCCTTGTCAGGAAAGACCTGGGCTTCTCCCAGACCCTCTAGTATTTCCTGCAAAGCTGCTTAGCTTGCTATTTTGGGGAATGATTTTTTAATTTCTTTTATGCCTAATATTCCTTAATTGTGCTGTAATAAAGATCCTACTCTTCCTCTGGACATCAGGATGGCTACATTTTATTTGTGTTTAAGACCTAATAGTCATAGTAGTCTTAAAAGTCCAGTTTTCATACTTAAAATGTCTTCACTCCAAATCTAAATCTTTAAGTAGCTACACGGATACACATTCTCAAAAAAATATTTAATGTAAAAACTGAACTGTTCTCAGTATGTACTGAAACACGATGAGGGACCAATGTAATGACAGAGAATAGCTCTGACTTTATGTGGATACTGTATTGCTTTTTTTCAGGTATTTAGGCAGACAGCTACTAATCTCCAGCTGAAATGTTAAAAATGCTTAAAGGATCTTTGAAATAGTATTAAAACAGTAAAATCATGGTGAATCAGTTGTTGTGTTCCAGCTCCTGTGATTACAGTGTGAAATACATAAATATATCCAAGGATATAACCCTACCTTTGATATCTGAAAGCTTGATGATGCTGTACTTTTTTGTACACAAAAGATGTTAAATAGTTTCAGAGACCTGAATGGACCTTTAATGAATCTCAGTAATGGAGAAGTGACTCAGAATGAATGGAGATAATTAACAGATTGAAGTTCTGCAAGCAACAAGTAATTGGATTATTGGTGGATAATTTGTTTCCACAGACATTTTTACTATCTGGCCATAAGCAATATTTTATTCTTATCTTTTTATTCAACAGAAAATTCTCTTAAAACCTTAGATTATCCCCATATGATCTTGGCTATTAAGTTTACTGGAATAAAAAAGGTACCATTTAAAAAAAAATTACTTTTAGAGATTGTCCATGTCTCATTTTAATTGTAAATAGCAGCTGTTTTGACTTCCTTATGATGGCTGTACCATCAGGTACCCATAAGGATTAACATAAGGATAGTCTATTTTTCTGACACTAAACATAGTATTAGTAGTGATATTCTTTAGTAAGGGATTATGGTAAATGCATCATCAAGGCAAATAAGGAAACTGTAATTCATAGGATCAAATAAAGCAGGTGGGCAAATGATAGATTTGAAATCTGAAATTATTTACTGAACCTGTATTTGCACATGTTTCTCGGCTCTTGTATAGAGATAACCCTGGAAGTTAGGATCATGGACAGCCTGATACAAAACTCTCCTGCACTTCTTTCCTTCCTACACAGTAGAATTGTTTTCTCCTTCAGTCTTAGAAAACATCTTTAAATTTAGTCCTCCTCTGCAGAAGAGCTGAAATTGCTGTTCCTTCCCTTCCCTTTACATTTGGCCCCTGTGTAGATAGATTTACTGCTCTGTAGTAGATTCCCTCTCTACAAGATTCAGTGTGTTTTCTTCTGCATTCCATCATTCACACATACTTTTTCATTTCTTGTCTTCTTTCCTATCTGGCTGATTTTTAAATAGGCCAAGAACTAGTCCTAATGACTTTTAAAAATACATGTAGCCAATGCCTCTGGCCAAATTAATTTGATGGGGTTTTTTTTCCAAGATTAATGTTAATGTCAAGTGGATTTTTTCTCCTTAGGAATTGTTTTTATTACTCTGTTGCTTGGTAATCCATGGTCCTTGAAAGCAAACCAAAGTATATTGGTTATTTGTTGGTTATTGGTTATATGTAGTGGGTCTGGCTGAGCTGCTTTTCCCCATCCAGCCCTCACGCTGCAGCACTGGGAGCTGGAGGGTGTTGGTAACACACTCGTGTTATGACTGCCAGTGCTCACACGGCACCAGAGGCTGGGGGGGCAAGATGGGGGAGAAGATACAGCCGATCTGAGCTGACCAGTGGGATATTCCATACCATATGACATCAGCTCAACTATAAAGGGAGAGGGCAGGAGGAGGATGGGGAGGCATTCTGCTTTGTCCTCCAAGCGTCTGCTTTGTGTTCCTGGAGCCCTGCTTCCTGGACTCGGCCCGACATCACCTGCGGACGGGAAGTAGAAAATAACATCTTGTCTATCATAACCCACTCCCCTTTGCTTTGCGTCTTATTCTTTCCCTGCGTGCCGTGCTGAAGGGGGTTGGGGGGAGTGATAGAAGGGCTTGGTGGGCACCTGGTGCCATGCCAAGGTCAACCAACCACAGTTCTCTACCTCAACAATCCAGGCAGCTGGAACAGACAAAAAGGAACACACAGCCTAATAACATTTGCGTGGATTGGATGTGAATTTCAGTTATTACAATTCAGCTGTCTGAAGGACTGGGAATTTGGTGGATATTTTTGTGTAGATTTGTTCAAGAGAGAGCAAATAAAGAGGTGTGGTTCTTTATTGATGATGGGTAGCTATATATTCTCTGTTTTCTTCTCTAGGGGTGTTTTAAAGTTCCCTTATCTTGGCAGAAAAAGGACAGTTCCTTTAGAAATGTGACAGTCAGGATTTCCTACTATCTGATGAAGATGGACAATTCACTATTTTTATATTGTGGGATCCTGTCGTTGTTTATACCAGGAGCGGAGAGATGCAGCAACATATAAATTCAGCAAGAGAATGCAAAGAAGCCACTTTATTAATTTATAACCCCATTTTATATACCCTAGCCACATAGGGCGATTGGTCAGTGATCACCCATCTCCTAGGGTGATTGGCTAAAGTCCTACAACACCCATTTCAAAATATTTTTCCAATGTACCATTAACAGAACTTAGCAAAACACCATGTGTTAGTCTAGCTTACAAAAAAAAAAATCCTACTGTTTTTCATAACATGCATGAGAAAGCCAGGATTCTCACTGAATATTGTAAGAACCTGAGAAAATCCCTCTGCTAGCAGCTTTTCAGCATCCATAGGATCTTGCCATCTCTGACAATCTGTCACACTGACTGCCATTTACTGATCAGAAGAGCTTGTTCTAATTCAGCTTTTAACCTCATTGAATGAAAGCACGTGACAGAACTGATATGAAAAAGTAAACTTTTTTTCACCATTATTTAATTTCTTGTTAGCGTCAGAAATCCAGTTAGGGTCACACAGTGATGTCCACGAACATAAATAAAATTGTAGTCAGAGATGACATCAGTTAAACAATGAGCATGTTTAATCAAAATTTGAAAGGATCTTGCTGGATCAAAACCTGGCTTGTTAAAGCCTGGCTGTTGGTGCTAGCTTGGCAGTAAGGAGAGTGGTGACTTCTATTTGTGCGTTTTGTGATTCATTTATTACAGGTCATTGCAAATCCATGTTCCTTTTTACAGGTGTCATGAGAAGTACATATCTGGCAATGATGGGTAGCAGTGTTCTGTGCTCCTGGAGACCATTTTCTGTTCTGATCCATGTCACTGCAACATTAGGCTCTAATGTACATGTTGTCTGTATCTTAATACCTTTTCAGTAAGGTTTTTGTCTTTACAGCTTTGGAGGCTTTTTTTGCTTCCACAAACTTCCTATAATTTGGTAAACAATGTTTAAGAGACAGCATTTTTTATTTAGAACGAACATTGATGGGGAATTCTGGTAAAAGAAAAGTAAAAGCTGGTGACTTAGTAGGCTAGATCTCACTTTCCCCAGCAGGTCATGATGACAGGTTATCCCTTTTACAGATCACTACTGCTACAGAGGACAGAATGTTAGGACTGTATTATCGCACAAGACATTTGCAGATGACATTTTAAATGGTGAGACTGCATGAGGAGCATTCTTCATACCTTGAGCATGAGCAAATCCCTTTCAATATTACATGGCAAGAGAGATGATAGAATTCAGCGTTGAGCAAGTAGGCGGTTAGAAGAGGTTCCACCATCGTACTGTGGCAAATGACTAGTTATAAATTGAATAGGATTGGCAAATTTATATTTGGATTAATAGTTTTATAAGTACATTGATAATTATTGTACCATATATAAATAGGTAGATAAAAAGAAAAGGACACACCATGTCACTATTTGAGGCTTTATGATTAAATTCATAAGATAGCCTGGCAAAGTACATAGACTATAATATTGTACCCACTTATTGTCAGTCAATAGTTTAGCAAATGAATATCTGTGCTAAGGATGATTTCATTGGTTCATTGAATTCTCTACTGCTCTGCTTTAAAACTGTCATTCTGATTTCACAAACTTTGCAGGATAGAGTGCAACTGCTAAGGAAGCATCTATTTGGTTGGATCAATCCAGAAAGGTAAAAATAGGCTGCTAATAGACTGATGTGGCTTGTGAAAACGAATGTCTAGGCTACAGTGTGAAGCAGTTAAGCTTCAGGCTTCAAAGCAAATAGAAAAGCAAGGAAGTGAACCTTTGGACAAAATGGACTGAAGAAAATATGGTTTAAAGAGTCTCCTTATATCCCCTTAGCACAGCTTCTGAAGCTTTTTACACTTCTAGTATTGAGTTATGTAGGGAGTATGACAAAACAAAACATTTGATATAACTGGCAATCTGGAAATGGCGTACGGCTTCAGGGCAACAGGGAGAAAGAGAAAGTCCTGGGCTCAGAGTACTGGGCAATCCCAGTGAGAATTCTATTATCACATGGGAAGACTGCAAAACACTGTTTAAGACATATAAAAAAGGTGTGACACAATATTACTACCTAAGTTCTTTTATCCAGCTATTTGTTGAGATAGAAGATCCTGAAACAAATTGCAAAAAATAAAGAAAAAAAAAAGAAAAAAGTGAAATATGAAAGGTTTAGTTCAAAATTTCAGTACAGAAAGATTATATGAACTGAAACTATAATTCATCAGTGGAATTCTTGGGGTGGCCTGAGAAGTTATGCATTTATGAGTATGTATGTAGTTTCTTGGCTCCCCAAGGACATGTTATGTTTAGAAAAAACAAAATAAACTACTTATGCTACCAGACTAGACTTCAATCTCAGTGGTTTACTAGAAAGTTTACCAACAGTTAAATACTGCTAGAATTCATATTCATCAGTCAAAAAAAGGCTGCCCAATGCATAGGGAAAATTTTAGGTGTGATTTCATTATGAAAAAGAACTATGAGATAAATAGTATGGAAGAAAAAGTACTGAAGAGGAAAATGTAAATGACTTTTGGGAATCCCATTAAGACCATTTTACTATATAAAAGGAAAAATTTGACAACACACATATCTTCTTAAAATATATAGAGGTTAAGAGCAGAAATGGAAGAAAATTCATAACAAACAGAAAAAGGAAAATTATAGCATTGAATATAATGGAAAAGAACTAGATTATAGAAAATGGATAAAGGAAAGGAAAAAAGCCTCAAAAAGAGATATTTGAGAAACTGTTTAAGAGTAAAGCATTTTCACAGTAGTACTTGCATGGTATAATAATACTATAACATAGTAATGAATGGAAATAGAAAAATGTCAGTAATAACAGGCAGAAAGCTAAAATAGTCAATATTTTATATATATTATAAATATTATATATATATAAAAAACTGTACCTATTTTGTATTTAGGAGGAAGGTATGTCGGAATCAACCCCAGGATAAAGTTGATGTCTGCTTCTGGACATAGTGACTGAAAAGTGAAAAGAGGGTAGCATGTAGAATCCATAGAAATGAGTTGAGGTTGAAAAATTTGTGATTGCTATACAGACTAACTTGCTATGAAGTGAGAAGCTAGATATACTGTTTTGAAAGATTATGAGTTTGCTTGAAGGAGACAGCAGGATCAAGGTTACGTTTCCATCAGGGATGGTCTTTTACTTCACAACATTTTAATTTAGAGGGAAGAATAGCACAAAATCAATGTAGCACACATTATATCACAAAGTAACAGGTAGGAAAAAAAAAAAAAAACCATAAACTGAGTTCCTGTATTTCTAGAGAGGATAAAAAGTAATTACTCCTTGACCTATGTGCTATATAGTACCTATAAGTTTGGTAGAGGCACACCAAACCAAAACTG
Organism: Todiramphus chloris collaris; assembly: GCA_025345505.1. NCBI lineage: Eukaryota > Metazoa > Chordata > Aves > Coraciiformes > Alcedinidae > Todiramphus > Todiramphus chloris. The sequence continues at coordinate 7,159,241 of JANVCC010000076.1, read as the reverse complement.
AAGTTTGAAAGTGATGCAGAAGTTTTTGAATAATAAGAAAGACAGGGCCCTGCTATGAAATCATCTCTACCCTGGTTAGCAGGCATAATTGCATGAAATAGTTCATTGTTACAAAAAAAAAAAAAAAAAGAATTGGTAAAGAACAGGAATATGAACAGTGTTTTCCAGGTGGGAGACACTAAACAGAGACTCCCAGCTCTTTCTCCAAAACAGTGCCCAGAAGGATTAATGTAGTATCAGAATGCTTAGATAAAATAAGTACAAGAAGTTTTCATTTGTGTGTGTTGCTGCCATAACTACTATTGGAATACTTTATTCAGTTCTTGGGTTCACAGATGAGAATAATGAAAAATGGAGAAGGTTCAAATAAAACTTACATGTTATGTCAATGCTGGTTAGGAAATTTTCTTTTAGGGACTGATGTCTTGCACTGTGCTGATTGTAGTTTAGGATTTGCTATTGACTTCCTTCTTACATAGTCTGTTTTCTCAATCCATGTATTCCTGCATCAGAGACCAGAGATGACTACAAACAGTCATGGGAACATAGATTGTATGGTTGAAATGTGGTAGGGGGAATAGGTTGGCATTTGTAGAAAACATTTATTGCAATTGCTAATTTTAACTCTTTTTTTTTAATTTTTTTTTTTACAATGGTTTGCTCCCTGTCTTTGAGCATGTTGCTAAGTAATACCAGTGTGTTTGAAGAGTATGCATTTCTCCCCGATTACTATGTTAACCAGGAAATTTGTAATTTTAAAAATTTCTAGTGAGAAGAGAACGTAAGTGCTCTGAGGTGAGACTAACAGTCTGTCTAGCCCAGTGTTCTTCCTCCAACAGTGACAAAAACAGATTTTACTTAAGGATAAATAAAAATCAATATAGTCTATATACTCATTAGCTGAAAGTACCATTCAAATGCCAAGAATAATCCTCTATTATTTGAAATGGATACAGAATTTCCTTCATCTCCTGCAGAACATAAATATGTGGAAGAAATGTCACCTCTTAGCAGTGTGGTTTAATGGTGAGGTGAGGTAAGGAAGTAGAATAGTAGTGTGGATACTAAGTCTCCTGACTGCCTCCAAACTTGTGTCTGTGCTGCTCTTGCCTCAGGAGAGAAAGCAGAAGCAGGGAGGAAAGGTGGAACCATCCCTGACATCAGCTGCAGTTTCTGTGTCCACTTCTTCCTGCCTCAGCAGAGGTAGGAAACCACACTCCAGAACCAGTGTCCTGGAACTGGCAGCTGGGCACCACCTCTTGCCTTTATGTTCCTATCCCATCTCTTCCCCTCAGCTGGAGCACATTTGATTGTCTTTTCCTGCTTGCTCTCTGTCAGTGCGCACAGGTTGGGCTGCCAGAAGAAGAGGAGGTGGGCTGCTTGGCCAAGGGGAAAGCATAACCAAAGCAGGAAAGAAAAGAAAGGCATGAAAAGAGAGAAAAGCCCTTCCCATATGCTTTTTCCATGGCCTCCTCCTGTTCCCTCACACTTTGCTTACCCCTCCTAGCTCTCCTCCTACTCTGTCTTCACCAAAAAAAAGACATTTCACAACTTCTTCCCCCAAATTTTCAACTGCTTGGAAAATTCAGTTTTGCCTTAGTCGTGTTAGTGGGTTTGAGCTATTTTCATTATGAATATTAAGATAAAGTATGTGTATTAAAATAACAAGATACTTTGGTAAATAAAAATAAATCCCCAAAGTCAGCCTGATACAGGTTGTGTTGATGAAATCCCAAAAGTGAGCTTGATATTTCTTGTTCTGAGGGCTCATTCTACTGCAATGACACATCTATCAGGGAGACAAGCTTTTTACAAATGAAGTGCTGTTGACTAAAAGGTAGAAATGGGGAGCAAAACAAAACACAACACAAATCTACTTGGGACATCCATCTGCAGCAGTGTAATTGAGGAGTTACTTTCTTCTTCAATATTTAAAATAGAACAAAGTGTTTCATTTTTTTTTTTATCAGGTTATATGACAATGAAATACTTCTTTGTAACAAAGAAAAGAAGCAAAACTGCATAACTAAGATTTGAGTTGAAGAGCATAATGCTACATCAAGATACAATCTACTGCTCAGTCAAAATGGGGCTGTAATGACTAGTGATGGACAAATCCTCCCTTAGCATCCTCCCTTGGATAATGAATTCACTTTTCAAACCTTTCTTTCATTTCATGGTCATTTCTGTAAGCCAAATTTAACATGCTACAAGCAGGCACGTGAGTTTGTATTTACATTTGAATGACTTACAGATTCAGTCTTCATAAATCTTGACAGGACACTGTACAATTTATCATGGTAGAGAAAAACACACCTTGAGACATTATGGCCCTTGTTTATTGTTTCAATACTTCTTTAGAAACCTTTGAGGTGTGTGTTAAAATGTTTATTTGTACTGAGTCCCATTTCTGTGATTCCATCACAAACTGCTGCACCTGTGACTGAAATGTAGGATCCATTGATCCTATATCCTGCACATGATGAGCAGTTACAGAAAGTTTTGAATTCTGGAAAGTGTTAAGAAGCTCTTTTCTATTTATCTGAAATAAAAGTCAAAGTGATCAGAAAGAACTGTCAAATAATTCGTGGCTTTCTAACATACCAGGGAATTACATCTCTAGAGGGTGAAGTGAAAATGATGTAATTTTGGACTGGCAGTGAGGTCTAGATTTTCTAACTGTTGCAGTAAAAGGATGTAAACATGTTCTTCACTCAAGGCCTGATATTTCATGCCTTGTGCAGGAATAATTGGATGATTCTCCTTGGCTTTGTGGTATGTGGTATTTCAGAAGATCTAAGCCTTCTGACTGTAGCAGCAGTGAAACTGGGAGTAGGTACCCAATTCACCAACACCTCACAAGTCATATGTGTACAGCCAAGGCTCCAGTGTTGTTTTTTCTTTGTCAAGCTGAGGTGTCCTCTAATTTCATGATAGTTCTCAGAGTCTTTCCTCAAGTGTGGTGAGCACATTTTCCTGAGGTGGTGACAGAGCTTGTTTAGTTTTGAGGTTGAATGATAGTACAAGCTACACACAGTGCAGGAGAGGTGGTGAGCCAAATGAACATGACGTTATTTTTAACTGGAGGAAAAATGTTCACGCAGTACGACAAAAAAAGTGAAACATAAAGAAGTTGCAGGAAACGCTTATCAAATAGGTAGTAAAAAGGAAAATTTCCTTTGTTTGTCAAAGATTGCTTGTGCTTCTAGGCTGCTTCATTTCTGGTGTTGAAGAGAATCTTTCTTCAAAGGTACTTAAGACAGGAATAAACTTTCCAACATCTGAGGAATGGAAAGAATAGTGAATAATGAGGAAATATTTGTGTTGCTCCTCAAATCAAAGGAAAATTTGAAAGCATTAATAAAAAAGGCACCCTGGGTAGCTAAACTTGTATTAATACCACAGGGATGACAGGATGATTTAAAACATGTTGCCAATTCTTTTGAAAGTGTTGAAAAGGATAATCTCTATAACTGGAGGTGATCCTGACTAAACTTCTACATCTTTTTTTTTTATTTGCCTTTTTCAGGGTCATAAAAATGTGATTTTCTCTCTCAATTTGCAGTGGGTATATGCAAATATAATACTGAGGGCAGACCTACAGAGACTTGCCTGCAGAGAACGTGTTTTTCATGAAAACACATCACATTTTTAATTACTATGAAGCGACTGAAATAGTAGTGCTGTGGGGTTTGTGTAAGATATTGAAATTCATAGTCTTTCAGCTGAACTTTACAATCCAACAAAGAATTAAATATGCATTTTATTTATGTCATATACATAGTTTTACATTAACTGCAGTGGAATGCACTTACTGTACGTAAATATTATTGTATGCTTAACTGTGTTACTAGGTAAATGCACATTTCTAGGCCACTAGCACTGAACACCGCTTCTTTAGACCCCTTGAAAAAAGCTTTAATGATCCTCATATAGGCTCTAACCCTATAACTGGGTCAATGCTTGAGTTTGCATACATTCACAATAGCTACAAATGCAGGATGGAGGTCGCAGGCCCTGATAAACAGACCAAAAACCACACATGCATTGAGCAATCCAAAAATTGGCATGAAGTTGCCTTATTTTTGTGATCTTATAAAACATCTGAAATATTCTAATCACAGGGCTTGTTCCACTGAAACAAAGAACTAATTTGTGAAGGAGAATAGGACAGTGTTTCTATTTTTATACTCTCTTTGTCAATCATGGTGGAGAGCTTCAGCCTGTTAGATTCCAATTCACTGATGCTAGCTTCACTGCAAAAAAACCCCAAAGCAGGCAATGGTACTTGCTCTTCATATTTCAGAGAGACAAGAAATTTCCTTTAGTCTTGATTCCTGGGATGAACTGTTAACAACATTTAACTTTTTTCTCTATCTGCTGAGGTGATTTCTTATTAGTTTTTGCTCTCCACAGAGTATGAAACTTATGTACGTTCTTTTTGCATTCATAACTGCAATTCTTTCTGGTTGATAACATCAGCAGTTATATTATTTGACAAAAGATGATCAGAATAATTACAAAATCTAGGATTTAGCTACTGATTCTTGAAAAAAATGTAAAGCACAGCTACCAAGTAGAGCTTTTTGTTGAGGGTAAAAAAAAAAAAAAAAAAAAAAAAGGGAAGCTCTGCCCCCCAACCTCAGAGTGCCTCCCTCTCATCACAGTGGTCATCCAATTACATTTCCTAGACTGTATATGACTGTGTTTCCAGCCCCCTCCCTCCCTACTTTCATATCATGTATTAATGGTTTCCATGTTTCAGATCTAAATGTTAATGGATGACTAAAAATGTAATTATGGATACTTATTTATGCTTCAAAATTTAAATGTGAGCTGTTCAGCAACAGATTAAAGCCCATTTTTTCTGCCTGGTTTTAAGAATCTTTTTCCTGACTACGAATTGTTGTAACTCTTGTATACAAATGTAAAAATAGATGAAACTACCCTCTGGATCAAGTCAAATTATTAACTGTGTCTAGAGCTGATAAGAAATATAAAAAGAAATAATGGAAATTATTTCACACTGGTTGGTTTTCTTGGTGTTTCAGAGGTGCCAACTTTGATCCAGCATAATTCTTTTTTTCATACATGCTTCAAGTGGCCTTATGCTGGAGATTACTCACACATTGTATACCATGCCAAAATGTCATTTGGTTTCAAGGGTGTGTAATTTCTGTGGTTTGTAAGGGGTTTTATAGTTTTAATGTCTATCTGTATAAAACATATATAAACCTGCAGCTTGGATTTTAGTGGGAATTAAACAATTTCTATATGTTCCCTTGAAAAAGGATATCTCACTCTCTTGCCTCTCCTTTTCTTCTAATGTTTTTATGACTAACTATATAAACCTTTAATCTTAAAGCCTGTATTTTGGCCTTAATGATAACTTGTGGGAATGACTGCTGCAAATAGACTAGACATTGTATATTATCTTTTTATGTGGTTTCTATCTATTGCTTACAATGCTCAAAGCAATTAAAGATCTTGAAGGCTGCCTAGTTTAATACTATTTCACATCTTATTTGTTTTTCAGAAGAAGAAAAGCCATTTAATTCCTTTTGTTTGTTGATATTTCACCAGCAGTCTGTGTTTTCAAAGATGTGCATCTCTTAAGCAATAACATCAGTCATACACACTGTTGAATTAAGTACATCTTCCTATGAGAGCTCTTTTATATTGCCTCATCAGAAATATTATTTTCTATTCCTGTCATCAATTTTTTGTTCCTGTAAAATCACTACTCTTGAATGACTTAGCTGTCATAAAAAACCATCAATGACCGAAATAATTGAAATTTCATGCTTCAGTAATAATTCATTTCAATGTTTTTAGACTATTAGCATTTGAAACCTTAAGACATTTTTCAAGTCATGTTGGATAAGTCTTTTGTACAAAGTATCTCCAGATTTCGCAGCCTTAATCCCCTTTGGTATATTCTGCAGAGAAGAACACCTTCAAACCTCATCTCAGCTAACAATAATCCTCTTGGGTCTGGAGCCCAGAATGTAGCAGGAAGTCAAACAATCACGAATTTCTTCACACAGGACAAACAGCAAAAATTCAGACAAACTAAAGGGAGAGGTTGGGAATCCAAACCTTATTGCCACCAATTAATATCTTGCCATTTACTACTGTATCTGTGCATCATAGAATAACTCTGGAGAAGTGGTTGATGATTTTTTTACTTTTTTTTTTTTCCTCATACAAAATACATACATGGTTATTCCAGGTGATCAAATCAAGGGTCAATTATCCTTCAAAATAAAGTTTTGCTGTGAACAGCCAAAGGAAAGGAAGTCAATCTGTAACTCAAGAGAAGAGAAGAGCATAATTCTATGCACCCCGAGAAAACTCTAGAATCAACATGATGCAGAAGTTTCACAGGTAATAATAAGTAATGATGTCTGCCTGAAATTGTCAATATTACATGGGAGTGGCATTCAATTCTTTGCTTTGTGCTGGCACATTGTGCAATGATGACTGTCTTCCTAACGTAAGAGAAACCCCTGTGCTTTTCAAATACAGCATGCCATGGCTGAAGTCCAGAGTAATCAATGCATGGATATTTTTGAAAGAGAACTTTTCCTCAAGTGAGCACAGTGCATATTCAGGAAGAGGTAGGTAATTTTTCATGTTTGAAGCCGCCTCAACAATCAAAACAAGAGCATTTCTCCTCTGTGCAGTTCTGAACAGCTAGGAAGTGGTTTATTTTAGACATAAGCCACTGGAAAGGATGGCACGACTAAATGATGGGTCCATCTACACTTTATGCTAAATGTCATCCTGAAATGGTGATTGTGAGCAGATTTACTAGCCATACAAGTTGCAAGCCTACAGAAACAACCCTTGCTCTTTGAAAGCTATCTGATTATCTGGTGTTATTATATTGATATCAAAGATTAGACCTCTGTTTCTCAATGCTAGACCTCCCTGTCTTTGCCAGCTGTGATGTTAAAAGATCCGGGGAAAACCCTCGTCTAACACCCTTCAACTAGGAAAAAACTTAGTAAGGCTTTTAAGGAAGACCCCACCTGTTAAAAGATTCACAGATTCAGAAAGTATAGCTTACTTTCTTGTCTCAGCCACTGAAACTGTATATAACTACATGCAGGTAATTTCCTCCCATATACTTTTATTCATTAATGTTTCTGTTTCTTATATAGTACATGAAAACATATGGCCTGATTCCTGCCTTTTTGTCATTTCTGCTCGCACAAAACTATTTCTTAAGTGAAATGGCTCTCTGTATTAAGGGAGAGTTATGTAAAAGTTGCTCAGGCATTTTTAATTGCTAGCTCATCTGACATTCTGAGATTAAAATGTAGACTTTTTGCTTCATTTATTTACTCTTTCGGAACATGAAATACATAGTAGCTGTATGTGACCTGTGTTAGCTGACAAAATCTAGAAAAATTATGTATCTTAATAATAAATATCTGATTTGTGACTCAGAATGTTCTGCAACAGATATTTAGTCTAGGATTATGGTCTTCATAACATCTGGAGAATTATTCTGTAAAGAGAACTAATAAAATTTGGTTTAGGCTTAGAAAGAGCTTGTTCTGTGTTTCTTATTCTGGAAAGCTGCTGAGTAGTGCAAGCAATCCTGGTGAGGTTTGTACTTACCAGGAATAAATGGAAAAGGACCAGGATGGTCCATTTGTGTTGAGAATGAGAAAAATAAAGTTATTTAATTGTAATATAAGTTCAAGCGTGAAAAAAACCCAAAACAACAATTGGCAGGCAGCACAGGGATTGTGTTAGCTATTCACTGATTCAGGGAGTTTCCAAAAAGGTATGCTGATTTATTGGCTACAGTCATTTCTACATTCTTCTTAACTCAATGAATATTTAAATACTTTTTAGAAAGTGGAAGAGTTTCAATGGAAGTGACACATCTCTGTAAGTGTAAAGCTTTATATCTCAGTCTGCTAATAGTCTGAACTACTTCAGCATTTAAGAAACAGCAGTGTCACTGTTGTATAGGCATAGGTTATAATTTGAGCTCCAGTGAAAAGGTATGACTGTGGGAACTAATGGGCAGAAAGCACCTCAGTGTCTGAGAAACTGAGGCAAAACACTGTCCTTTTTGTTATCATTTTGTGCCAGGGAGCTGTCCTGGTAACTTATAGAAATCCTATTTTTTTTTTTTTTTTTTTAATTACGTCACTCTATGTATTATATGGGGATCCTGAGAGCCCACCTCAGAACTGTGAATACCCAGACAGGGAAAGGCACATGAGAAATAGGAAGTGAAAGTCCTCTACATTCTGGTTTGAAGAATATAGACATGACAGGAGAGAATGTCCTTCTGAGTCTGAAATATCCTTCCATAAGTGCGTAACGCGTGCCTAAGCACACTACAAAACTGGCAGCTGGAGAAAAAATATGTCAATGCTGTGAGAGATGGTGACACAGATTCTCATCAGAAATTATGTAATTAAAGATCCACCCACAATATTGTGCACATTGTTAATTAATTGATTATAAACAGCAGGAGCCTATTCTTCTTTTGAGGCACAGATGAAACTCCTGCTAATTCAAAATGATTTTTCAAATCTTAACTCATTTAAATATCTACAGCAAAGCAAAGATAATGTGAGAAAATCAGATGAAGTATGACTTTTACAGGTAAGCCATTTCTTTCCCTTTTTGTTTGATTCAGAAAAGCGATGCAGAAAAGTATCTTCTCTCTTATGGGGCAAGAACTGCATTTAACAGGAAAGGAAATTCAGTGCAATCAGGAAAGATGTGGTGGATACTGAAAAGGGAGTAGACTAAGATCTTTCAGGTAAGTGCTAAATAGTCATAGCAAATATTCAAGTGAATTGAGCACCTTTTTTGCTCTTCTTTAAGAATGTGCTTGTTCATTAGTTGCAGCTGATGTAGCAATTTACACTTGTACAAAAAGAGGACAAATTTAAGGTGTGAATTATTTCCACAATAAGCTGTTTCACAGCTCTTCTGCATGTCTGGAAGTACCACCAAACTGTAAGGAGGTGGACATCCAGATCATCTGTTATCTGGAACCTAGACATGTGACATATGTTCTTCTCTAGCAATGCTATTTAAACACTGGAGATTGTGGTCTCTTCCCTCCATATTCTGCTTGATGATTGTTATACTGTGGTTGCTGACTTTACAGTTAACTGAGGATTTTTAATAAAAGAATTTTACACATGATTTTGGTCACCTGTGAATACAAGACCTGTTATACTGGACAACCTTTCATCAGGATTTATGAGAATTAAAGCTTCCCTGCACAAATGTGCATGAATAGGACTTAATAAGAAGGAATGCGGTTGAACCAGAGAGCAATTCAGTACTAAGTAATTATTCATAGACGCTGTTTCACAGTATTCAACCGAGCTGGTAGTAATCTTATGCAAACCAGTTTCCCTGTCAGTTATCTGCCACACTCTTAGGTATTCATCATGCTGAATATGATGTTTGGTCAATCTCACCACACATAACTTAATGGGTCTAGAGTTGTATTCGGTGCTCCCATATCACAATGAACCATGAAAAAGATGCAAGACATTTTTTTAAATCTTGCAGTCTTCCTAGAAAATCACAATGACTGATAATGTCTGTCTGATTCATTATTTATGAAAGTGTGTGGTAAAAGTAGCTGAAGAAATGTCATGGAAATATTCTCTTGTTAGGTCCTGTTTATGCTTCAGTAGTTCATTAAATGCTATCTTGCCGTCTGTTTAAGCATATGCTTAAATACCTTTCTGACTACATGTACTTTGCTGAATGAAGGTCTAAATGCACGTCTATTATAGTTCTGATAATCTGTCTAATTATGTATTTTGGATAGATTAGACTATAGGTGTTTAAACAGCAGCCACTAGATTTTCCTGGAAAATGGTCCTTGCATCAGCATGGATACAACAGACACAAGACAGAATTTGTCTGCAGGAAGGATGTGATGGTAGCTGAAGTGTAATAATAACCTGGATGGATGTTGTAATGGATAAAAAGGGTTATGTTTTGTTACTCTTAGAGAAAAACAATTTTCAGGATGTTGACAGAGCTTATCCATGAAGCACTGCAAAGAGTCAAATACGATGTTCTTCTTATGGACCTGAGGGACAGGCAGGCTATCACAGGTATTCACAGTTATCAAGGAAGATGGTAGCAAGTAATGTTTCATGAGTCAGAGAATTGTTTTAGCTGTACTCAAATAGACATTCCTGAGAAAAAAAAATTATTACATTCTGGAGATTTTCTGGACAGAAAAGACAAGACTGGGACACTTAGGAGTAACTCATATAGAAACAGAAGATACATTTGTGTCAGTAGGAGACACAAAACTAGACTGTAAAAACAACAGAGGATGTGGTGGGTTGACCCTGGCCAAGAGCTAAACCCCCACCTTGCCTTTTGGTCACTCCTCTAGTCCAGGTGATGTGAAGGAAAAAAAAAAAAAAAAAAAAAAGGAAGGCATAAAGAACTGTGTGTTGAGGCAATGACAGTTGTTGACAGTTAACCCCTATTGGTCAGTTGGGGCGAGCTGTGTCCCCTCTCAAGTTCTTGCCTGCCCTGAGTCTCCTTGCTTTCGTGGGGGCAGGAGAGAAACAAAAGGCATTGCCCCTGTGCCAGAACTGCTCAGCAGTGCAATGGTTTGTTTTTAAGTGTTTCAGACAGAAATGCGGAGCATGGCACCATACAGGCTTCTATGAAGAAAGCAAATGTCACAACTTCATCCCAGCAAGATCCAGCACAGGCAGAAAAAGAGATGCTGAACATTAATGCTTTCCCACAAAATCAGAGAGAAAGCTGAAGGAGACTACACAGCACCTGAGGCAGAATATTCAGCAGTAAAGCGCAGTGAGCAGGTAGAATTAAGAAAGGGCAAAGAATGGGAACTAGATGTGGGTCAAGATTACTGCAATGAGAATGGAGAGATTTAACCAGTAGGCTTTTATGCAATTGGTTTTAGTTAAGTCCAATTTAAAGAAGATAGAAAATCTAGGACAAAGTTGACTTGGGCGGAAATAGTAAAGAATGTATTTCCACTGCTATAGTGAGAAGAAGAAGAGGCAAAAAGGGCCACCTACAGAAAAACAAGGAGAGGCAGAGAGGGACAGACACACATACACACACAGAGGCAAGCCTTAAACCATGCAGTCAGTGTAACTGTATTTGGTTGATAATATTTCCTACCAGCCTGATAGGAGGCTCTAGAACCTAAATGTCCGCTTCATAAGCTTATATTGGAACAAACATGCAAAATAACTCTTTTTTTTTCTTACAATGACATCAGAACTCAAATTCTCAATGTTTAATTTTCCTGTTCTTAATGATATTCTCCTTAATGTTGCCTACATGGATCTTTTTTGTCTCATATGCTTTGTTACTGAGTTTACATAAGATCTGTTTATCCAATTTCTTTAACTGCTCAAAGAACTGAAGTTTGATAGAACATGTTAATTGCATTCTCCTTCACAATAATCTCCATTAGCTACTTTCTATTTAATTTCAGCAAATTTAAACCAATTTAAGAAGAGAGTTTCCTTCATACTCAAATAGCCATCACAAGTTCATTATGGGTGCGAAGGCTGCGTTCCTTTCATAGGACATTGGATCAAAACCTGAATTCCTTTGCAGTGATACATAATTTCTGATAAAAGTTTATATGCATACAAATAATTTTTTAATAAAAGAGGTTTGTGACACATGACTTATTAAGGGAATACTGTCAATATGAATGTAAAATACCAGGTTTCAAGACTTTACATACAGTACCAGAACATTTTTTAAAATATAATGTTTTTATTAATTTTGTTTTTCATGCTGCATTCAAACAAGAAATCCTTATTTATCTGAGCCCTTACATCTGAGATTCAAGTAGATACACACCCAATGAAAGCTGGAGCTATTGCAATATTTTGGGACCGAGTATGAGCTGTGTAAGATTGTTATTTCTTCTAATGTTGTCTATATATTCATAAAGCTTACATTAGAGCTTAAACTATGTTGATTTTTACACCTTTTCAATCATCTTTAAAAAGCCAGGTCAGATTCTTATTTCAGGCTACTACAATTTATTAGCTTTATAATCTAGTGGGGTTAATGAGAAAGGGGATTTGTTTCTTGTGATTTATGGTTATACAGACCATACAGAAGAAAACTAGGTCTCTGGAATCATTAACCTAAACCTGATTTGAGCTGCTAATAGAGACATTTTATATGCCCTCATGGGGTACAATAGAGCTGGGATCTTTCCTAATCAGGACATACAAGTATGTAGCTGCTTTTTAGCATTTCCAAACTAGAGCTTTCCAATGGATAGCTGTCTCTCAATAAAACCTGCTTGAAATATTAGTTTTTCTTGAGTAAACTAAGGTGAAACAGAGTTTGGATGGTGGGGATAATAGGACAGTAATATAATAAACAGTATTGCTTGGAAGACCTCCTGAACACATGAGGACATTTAAAATATAAGTATTTTCTAAAATGGAGGAATGCGTTTTATTGGTAGAAAATATAAATAGGAAATCAGAGTCAAGTGTTTTCATTACTAGGGACTAGCATAGTGGGCATGTATGCCATAAATGATCTCCACTGGCAGAGACAGATTGAACATTCTTACTATCACAGTGCTTTACTTACATGTATATTACAAATGTGAAAATAAAACACATTGAAAACACTGTACAGTCTGAGCCAATTTTTATAACAGCTCAGAATATAAAAATCATAGCATGCCAATAGGCAACATTGCAATCTGGAAACTGGGGTATGTTTGTATGTGGATGAAATAGTCACTGGATGCAATCCAAATCTAGAATCTCTCTTTTAGTTTCCTGCCTAATGGCATTCTACTTTAAAAAAATCCTTGTGAGATTTTCAATTATTGTTGTATATATACATGTATGTGTTTATGAATATGTGTGTATCAAGATGCATGTGCTTTTCTTGGCATGTGCATAGAAATATACTGCAATTCATTCTGTAAAAGTCAACCTTCCGTAGTGACTTATATTTGACTTGTCCACTTTGTTGAAGAGCATCACCTTTTGTTTAAGGAGAATGGATGCTGCACTTCCACTACATTACTTTGAAAATCCTTTTCAGTTAGTCACACAAGCTGAATAAAATTCCAGACAAGGTTTTAAAGGTGGTTTCACATGAAGATAAAGAATTCCATTCACTTAGATCGTAGCCCAGACTCCAAAAAGGACATATCCAAGTTTTTGCCTTGATCTGAAATGTTTTGTGTGCTTTAATGCTTACAGATACAGCATATGGCACATCAAACAGTGCAAAGAATTCCGTAAGTAGCACCAGGGGGCACAACAACGGATAAGCCATTAAAACCAGAGAACTTCCCATACATAAAATTGATGCACTATATATATTCTTCATGTTTCTACATAAGCAGGGGCCATGACTTCTCATATACAGTGTGTAGCTCAAGGGAATCCAAGGTTCCATTGGAAACACTAAACAACACTGCAACATTTTAAAATACTAATTAGGACTTATGTGTAGGGCTTTAAGAGACAATATAGTCATAAGGGGTCTTGCATTTTCTGTCACTAGCCTGATCAATCTTATATCCTCATGGGAAAGTGTGTTAATTAAAGCAGGAAGAGAGCATCTTCCATAAACTTTCATCTCTAAAGCATCTGCAAACAAGATAAAATATGTGAGCTGGATACTCTTCAGTCTAAGGAAAGAAATAAACCCATTCTCCCATGCTTTGGATGAGTATCCTACACATAAGGTACTAATTTCTAGCAGACTCTCCTCCATCAACAGTATAATAAACAGATGTCCTGACTACTGTTGTGTGTTCTGTGAATGTATGCTAGTACTGCTCAGAGCAGCAGACATACACCTTCTCAGGGTGTCCTGATTTTTACAGGTGTTCAGCAGCTCTGAAAGCAGCTCTACTTTCGTGTTTAGCTAAAATCGAGACCTTCAACTCTGAGCAACTACTTATTTCCAAAATGTAACTAAGCATGTATGTATACAATTTTATAGAAGTCCACCATGCAGTGCACATTTAAATACATGTTTGATCTTTACTAAGCTTCCAGAATGTATCTTGTCAACAAGTTCATCCTCCCATACATCTTGAGTGGTAAGTTTGTGAGATAGTAAATTTATTTTTAATCCTCTTCTGTAAGTAGGATAACTGACAACAAAATGAAGTAATTGTCTTTATTTTTGGGGATGCCCTGACAACAAAAAGCATCCTAGGTTTATGTAAGACCATTGGATGCACAGCTTATGAAACAATAAGCCTACCTGAAAATTGTCAAGAGCTACCCACTTTCAATCATTCCTTCTTTCTTATGTGACAAATGACAGAAAAAAAAAAATCCTTCCTACGAAATATGAAAGGGCAATATGCTACTAAAAAAATGTAAGACAAAATGTATTCATTTTTGTCATTTTTGCCTTAACCAGTATAGTTCTTGAAGGACAGAATAATTATACCCCTAAGACTCACAGAGAATAACAGTGCTGGAAATGTGCTGTAGTGGAATCAAATCAATAACTCTGAGACTACTTTGAGCTCATTTTTAAATATTACTCTCTGCTCTCCCTAGATTTGGGCTATTGATTATAAAAATTGCTGCCAAGCCTTCTTTTCTACATAATTATATTCTATAATTGTTTTTGTCATATTGGGTTTTTTTGGTGTGGTTTTTTTTTGGTTAGTTGGTTTTTGTTGTGGGTTTTTTTATAATGACACTGAAAAATATGACACTGGGATGAATACATTAATGAACATGAGAGGGCTTAAGTCTGATGCTGGACTTTCCTACGTTTCCTGGGTAATTCTTGTTTTCATAAACATAGATGTGTTTTTGAAAGGTATATGTGATCTCATGAGTTAACCATAGTCTTTTCAAATAAGAGCAGAGAAGATACAGATAGGTATTTTGGATACTTGAAAAACTTAATGGACATAAATGTAATGGACCATCAACTCAATGTTTTCTTAAAGATTTTCCTTCTTTTTATTTTATTTAAACAACTGCATTGAAATATAAGCAAAAATGTCTGATCAATTGTACTAGCTGGAAGCTTGATTCTCTGAGGTTCTGAGTATTCTTCATTTTCATGGAAGGGAACTGAGACAGCTTAGCATGTCACATGCATTGAGTGGTTAGATAAATACTTTTTGTAAGAAACAGATATATTTGCAGAATTTTATCTTTACCAGAGATGCTGCTCAACCACAGAGATAAAGCTTAAAGTCCTGCAAAATTTAGTTAAATCTACTGAAAGAATTAAGATGTACATACAGGTGTACCTTCGCTTCTTCTTCTCCACCCCTCCTTCCCTTGTAATATAAAACAACATAATTTTCTTCTATTATTAAATGTTTCTATTAATTGTCTAAAGGGCATTGAGTGGTGATAGGAAACTCTTCGGTTTGCTTTCATTTAGAATAAATTCCCATCTACCAAATGTTAGTTCTGCGAAAATGAAGAGAAACATAAAAATATGTAAATGCTCATATAAAAAGTTTTAAGTGCTATATACTTTAATTTACTAGTTATTGCTGGACTAAAACATGGACAGCACATGACCTATGAATGGAAAGAGACATGTTTTGCCCTTCTAGGGATGTGTGATGGGGTTTACAAGCCAACACTGTCATTTGCTGTGGCTTTTATTGTTGCAGGATTTCACTGGTACATTCCAAAACCTTGTGAAAGCTGTAGTAAGAAATGATCTTTTCAAGGTGTGTTTCTGTTTATAGGAATACAACACTAACTTCTGGGTCTTGAAGTCCTACATGGTCACAGCATGGATTATCTAATTGAAAGAATAAATAAGAGAATCATAGAATTATTTAGGTTGGAACAGACCCTTAAGATCAAGTGCAGCTGTAAACCTAACACTGACAAGTCCACCACTAAATTGCATCCCTCAGCACCACATCTACATGTCTTTTAAGTACCTCCAGGGAGGATGGTGCTACCACTTCCCTGGGCAGCCTGGTCCAATACTTGACAATGCTTTTGGGGAAAAAAAAAAAAATTCCTAATGTTTGATCTAAACCTCCCCTCATGCAACCTGAGGCCATTTTTTGTTCTATTACTGCTCCACAACATTCACAGCCTTTCCCTCATCCACTAAGCATGTCATCTTGCCATAGAAGGAGATAGGTTAGTCAAGCAAGACCTGCCTTTTATAAACCCAAGCTGACTTGTCCTGATCACCTGGTTGTCTTCTATGTGTCTCATGATGGCACTCAAGATGATCTGCTCCATAACCTTTCCCAGCACCAAGGTCAGACTGGCAAGCCTGTAGTTCCTCAGATCCTCCTTCCAGCTCTTCTTGTACGTGGGTGTAAATGATGATAGTGATATCCCATTTGCTATATGCTGTCCTTAATCCTTTGAATCATAAAACACTCTGCATGCTTCACTGATTTACAAACTATGGACCTGACCTTTCTGTCCTTGCAAAATAGAAAGCTTCTGTTTTCTACTGCAATAGACCTTTTGTTTTTATACTTATGAGTCATAATATATCAAAGTTTCATATTTTGGATAGTCACTGGTAATGTATTTAATGTTTATAATGAACCATGGTCATCTGGAGGCTAATATATGGCAACAGAGGCAAGAGTTCTTAAAATGCTTTAAAAAACACACAGACATATTTATGCAGTGTGCTACATTAATATTGCAAACATGCAGGCAGTAGATACCTGTTCGTACAATAAAAGCTGGTAAAGTGCATGAGTTGTTAAACTCAGCTAGACAACTGAAGGCTAAAATCTAATGGTTTAGTGCTATGCAAATTTAATTGGACTACATTGGACCAAAGGGTCATATATGTTTATGCAACCCTGTTACTGTACAATGCAGAAAATGAGGTCAAAGTTTCAAGCAAAACAAGCAGGAAAACAGAATTCGTCATCCTATCATATGCTAAGAAATCCTAGATAGAAGCTCTGATCTGCAAAACCAACTAAATTTAGACTGACTGGTTTGTTTTGGTTTTTTTTTTTTTGCTTTTTTTCTTCTCCCCCCCCCCCCCATCTCTAGAAATGACTTCTGCATGGCCTGTTTAGGTCCTTTTTATTGTGCAGTTATCCTCCCCTCGGGAAAGGAATTAACTTACAGAGAAAAGGAAACAGAGCAGGAGGGAGTCTGGAAAGGACAAGAAGAGGACTGTCCCATGTGTGTCAAATTACATTCTTCGCAGGTTGGGATTGAACAAGAGCTACCCTCACTATGTTCAAATCAGCCAAAGAGGCTGATAAACCTACCCCTTAGTTGAGGTGTACTGCTTACTTAATTTGTTTGCTTTATGAATAAAGGGAAGGCTGAAGCTACTGAGCACTTCTTTGTAGAGCAATAGTATAACTGCTGAGAGTGTAGTCTTAACTGTGGTTAGCTTTGGTTTAGGGTCAACTTAAATTTGAGGAAACGCAGTGTTTCAACAAAGTTAATCTCTAAGAGAGCTTTGAAAGAGTTAAATCTACACTGACTTACTTGCTAAATGAATTACACTAGAATTTAGAATTTTATATTTTAATATATATAAAAAAAAAGAAGAAGATAACAGAGAAAGACAGCTTCTAGTGATGTTCGTTAATAACGAAGGTAAATATCGTTTCCCTTAACACAGGGATGATAATAATACTTTTAGGTGGGGGAATAAAAGAAAAGAAAAAACAAGGAGTGTTTTATGCAATAAAAAACAATAATGGGAACCAACTCCTTCTGATGCTATCTCAGTGCCTTACCAGAAGCACCTGGAAACATTTACCCATGGTGAGGAGCTTGTGCTGAAGAAGCTTTGTAGTTGCTGGAGACTTGGCTATATTGCATTTGTGGTCTGCTTTCAGCTGCCACAGAGGTTTTAGAGTTCAGCCTTGGGACCTGTGGTGCAGCTGGAAAAAGAAATGTTTTTTCACAGCCTAGATGAGGAATCAGGGGAAGAAGCAATGTTTAAAAGTGTTCCTATAAAATGTGAGTAGTATTTCTTCCTGATCTTGCTACTGACACAAACCTGAAGAACAGCAATGGGTGAAAGAACTGGGAATAGGTTAAAGAAGTTTGTTGAGTTGTCACTTGCCCGTAGGATGAAACTACATTTGGTCTTAGGAGTATTCTGATGTAGATAGTAGGAACATAATTCTTCAATAAAGGTTGATTATTAAAAATATGACAATTTAGTAATCTATAAAATGTGATGACCAGTGAAGAAGCATCCAAAAACCATTATAATTTTGTCAGGCATAATCCATTTTGATTTCTTGATTTGTGTTTTTCCACCATCTTACAACTTTGTAATACAACAATTCTGTACATTTCCAATACTATGTAAATCTTGCTTTCAATGAAGAAAACAATTAACAATTTATTTGGAGGGGAGGAGGGGTTGTGGGGTTTTATATTGTTGTTTGACTTTTTTCATTTTGTTTGTTTGTTTGAAATCGTTTATTATTTTAAATGGAATGTATTTTTTCTGCAAGCACTCCTCCTTCAAGCCATGCAAATAACAAAATGTTTTCAATAGCTGCTAGTTATCAGTCATGAAAGAGAAATAACCCATTGTCTGTTCATGTATTTTCAAGTCAGAAATGAAACTGCATTAGAGACATGAATTACTGTCAAATGGTTTAAAAATTGACAGTGAATTGCCATATGAAGCTGTTAATGGTACTTACAACTTTAGGCAATACAGCTTTTTGTAGAGAAGGAGAAAGGAAAAATGAATGTTTTCACCTACCTAATCGTCCAGTTCACATGTTGTACAACAAAGCAAGGCACAGTACATATAATTATGCCTTGACTGTCATGGCTACAGAGCTAGCATTCTCAATCACTCTTTGTCCATCAAAACATTATTTTGCTATGTCCTAAAAATGTCTTTTAGTATAGCTTTAAATGAAACCAATCGAACCATGCATGAGTTACACTTAATGATACACTTAATCGTAGAGTGTGTTCATTGAAGGTTACATATTAAAAAATAGTGTATGGCAAACTCTTTATTATGAAATTATTTTTTAAGTAGTAATGCTAAACAAAGTAAACCAATCTTTTCCCATGTTATAAACCTGAATTGAATGTTAGACCTTTTTTTTTTTTTTCTACCCCAGGGGAAGAAAGAAAAAAAATGTTGTTTTTTTTTTCAGGAGCATTATTATTTATTCAGAGATTAAATTTTGATAAAGATTGGGTAATGTGAGTTATTTGCATAAAAAACAGTTTAAGGAGTCAATGTAATTTGTAAATCTTCAAGAGTTCTGTGTTATACTAAGGTTTATAATCCATTACAGGTTGTCTCAGTTTCTCATACATCATTAAATATAGTATGTTATTTTCTACCTTAAAACCACGGCAACATTAAAAATTTGTATGTTGCTTATATGTAATCAGATTTGGACAAGTTATAGAAAATTTGCAAGCTTTGCTTTTCTGTCACGTGAATTTCATATTAAATTAATTTCAGTTATAAACACTAAAAAGATGTTCTTTAATAAAACACATGAATTGACTTGATATATATTCAATTTAATAACATCAAATTTAATTCTATTTGAATGTTTGAGGATATTTGACAGAAAAATCATTATATGTTTTTTTCAGAAGCAGAACTCAGTCTTTGGGCTAATCTAGCAGTTCTCTGCCTTTCTTAAGGCATCTTTTAAAAGTATCATCTTCTCTTTTTGGTTTGACAATATTTTTAGTCTGAAAATCAAGACAGTGGATTAATTGATTTGACTTTACTGAGTTTAAAGAATTTCATGCAATTCTTTTACTTTGTCTTGCTGGTTTTTACTCATTTTACTCATTGCACTGCTCAAACTGAAGTAAAGCCCTACTAGTTTTGACTAATTCTATGTAGATTTTCTTATAGCCACATCTGTCATTGTTTATATCTCCGTGTTATAGTAACATTTTATGAGTTTCAGTGAGGCGTGTTAAAATATTGACTCAAGGTTAAGTGGATAAAGAATAATGATTTTATTAATTGTTCTTCCCAAAAAGAGGAACCTGCATGAGATTCTAAATGTAAGAGCTGCATTTTCCTTGAGAGAAAAATACATAATGCTGCTTAAAAGCTTTACAAGTTTGAGTTTACAATTATATAGGGCTTCATGGATGACAAAAAGACTGAGTACTGTAAATACTGCAGCCACTAAGATGCAAAACTGCTCTGTCTTGTTAGTTCTTGGAAAAGGTTGTGAATCAATGCCAGTATGAGTCAATATACTTCTTGACAAGACAAGCAAGTCCCATTCATATTTCAGGTTTCCTGAACAGCTACAGTATGTTTGCTTGATAAGGCAGGGTCAGGAAAGACTTGAGTCCGTGTAACATAAAACCGAACATGACTCCTTATGTTTGATTTTGCTCTTCACAACTCAGAACTAGAATTCCTCTGGCTTAACCTAAAGCATAGTCTAGACAGAAGGCATCTTGATGGCTATTACTGATGGCATCTTGAAACACAGCAGTGGTTTTATTGACCATACTTCACTGGGTCTCTAGTCTGTCATCTGTGCTGCTGTGCCCTAATGAAGTGCCACTGAAGCTGCAGTGAAGCAGCACCAGAGCATTGCATTTTTTTCAGCATAGAGTCATGGCTGAAAAGGGTAAGTTTTTTTTTGTGACCATTTTGTAGTATTGAAGTATTCACAGTAACCTTACAGTCATCTTCAGGACCCAGAACATTCTCAATGTTGCATAGTATTTATGATTTGCAAACACACTTAGGATTTGTAACTATCTCTTTCTGGAACATTGGTTTGCAATGTACATCTACGCTCACCCTGCAAGTGAGAACATGTCAGCAATAAGCATTAAAAAAAAAAAAAAATTGACACTTTTGTACTGTATCCTCAGCATCCTTCACATGATACATAGTCCCTCAGTCCTAATGCCACCCTAGTGGAAGGCACGGTACAGTGAAATACTCTTAAGGATGAAGAAATCAAAAGTTGTGTTTTTAAGATTAAGATTCCAGTCTAAACCTCAGGAGACTAAAGATGACTAAAAGAAAGGAGGAAAGGGAGAAGGAAAAAGAAAGAGAAAAAGAATATTTTATGTATTTTTGTCAGCCAGTGAAGCAAAGGAATATATTTCTCTAAGGCAATTGCAAACAAGGAGAAACCCCTCATGAAGAAAAAAAATCACACAGCACTGGTGTTAATCACAGCTATGGCTTCTTTCAGGTTGGGTTTTCATTTATTTCAAATGTTTGATGCATACCTATATTAATTCAGTGTCAATTTCATTGATTTAGTTACAGTAAAACTCCAATTTTCATTGCAGAGCTAGAGTTTGAAACCCACTAAAAGGCATTTAGTAAAGACATCTCAGTGCTCCTTTTATTTATCAAGGAAGAAAGGTGTGGCTTTTTGCATGTTAAAATGAAAAATACTTGGAAACCTGGCTGACTTCTTGATTTGTTCCTCTACATCCAAAACTATGAAAATTCTGTATATTTTCCGCTACCTACAAAGTTTTCATGTCTTCTGTTTTGAGTCTCAACCCAGTGAGAAAATATGTCTATCTCACTACTGAGAATGAAATGTTACTACACAGTACAATTGTGTCTTTGAGAATTAATTTTCTATGAGAGCACTTGAACGCAAGCAGAGATATAACCCAGAACTTTAAAAAAAGCATTTTTCATCCCACTTTCAGTATATACAATGAGGTTAGCTGTTAAAGACGTGTCTTGGAAAACACTATATTAAGTAGAACGTTGTCACTTCATTATACTGCCTGGTACAGACAGAAAGACTATTTCATTCCTAGTAAATATGATTACTAAAGAGTCCACTTTCCAAAACAGTCATCCTGGTTCAATTACTGGCTCACTCATTGCTGGCTGAATTCAAAACATTGACAATTTTACTGAAAGAAACAAGTTCTAGAAGAAAATTAACTGAAGCTGAAACCGTGAGACTGGCCTAGACACATATAGGAGGGACTAATACAGAGCCTCAATTTTTGTCAAGTATCTTTGTGGATTTTTGTTTTGATTTGTAAGTACCCACATAGTCATAGATTGTTGTTCATTAAACTTTAGCAGATTGCATTGCATCTTTTGAAACAAGGCATATAAAGTTCACGTGAATGACAGAGGGAAGGCAGTGCTTTTTCTGGGCTCCCAGGAAAGACCAGTGAGGAAGAACACTATGTTGAGATTGAGCATTGGAGTTCAGGACTGGATTATCTGGAATATTGCAGGGCATCGTAAAGTGTTTATTGTCAAAAAGTGTTGTATGAAAGAATTATTGATCATCTCTTTTTTTTAACAATTATCTTCTCATTTTTAACCCATTCAAGATAGTCTTGCCAGTTATTCTTTATTAGGCTGTAAACGCATTCTTAAGTACATGTATGAAAACATGATTTGGCTTTACAGAACCTGAACAAAGAGCCTTAAATGCTGACATTCTAGGCAGGGTCTTGACT
Organism: Todiramphus chloris collaris; assembly: GCA_025345505.1. Lineage (NCBI taxonomy): Eukaryota > Metazoa > Chordata > Aves > Coraciiformes > Alcedinidae > Todiramphus > Todiramphus chloris. The sequence goes on along the minus strand of JANVCC010000076.1, from coordinate 7,136,811 downwards.
GGTGTATGATGAATAATGTGTTGACCAGCTCAAGACTTATTTTGCATTTTTTAATCCTGAAAGGTCAGCTGTCAGGAAGAGCCAAAGTTTAAATCTCTTTTTTCTTCCCTCGGGATTTAGTTGGTAAGTAATTAAGATGAATTTCTATAACAGGTACTATTTCAAATCTCTCACAAGAATGGAAGAATGTGTATAATGTCCTCAGGTACATGTCTACAGTGGTCTGGCCAAGAGTAAGGGTTTAAGAGGGATGTCAAACACAAGGCTACTCTAATATGTAATCTTGCAGAGCAATCATTGGACCAAAGAAATCCGCCTAAAATTTTGGATTATTCTCACAGAATTGTATTATAGACACTCAGGTTTAATGGAAAATTAAATATATAAGCCTTTTCTCTGGATTTTCTATAGTCATATTCCAATACACAGGGATTTTGATACAAGTCAATTATCATCTAGCATTCAAATTACTGGTAAGGGTAGGGCAGCAGGAGTTCATCCTACTTCTGTTTAATTCAGTGGCAATCATTGAATATGACTGTGGATCAAGGTCCTGATTCACTGTGACCACAGATTGCTGTGCTGACCGTTTTATCTGGTCGGCTTCTCTATCTGTTGTTGCTTGTCTATATGAGAAAGTGAGAGATGCCGTCAGAAGCTAAGACACTGAATTAAACCAATGCAGTTTAATACAATGATGAATGAATACTTGTCATGGTTTGAGTGACAACAGAACTAATTCTGTTTAGTGATTTTACTTTTCATCTCAGTTCTTCTAACTAACTGCACTGTCTGATGTTAGCAGCCTGTTCTCACAGGCAGTGTCTGCTGCTAGCAGTGAGAACACCCCATGTTTAGAGTTAGTACCAAGTATGGGTGTGCAGACCGAGGCCACTGCTGGATTCTGTGTACCACATTGGGGGGGGCAGAAAGTGAAAGGCTGCACCTGCAGGGAGGAGCGGACAGGACAGGTGACCCCAAACTGACCAATAAGGGATTCCATCCCATATACGTCATATTTGGTATAAAGCTGAGAGATTATGAGGGTCTTGTCCCCCTTTCTTTGCCCTCTTGACCCACTTTGCCAGCTTCGCTCAGCTTGGCTAGGGTCCTCCTTCGGTTTCTTCCTCACAGCATCTGAGGAAGACTCTGTCCATTCTGCCTTCAACCCTGATCTGTGTGTTCCTGAATCTGGTACCATAATCCAGCTCCTGAACACAGTTCCTGTCTGCTGTGGGGCCCAGTCTGGGGCTCTCCTGGTGCCCGCTCCACAGCATCAGTGGTGACAGCAACGTAATTACCACCACAAGGGTTGGGTTTGATACTGGTTTTGTAGGTATTTGTATATATCAATTTTTATTATTATTATTATTTTAATTTTCATTAAATCTGTTCTAGTTTCCTTTTCTAATTGCTAAATCTCTCTCCCTTATTCCCTTTCCCTTCTCCTTGGGGGAGGGAGGGGGGTGAACAGAGAGTATCTGTTATTGGTCTAAGGGGCCGTCCTGACCCTAAACCATGACAATAGTCCATTTACTCTTTGGTAAAACAAATACGTTAATAAATAGTTTTCCTGATTATTTTATATTGGCCTAGTGGCCGTTTGCATTCCAGGAAGAGAAAAGTCTCTAAGGGGGCATAATAAAGGCATGTAAGCTATAAACTTTTCCATGGTGATGAGGAATTAGATGGTAAACCTTCAGACAGAGAGGCCATATCTTTGTTATGCATGTACAGCTGCTGTCCTATATATGTCTTTCATCTTGAGAGACACCTTTCCCACTACTGTACTAATGCAGAAAACAGCATGGCATTTGCACTTGCCACTGTGTAAGTGATGATCACAGAGACCAGTTCTGTCTGCCCTCTTCTGTTTCTGTTAGTACAGCAACTAGGAAACACAATGAGTGTAGAAATCAGTTCAAAATTTTTTTTTACAGAAAATATAATGAAAAGCACTCATTGTTGGGTCATCCACATATCCTAATCATTTTTATACAGTCTTTATCTACAGGGTGCATTGTGTGAACCTGAGCCTCCATTCCTTAACAATTTTTACCGTCTTTCATTTTAATTTAATTAAGTGTTATACTTTCTGAACAATTGAGCAGTAATTTGCGTGGGTAGAAACGTTGGTACAAGCAACAACCAACAAAAAATCAGACCTTAAATATCCATTTTGAGCCCTCTTTTTCTTTGTGCCCCTTAAACATGAGTCACTCTTGGCAGGAACAGCCAGACCTTCACGTGCACACAAATGGTATTCTGTTTTGACTGGCTATGTTTCAGTAAATGATTTATATATTAACAAAGAGTCAACGACAGCCTGATTTGGGATCTGGAGCCCTGGACTGAATCCATTGCAGGCTCTGGCAGTGATGATTCTTGATTGCTAATGTTCACAATGGCAGCATTGGCAGCATACTGAACAAAAACTTATTTCTGTCTTCTGAATTGCTGTCTTCAACAGCTCATCATTTTCTTTTTCTGTTGATCTCTAAATGTAGCAGATGAGAAGACAGAAATGGGAAAGAATCTAAGTCAAATTACCTGAAAAATCTTTCTGTACACTTACTAACAGTTAAAAGTGCAAAATTTACCACTGTTCTTGGAACCAGCAGAAGACCAATGCATAGTACATTCCAATTAAATTTTAATTTAGGGGTGTAGGTGAGTTATAACTAGTCCATAGTCCTTATGCTGCCTACCTGTACAGACGGGAATTTCACTTTGAGATAGACGATTGTCTTAAAAAACAGGACTATATATGATGAAACCATATCAAAATCGTTGTGAAGGGACTTTTTGGATTATTGGTTATCTGTTGCATAAAGTACTTTATATTATATTACTGAAAATTAGAATATTTACACAGCATCTTTGATAGCAGCTGTAGTTCATTGTTAGTGTTTCACTGGAGTCTGATCCAAGTTATGCATGGTCAGTGCATAAATGATCAGATCTTCTTTATGAATTATGTTGGCAACACAGCCTATAAATTGGTGTTCAAACAGGAAGAACAACAAGAAATACATTTCTGAAGACAATAATCTGAAACTTCAAAAATCAGATCTATGAATGTATTTCACTACATTAAGTTATAAATCACCTGCTTTTCAGCCTACACTCATAGTAATGAGGCCACATGTGTTACAGTAGATATCTCAGTGTAAGAACCACAAAAACTGTAGCCACTAAGAGAAGGAAATACCAACAGGAGTCTTGTATTCTAAATACGTGTCTATGTCTGGGAGATAGGATTTAATTCTGGTTTGTAAGTCAGTTGCTAATTCCATTAATGAACTTTTGTATTGATATTACCTTCTTTATTTATGAAAGACAGCAGAAGCTGTGTGAGTAGAATACTCAGGTGCAGGCCAAGAAACCCATATTTTGTGCTGTCTCTCTCTCTGAAAGTATTTGAACTTCCGGCTTTCAATAGTCAGCTGTAACTATAAGCCATAAGGAAATCTGAAGCAGAAGGTTTTGTTTGAAGATGGTACACTGCATGTATTATTTATGTATTATTGTAATGGGAAGAACCCTTGGATAAGAGGTACAAATTCCCAAGCAATTAATATAAAAGAGGAAGGAATTATACTGAAACTTCGATTTCTCTTTTTGAGAGCCCATGGACCTTGCAAAATATAGAATCAGACTACTTTTCTTATTTAATGAACTGATGAATAGTATGAATTCCTTTAACTAGGAGATTAGTGGACATGCAGTCTGCCATGGAGCACATTGGAAGTTTACAAATTGGGAGCAATCACCTGTGCTGCTAATAGGTGACTTCAGGCAGCCAAAGCAATGGGACATAGATTTGTGTCCTGAGTAAATCATCATCCTGTACTAGATATAATGAAAAAATTAAAAAAAAAAAGAAAAAAGAGCCTTTGGATGCAAACTCGAGTATAGTAGATGCTACATTTTAGTGCAGCTATAGGTCATAGAGCTTTATTCCTTTGTTTTGGTGTTCTAGACCTTCAGTTTCCCCACTATCTTGACATTGGTATAAATGCTGAGATGATCCCTGGTATGTACATAGGCAGTTCCTTTGATGAGAAGAGTAGATCTGATGTACACTTGAGTGCTTTCACTATGTGTAGAATAAGTGTTTAATCCAAAATTTGATCCAAAGAACCTATACAGCATAGATATATCTTGCGTTCACCATTCAGTTCCAAACTATGGTGTGCAGGTATATGCTTCTTCCACAGACAGAGCCTCTGGAAATGCCTGTAAGATCTAGCTCCGGAGAATAAGAGAAAGCATGAAAAAGTTTCCCTAAAAACAAGGTCGAAAATTATTCTACATCAGCCTAGAATGTCAACTAAGAAATTTTAATGCTGGAGGTGAAGTATGGGCTAAATTGCACAAAGGAACACTGTACAGATAGCCCATTGCTTGCAAAGATTTGAGTCACTAAGTTCACATGACTGAGCTCTTTATCATACCCAGCTTGGGTATGGAGGAAATAAAATCATTTTCTTAATAACCATTTTATCTCTAAGAAGCATACATGAAGATATCAACAATTCAGAAATCACTGATTGCTGGGGAAGAAAGATGTGCTGCTTAGTTTGCTTTGGTAAATAACAATTTTCTGCCATCACTGAACAGTAAATGAGGTAGATATGTTATTTAGATGTCCTACAATATGCGATAAGATTGCACAGTTGAGTTGTCTGTCTCAATATTATCTCTGTTTCAGTAAGCAACTGTTACATGAAAACTCAGTGTCATGAGCTTTTTCTTTTGAAACAGAAGTAATTATCTATTTCCCTTATCAGTTGATTATCTTTTTCATAAAGGCACTGAATTGTTCATTGGCAGTGACCCAGAAGACTTGTGTCCAAAACTGTACACTTATATCAAGATATGATAGTAATTTTTGCAAATGAAAAAAAACCCTACCTATGCATTTTTTTTCCAAACACTGATTAAAAATGCTCCATGAGATCTCTCTGAAAATGTAGATTTCAATTAGAACAGCATTAAGTGAAACTAACATTCTCTCAGAACATGACTGATTAAATTCACTTGACTTTGCAGCTCCAAAGCTGATTTCAAAACTTCAGCAGGGCCCCAGCTTTCTCACAGGTAATGTGGATCTGCCATGCATGCCTGGCCATTCTGGGCTTCCAATCTGTCCCAGTCCTGTGGTGGGTCATTATAATGCTTGAAGAAAAATGTAGTTTTGATGTTCTGGGTGATAGGACAACTCAACTAGATATTAAGGCAGGACTCCTTTGGTGGAGTTGGCAAAGAAAAAAGAAGTTCTTTAAAGTACTATCTGGGCATTTCAAACCTGTTCTTTTAAGAGCATTATTCATATTTATTTTAATGGGAGAAATGTTGCAACAGAAACAAGTTTCTTGTCAAATGTCTTTCTGTCAGCCAGTGGCAGAGGCCTTAGTAGTATAATATTGAAGAAAGTGTTTTGTTTTGTAAGATGGATATCTTAACACTAGAAACTAACTAAGATATGACTACTTCTACTCCTCACTAAGCATAAATGCTGCAAAATTTAGTCATCACATTCTATCTTAAATGGAAATAAAATCTCAGAAAAATGTAAAATTATTCTTTTCATTATTCAGATCTTACAGACGTGGTGGAAGCTTCAGGAAATACAGGTATCTATAGTTGCTGGTAAAATCTATGTTTTGCATCTGCAGTTTGGACAGCTGTGAAGTTTTAGTATAATGGCTATGCTGATGGTCATAGGTTAGGTTTTAGGATCCCATCATCAATGTATTATGTAAGTTAAAACAGGATGAGTGTAGTCCTTACCTGCTTCGGTTTTGGAACATTGAGCATTTAATCTAATTTAATTTTTAAGTTGTGACTCCCCCATTGGAGATAAGGTTTTCTTTGCCACTGGTAGCTTTTTCATTTCACCCTGTTAGTATGTCCAGATTCACTAGCTCAGACAACTTAAAATCTGAAGCAAACTTTGAATTACTCTGGTAAACATAGGAGAAAAGGATGGAAAAGAGATGGCATTGATTGAAACAAAAGAATTTTGTAGTAAATAAGTTTTATAGCTTTTTATTCCAGTCAGCTCAGTAGTATAGTTGAGACAACAATGAAATGATAAAAGCTCAATCATAAATTTGCAAAAGAAGTACAGCGTTTTCAGGGTGAAAACTACTGTGGTGTAGCAAGGCAAGCAGATGTTTGTCTTGGTCTGAGGCAGAAGAAAGTAATAAAAATCTAAGCATAAATAGCAAGAATTCTCAAGGTCTTAAATATATTTTTTTTTTTTACTTCCTCTAGCAAGGATAACAGAAATGATAACTGAAGGTCTGCAATTTCCACCCTTAGCAAAAATTTGAAAGTTTAACCTGTATAAAGCAGGAGTCTTCTGATACAACCGTCAATCAATTTACATAAGGCTAGTATTTACTGAGAACCTCAAAGGCTTTGTTGGTATTTGACTGCAACACCCCCAAGAAAAATCAATAATTTAGTCAGTGTGATTATTGAATTAGGCCTGACATACAGTTAAAAAACTTCAGACTTTGCATGCTACTGTAAATCCTACTGACCAGATGCTTTTAGAAACAAAGGGTGTTGATGAGGTTGTAGTACTCTTTATTGTGGTGTAGGAACAAAGCACAACCTCCACATCCTGCATCTCCTCTTAAGCATTACACAAACAAGCAGCAGAGGATACAATCATTGCTACAGAAAGCTTACAATCCATGTGTCAGACAGGTTGTGACAAGTAGAGGAAAAAGAACAATTAAGTATGTTTTGTGAGCAGAAGTAGCAATCTTGTGGTTTTTTGGTTTTGGTTGTTTTTTTTGTGTTTTTTTTGTTTTTTTTTTTTCTCTCCTTTTCAACTCAGTAGTGAATTGAGGCTCTGACAGAGAAAGCTTTTCAAAGAGGTAGTAATTTTTACGGGGGATTTTTCTTATGCTTTAAAGGTAGCTAATGGAAGGAACTGTGGAGGTGTTTGAGTAATCATCAGAATTCTAACACAAGGCTATTTATATATTTTTAAAAGGTAACAAAAGTAAGCCACAGTGTTAGATTCTGTAGCTTTGGCTGGTTATCACGAGCTTCTATATGTTTTCTAGGAAAATGTACTATAAAGCAGTTAAAGGAATTGCTGTTTTCCACCTTACAGCTTTTCACTTGAGGAGAAATTGAAACTTGAACATTTAGGAGTCTTTTGGGGTGAAAGGCATTATGTCAATATAAAATAGAATAAGACCCTTAAACTGCCTCATAAGTTCAAAACCCAATGACATAAAGTGAACAGCAACAGAAGTATTCAGAAATTTTTACTGAGCACTAGGCATTCCTGGCATGAAATCAAAACCAGTTTATAAAATGAAGCACAGTAATTACGTATTGGTATTTACCCTCCCTCCATTCTCAAAGGTTACCAACTGAATGCAAGTTATCTCATGCAGTTCCATGGAAACACATGCACTGAGATAGCCCTGAATCAGCTTTTTGTTTTTCATATTTGTTTTCCGTTTTTAATTCTATAAAGGAGCAGAGGGGAACTGAAATGAGTATCAGAGAGGTATCTTAAGGTTATGGAAAAACATGTGAAGCAAATTCCTTATCTACTGGGTGGTCCATCCATCAAATTTGTGTTTTCCATTTTAGAGAAGGGATGTTGTGCAATGTCAGCTGCTTTGCACGAGTTCTGGTATATGACATCAATTGCTCTTCCCTTATCCACCAATGCCATAACTCTGTCATAGCAACACAAACCTAGAGCCACGATGACTGCCAAAGTAAAGTACACAGCATTTCTTAGATCTCTCCTATAAAATGTCTAGTCCTTAAGTGAGTTGTGAGTGTTTTAATAACCTCCTTCTACAAACTCTTATTCACATAGGTTTTTTTAACAAGATTTCAAGTGTTTGCAATCAGAAAACTTAGATGTGCAAACTGTCTGTAGATATTTGCAAGATCAAATCTAACTTGCCACAGTGACTTAAAGCTGTGTAAACCTGAAGAAAATTATCTAACTTACATGGATTTCTTATCTTACTTGCATGTAGCTGATAATCAGAATTGGCTCCATTTTTTCTTTCTCAAGATAAAGAACATCAGGAGGATCAACTTATCTGGAAAGCAAAAGGCATCTTTTAAATCAAACAGGAAAAACCTACAGTTATTAATGTTTGATAATGCCACGCTTGTGCCAGCCAAGAAAGTACGACAGCTTTTGTGATGCCTGTGCATGCACCGTGCAACTCTTCTCAGTTTTACACTGTTTGGACTGTCTTCGTCTGACAGACTGTATTCCAAAGGTTTGAGTACAAAAGGAAGAAAAGTAGGATTATTGTGTGCTTTTTAAGCATAAGTGCATCCCCACAAAGAGTTGATTTTGCTATTTCCAGATATGAAAGGGATGGGAAAATGCCTTCTGGCAGCTACAGGTATTTGCAGCTTGAGTTGGAATAGGTCCAATCAATCCCTAGTTTTTGTCAGGTCTGCAAAGAAATGACTCCTTACTTGGATGCCTCTGAAAAACACCTAAAGGTTTCAGTAGTTTATCGCTGAAACAGAAAAGGCTTCCCAAGGAGCCTCATTGTCTTAAATTTGGTAACTCCCGTCTTCTGTGTAAGTATGCCAGATACAGCAAGCAGTCAAGGAAATAAGATATCCAAGAAAATGATTACTTGTATATGCCTTGTTAGAGATTTTGCTTTTTGCTGTTATCTTCTATGGGATTCTTAAATATTTTGTAACATATGTCCATTCCTCTGCATTTTCACGGTATCGTATAATGATAGTGGGTGGAAGGGATCTCTGGAGATCGTCTCATTCAACCCCCCTGCCAAAGCAGGTTCACCTAGGGCAGGTTACACAGGAACATGTTCATGTGGGTTTGGAATCTCTCCAGAGAAAGACACTTCACAATTCCTCTGGGCAGTCTGGGCCAGGCTCTGTCACCCTCACAGCAAAGAAGTTTTTTAGGTGGAACATCCCATGTTCCAGTCTGTGCCTCTTACTCCTTGCTCTGTTCCTGTGCACCACTGGAAATAGTCTGGCCCCATCCTTTTGACTCCTGCTCTTCAGATATTTATAAATTTCAAGAAGATCCCCTCTTTCAGTCTTTACTTCTCCAACTAAACAGACCCATGTCTCTCAGCGTTTCTTTGTCAGAGAGATGTTCCTGTCCTTTAATTATCCTCATAGCCCTCTGCTGGACCCCATCCAGTAGTTTTCTGTCTCTTGAACTGGGGAGCCCACAACTGGACACAATACTCCAGATGTGGCCTCACTGAGGCAGAGTACAGGAGGACCTCCCTCAACCTACTGGTCACACTACTTTTACAAAGTATACCATTGGCTCCCTTGTCTTTGTTATTCTTATATAATATGAACATTACAAGCTTCAAGACATGATATAGGTTCTACTTCTCCCAACATTTGAATGAAATTCAGTGAGCATGCAAAACCATTTTTCAGTGAATAGAAGCACTGAGAGCAATGGCTGCATGTCTTATGGTAAAGGATATCAAAAGCATTAAATTTTTCACTAACATAAGTTAGCAGTTCCAGTTTCCATCTGCACTTCCACAATTGCTACAAGTAGTATCTGTAGCTTTGTTATAAGGCTCATTGAAAAGGGAGAAATTATGTTCTGTTTCTGGAACACAGACTTTGAAGTTGCTTTCTTACTCTTACTTCTCTTAGAAAATTGAAGGTATAAATAGTTATAACACAAGAAAAAACTGAAATTTCATTCTTGTGTTGCCATCTCCTAAATCCAGAGTAATATGTTTAATTTCCATCTGTTTTTTTCCCCAAGAGATTTCCTAAGGCATTTCCTCACAAGTCTTGCCACTCTTCAATTCCTATCCAGTATCATATGGACACAGCTCATAGACAAGAACTCTTTTATTGCTGTAAATAATTGGATAAAGATTTTGGTTAAAGAAATATAATTTCCAAGTTTTATAGAATCCTTACTATAACCACAAGCTGATTTTGTGCTTTTCTTCAGTAATTAATGAACTTCATTGATGCTTCATCATTTTTAATTAACATTTCTGGATCTTACGGGTACTTGGAGCCCTGATTCCCTTTGAGTTCCAGAGAACACAGATAGGTTTGTTTCAGTGAGACACTGTACCCAATTCAGTAAAAACATAAAAGTTGGACATTTTATAATGTGTTCAAAATAGAATTTAACATCTAACAATTGAATGTCTTAGTGGAGTCTTAATAGATTTTTTTTTGTGATTCTTTCTTACTAAATACCTCATGAATTATTAAAAGAATAAATAAAATTGCACTGGATTACTTCAATTATCTCTGAAACAAAAATAATGTTTTATATTCAGATTTTAAATAATTTAGGTTTACCCATTTTAAAAATACCTCCACAGAGATTGTTCTGGAATACCTGTATTTTTCAAATTCACATTTATTTCCAATCAAAATAAATGGAGCATTGCTAGCATAAAACTACAGGCAGTGGGAACCAACTGAAGAATTCATATTGCACGGATACATTTTAAAAAGAGCTACTGTAGAATTCATCTGGGTAAATATGGGCTGAAATGCTCAGGTCAACAATAATCATTGTCTTTTATACCATAGAAACTAAAGTTAAGTTCAGCAGAGGTCAGATTTTTAGACTTTTTTTTTTTTTTTTTTGGTCAGGACAAGGCCTTATTGCAAACCTGGGCTTTATACTATTTGAATAAAAGATAGCAATTTCAATCCTGCTGCTGCATGAGGATAATGACAAATCTATTTTATTCATTCCTGTGGACTTGTATCTTCACTTATTTCTTCCTCCACTAGTCAAAATGTCAGACATTTGATCAGGGGCAGATATCTATTTTTCACAGTAAAGAAATGAAGGTTGGAGGATGGTTTCAGTCATGTCAAAAACATGAAGCAGCTTGTTAATCTAGCATAGAAAAGAAATAGAAAAGCTTTTTAATATTTTTTTCCCATTTTATTTATTTTTTTATCAAATAACATGTATTTATTTGCAAGAATTTTGAAAAACCCAGGGGACAGAGGCTGTACTTTTAGCTGGAATATTTCTTTGCCTCAGTGAACAGAAACAAGTGTCCGCCTTTGATAATTGTGCAGACATTAGACTCTGAATATTAAAGAGGGTTGGCAGCTACAGTATAAACTGGGGCACTTGCCATTTCTGGACAAACTGTGTCATTCTTACTGGAAAGTCAGCTAGTAAATGCTCCAGCGTTTTGTCTGCTGTGTTTCTTCTTTGGCAAAAGAGAAAATGAAGAATAAATGAACTGAACTGGGAATTCTTTAAACTAGTTATTTGCAAGAGATGAGTTTCCAATTTAGCTTTAAATGTGCTATTATTTAGTGGAATATCAGTGCTCAGAGGGAGGCTGATTTGTCAGTGGTTTCCTGTACGTATAATAAAATGCTGGATAAATCATGGATAGTAGACAAAAAAAGGCTGCTCTGGTCATTGCAAAGCCTCCAAGTATTTGGACAAGCAGAAAGGTGAATCAGTCTGCAGTATCTCCCTGATGATCCATATCAAACCAGCCAGCAGTCTGTATAACATATATAAAATGTAATATATATAATTTTGTGAGACCCTACCTGGAGTACTGTGTCCATCTCTGGAGCCCCAAATGCAAGAAGGACATGGACCTGTTGGAGTGGGTCCAGAGAAGGGCCACAAAGGTGATCAGACAGCTGGAACACCTCTCCTACAAGGACAGGCTGAGGGAGTTGGGGTTGTTTAGCCTGGAGAAGAGAAGGATCTGGGGACATTTTCTTGCGGCCTTCCAGTATCTGAAGGGGGTCTACAAGAAAGCTGAGGAGGGACTTTTTACAAGGGCTCGTTGCGATAGGATGAGGGGTGATGGCTTCAGACTGGAAGAAGGGAGATTCAGATTAGAAATGAGGAAGAATCTGTTAGGATAGGCACCATAGTGTTCCTGAAGAAACTGCACGCTGCTGACTGGTGAAATCACTGCCTAATTTTCATTTATCTAGTGCATATCTTAATTGTCAGAGGTGCTGTGGTTGGTTGAAGGTGTGGATTAAAGTTGTCAGGGAGATGGCAAGTACTTGGTGCAGCTATGACCAAAGCTTGAGCCTTTTCTTACTGATGTCAGATGCAAGAAGTTCATTGACTTTGGAACTTGGAGAACTGGGCTGCTAGGCTGGAAATGCTGGTAGCTCTTACTACCAGTTTACCTCAATAAACAAAAGGGACTTCTGCTTAACTTCTCATCCTAGTAGTGTTTTATACATCTGCAAAGCATCGATTATGGCTGACCTTGGGTGGATTATAGTATTTATGTTTTTTAAAGTGCAACATCTTTGTGATCTGACTGTGTGTGAGGAAGAGCTTTACAGTTTTGGTATTATGCTTTGTCTGTACTGGCTTAGTTTCATACCTCTGGTATGAGGAAACCTTTATTCAACTCAAGCGCCTGGCACAAAGAATTTCTCTAGAGCAACAAATGATCAGTTTATATGAAATAGATAGACATGTTCTGGTTATATGACAACCATATGGGAAATCCACATATGACATTGATGTCTTTGAGACATTTATTTTCTATTGGAAACAATGTGTTTTATAACACCTGCTTGATCTTTTAAAATTACATCACATGTTTTTACCAGAGTTATTTGAAGAAGTATCCTTTGATTTTATTGTTTACATTTGTAGCCATTCTGACCATGTTTTCTTTCTGTCCTGATGAGCACAATGGGTTAAAATTCGTCCTTGTGAACAAGCCTATTTCAAGACTCTTGAGTAACTTAGAATAATTTTGTCTTTAGTGTCACCTCCCTGCTTTTATTTAACTTTTGTTCCTGTCTCCTTGTGGTGCTGCAAGATTTTAATGATCATATTCAGAGCGATTTACACTTCTATAGCTAGACTCTCAAAGTGCTGATCAAACATTAATAAAGCTTCACAGTGGAACTGCTCAGGAATATTTTGATCACCTTTGTTATGGAACAGACAGATTCATCAAAACCAATAATCTGTTTTGATAAATTTTCCATTTAAAAAACATTCTGACAAGAGTTCTGAACGAGAACATATTTCAACAAGAGTTTCACAAATTTTTGAAATAGCTTTTCATTTGGATGACAATTAACAATAATAATAATAATAATAATAAAAAAGGCAAATTAAGCATTATTTTGAAAGCATAAAAATGAAAAATTTAGATTGATGAATTGTGAATTGATCAAATGTTTAGTTCCTGAATATTTGTAAAATTTCAGTTTGGTGTCCCATTTTGAGATTAAGGAAAAAAATGGTAAAAGGAATGTACCAGGAAAATTGAAGCATGTGGACAAATCACTGAACTGTGTTGCATTACATACCAAGTTTTGTCCTGACAAAAATGACAAGAAAGAAGACCATTTGAATAGTCTAATATACACCTAATGTATAATTATTAAAATGTCAGATCACTTACATATATCAGTGTTCTTCTGTCTATTCACAGGAACACCCTCCTTTGGTGAATAAGCAAAACCAGGCAGTCTCAAAAGCAGCATTCACTTTTCTGTTGTCTTCCTGCTGTACTAACCTATAGATGACATTGCCTCCCACTAATTATTGCATTCAATTAATTTCAGGCTAAGTACGTGGGAATCACTAATTTCCATTGTCTAAATTAAGGTTCAGGAAGACTTAACATTAATGAGTTGACTTGATAACCCTATAGGGCTTTGGGTTTTGTTTGGTTTTTTGTTTGTTTGTTTGTTTCTTTTTGTTTGGGTTTGTTTTTTTTTTTTTCTAGTTAAAAAAAATACCTATGTATTAACACAGCTAAGTGCTCTTGTACAGCATGATAACGTATTATTTCAGAAGCAGCATGTATAAGCCCATAAACAAAGGTTGGTTTAACCTGTATGTGACTTTGCATCACACTGTATATAAGTCATATGACATACAGGGGTTACACACATGAGGAATTTAAAGTAGCACTTGAAAAAAAAAATCCACTTTGAGCTTGTTTTTGTCAGGGTTTTGGTTTGAAATTGAGCTAATCTGATAAGGTTTGTAGACAGATGACATCAATGTTAAATGCTGAGGAAGGAGACAATATAAAGTAATTAGTCCCAAAGCTGTTTCCTAGGCCTTGGGTAAGAAGATCCATGCTGCTGGGTCCTGGGGGTCTATGGAAAGATGCTGGAGGCTCTCAGCTCTCCACTGGAAGATGCACGCAATTCATGCTTCATAGCAGCACTGAGCATCTTCCAGGATGAAGCCCATCAAGATCAGTAAGAACACTGATCTGAGAGCAGCCTGATCCAAGGTTTTAATTTCATTTCTGCTCCCCAGAATCAGGAAGTTCCTCAGTAAGTTCCGCCGTCATTTAGCACAATAGGATTATAAGGTCAGCAATTAGATGCTGTCATGAAGACAATATGCTTATCACTGGCATTTCTTACTCCTATCTCATTTAGAAATTACCTTCAGCGTTTAGCTGATTTTTCTCAGCAGCTTTAAATAATTGGGCTTTCTTAGCTACCTCAGTGTTACAGTAATAAACTTCATTCAGCCGCTAACCCTGTGTGGGGCCAAATTTACACTTAAGAACTTAAGGAAAGATGCTGTTGTGGTAAATAGCCTGTGCCTGTAGCTGTGTTTGTTGGGCTTATTGTTTGTTTGCTTGTCTTCTTAATACTGTATTCAAGCAATGCAAGAGGCATGTTAATAGGCTTTGCCTGTGCTGACAGTGGTTTGGTTAGTTCTCTTAAACCCACAGATATATCCCAAAGTTAGTCAGTGTTAACTTGCTGCTATTCTTCTTTCTTGGTGTTTTGCCACTCTGTGCTCTCTGTGTTCTGCTAACAAAGCCCATGTAAGATTCAGAGAGAGCTCAGCAATGGCAGACTGTTTTCTGGGGCTTGCAAATGTCTCCTCTCTTGCTGAAGCCACTGTTGGGCAAACAATTAAACAGACATGACATGCAAAATAAAGTTGTATGACTCCTGTGGTTGACAAATTTATCTAGAAATGGGGAAATCCTTTCTTCTAGTAAGTACTCAGCAAATTTTTGCAAAAAGTCAGTTCTACATGGATGTGAAGTATAGAATCAAGCCTACGATCGCAGGCTAAAAATCTGTATTGGATTGTCTTTCCTCTGTTTTTCTCTCAGCCTAAACTGTTATGCTTCAAACGTCAAGAAGCATTTTCATGTATCGTTGAACGGTTTTAGCTTTAGGAGGAAAAAGTTTTGGGAGGAATATCAGATTGGTTTTGTTTTCCAAGGTGGCCATTGCTCAGTTTTTACTCAGCTAGCTCTAAATATGTCTCCTTTCAGTACTCTATTGCTTTTTGATTTTGTTTTGAGATGTCTTGCACAATATAGGGAGAACTACATGCCTAACACAGCTTTCTGTGCCCCACTTCAGAGAAACAGGAGAGTAATGTGGGCAGGAGTGAGAAGTTCTCAAAAGCTACCAGGATCTACCTATACCTTTATAAGTTCTTTACATCTTGCCTAAGGACAAAGTAAAAAATCTGTGTCATGCTGAGAACTTAATTCTTTTTCAGATCTTTTTTTTTTTTTTCCCTGAAACACATGTCTATTCTTCCTAACAAAGTACTGACCTAGCATAACTTAATTTGTGCAATTTGATGAGACCACAGTACTCCATGAAATAAGTTCGGGCTAATTTACTTTTTATATTATTGCAAAACTTCCAAACAATAGTCAATGTGTGATTTTGAGATTTCATATTTTGCATGGAAACATGTCAGAGTACCTACTGGCAGCCATATTCCATATAGATGAGCAAAATATTTAGTGTCTTGTCTGTGTACCTGGGATGTGTAGGCTTCACTGGGAATTCCTAGTAACACTACTATTCTAGCAGGGCTAACTTGTACCCATCATTCATGTACAACTTTAGAAATGTCTTTGAATTTCTGAATAATTTGTATTTGATGACAAACGTGAATCCTCGAGGTTTTTGAAGTCTGCAAAACTGTCACTGGTAACACAGCACTCAAAAATCTACTGCATAGAAATTGAAAGGGGGAAAAAATGAGGTACCAAGGTCTAGCTACATATCTTTTTTTTTTTTTTTCTATTCACTGAACGTGCAAATGATCTGGTACCATCCAGAGGTATTCTTGCTGCAAAATAGATATTCTAGCATCTGGTTATTGATATATAGAAAAGAGACCTATACTTCTGAGTGTGTATTTTTTTTTTTATAAAACACTGCAACTACTGTGTTTATGAACACTTAAAGATTCTCCAGTGTTCAATGCTTTATATTTACCATGCTCTAGACTCAAGACAATTCCAGACCAGTGAAGAACAGCAAAATGCTTGATTAAAGATAAACCACTTAGAACCAAAACAATTTCTGGCTTTTCTTTCTCTACAGTTTCCATGGAATTCTTAAGGCAGTTTGCAAGAGAGTGTGATTTGGTTTTATGATTTTTTTAAAAATCATAGTTTAAAGTTTAAAATAACTTCACATTAATACTGGGAACTTGCAAGGGGAAGAAATGATTGTGAGATTCATGTGAAATTATTTGTTATTGATTGCTGATGAGAAAAGATCTATAAAAGATCAGAAATCTTCCTTTACAGTAGGAAGACAAGGTCGGGGGGGGTGGCTGGGCGGCGGTGGTGGTGGTGGAAGCAAGACCTCAAATGCTTGAACTAAACCAGAGAAGTCAGTAAATTAAATAGCATGATGTAAAAACAAACTAGGGCCTGTGCAAATCCTGAGTACATCAGCTCACAGATCCCAAGAGCTGAATCAGAGACCAGTAGAGAGACTGGTTGTGAACTATGTATTACAAATACTTTTCCTTTAGAAAATAAAGGATGCCAAGAACTCACCATTATAGGGCTTTGGACAAAACGTGACATGCTCCAAACTGTTCTGACTAATGGTATGAACAACTTGAGTTCATATGTCCCTAACACAAACTCTTGAAAACATTTGTTAGTCTGTTATATACTAAAGAGTCATTATAAATATACGAGCACGTTGAATATAAATTAATCACCATCTGTGAATACTGCCTGACATCTGCTTCTTGTCCTCTGCCCACTCTCTCCTTGTTGCTTTGTCTGCAACATACATAACTATTTCTCTAATCCAATTTCTAGTCTGCTATTGAAATTCTTTTCAAAGATTCACTTGTTCTTTGATTCTAGCAAATCTAGTCCTAATCTCTTCTCTGCCATGTTTTGACAGAGGAGAAAGAAGGTAAGTCAAAGAAGCATAAAACAATTCCAAATATTCACTTTCTTTCCTGTTGCATCCATCTTTTTATGTCTGTTTTTTCATTATCTTACAAGCAGGAAGACTGTCTTTGCATACATCCTTAGATAATGCTCATATCATTGTTGTCATCTGAAAAAGAAACAAAATTTGAATTAATGACTTGGAGGCACTTTTTATAATTTGTTGCTGTGAAAGGCCTTATTCTCCACTCAGTTACCCACATGGAACTTCAGTGCAATTGTCCCACTGTCAATGGAATTAACTGCAGATTTAAATGGTGTAGAAAAAGGAAGAATCAAATCTGGGGAAATTATAAGACTTAGGAGACTGGTGAGCTATTGATGAGAATCCTATCTGGCTGTTAGCTGCTTAGATGCTTTCAAGCATCGTTAATGTTGTGCACCAGAATGTGCTCAAGGAGAGGAGGAGGAAACCAAAAGCACTGCTGGTGAGGATCACAGAGTATTTAGCATGTCATGTTCCAAGTAAGTTGTAGATGTCATGCCCATGTTTGGATACAATGCAAGCCCTGGTTCTTGTGCTGATCCTTAAAATAGTACTGGTGGTAACTTGGATATAAATCAATACACTGGGGTGTTCAATAAACCATTTACAACAGTAGAAGCTATAGGGCCTTTACAGTTTTTTTTCTTAGATGGACAAAGAACAGAACTCAATCCCAGAAGCTCATATATAGTTGGCCTTTTTTTAGGTCTGTTCTTCTCTTATTTTTCCTGTGACCTTCCTGAATTAGGCCATCAATCCCAGAAATCTGAATTCTTGAAACAAGTTCTCACATAAAGCAAAAGAAATTTCTTTGACACTTCTTGCTACATTACTTGTCTGCTTTCAGAACTCATCATAGAATGGCTCCATATCACTATACCATCTTTCTTATGAAAAAACTATTTCCCAGTTCTGCAGAATATGTTAGGTTGAGCATAACTCCTTGAGGGTGGCGAGACACTGGCGTAGGTTGCCCAGGAAAGTTGTGGATGCTCTATCACTGAATGTGTTCAATACCAGGTTGGATGCAGAGCTTTGAGTAACCTGGTCTAGTGGGACATGTCCCTGTCTATGGCTGGGGAGTTGTAACTAGATGATTTTTAGATCTCCTCCAACCTAAGTCATTCTATGGTTCTATAAATTATTAATATATTTATGTGAAAGTCTAAACACATACTACTTCCTAACTTTTTGCTGCTTTGTTGAGCCAAAGATGGGACAAAAGAACAGAGAATTCATAGTGGAGATGTGAATTTGGGGTTAAAGCTTTTTAAGTTTCAGGATGCAGTAATGCTCTTACATAGTCTTACTCCTTGTGCAAACTGCAGATGTCATCCTTCCCTTCTGTAAGTCACTGAAATGTTAGAGTAAGAATGCCGCATTCCACTAAAGTGAAAACCAATTTTCCATAGATTTGGTTTGTAGTCTTTTTCACTACTTTTATTTACTTGGCTTTACTACTGAAATCTCATGATTCCTTCCTTTTAAATAAAATACTGACCTCTTGTTGACTCATGCTTTGGGTGACCAGTTGGAAACATGATGGAAGGGAGCATGATTTAAGAAAAGTACTGATCATCAACTTTCCAGGAGTCCATTAACTCTAAGAATGTTGCCCAAACACTGAGGAAGGCAAGCCACATATAGTTCTTCTGTTGCAGTTGTTGTTCTCTGCTTTTCTTAGTACCTTGCTCACTTACAGATTATACATTTATGTGCTTTATGTAATTACTGGCAAATAAATAGTGACATATAAATCACCGTATATTTTCATAGTTACTGGCTTAACATAGCAACCCAAACTAGCAGAAAGTTGCACTAGAAATAGGCAAATAATACTTATTAATACTATTTAGTTATATATATAAAACCAAGACAGAAAAAGGAATCTTTTTATGCATAACACGCTAAACCAAACTAGTTAGAATAACAAAATGTGTTCTGTGAAGAGAAGTGAGCTGAAAAAAAAAAAAAGCATGCCAAAAGCATGTGAAAAAGCATGCTCAAAATAAACTCCTAATCTTTTCTAACAAAAAAAGACTTTGGATGTGAATTTCATACTTTTTTTTTTTTTCTCCACACTCCAAGATTTGGTTTTCTGTACTGACCCTCTGTATAAATGATCATTCACCTCAAAAATTATAATAGGACAAAATCCAAACATGCAAACAATTGAATAAGCTGTAGAAAGAAAAATCCCACCCGAGTTCTGGAAAAAAGGCCTAGATATGATTCTTGGATTAATTGCTCCTCTCCTTTTCTAAGTAAGAAGCAGCCACAGAAGAAATGAGGAAAAAAAAAAAGAGCAAGCTCACTATTCCTGCTTTGTTCTGAAAGTGTTGATTTTTTTTTAATTCTTTTTTTTTAAGAGGAAGATTTGCTGATTCATATGGCATAGAGAGCAGAAATGGCCTCAATTTCTGCAGAGTGAAAACATCAGCAATTTTTCAGCATGAGGAGACAGAAAGCTTGGCTAAAAATACATAAAAGTGCATTTTGAATAAGAGGGAAAACATCCTAAAAATATTACTTGGATGAGCATAACCTATTTAGGTGTTGTAAAACCGCTACGAGATTATGTGGTCCTATATTTGCAGGGCTCTTGCAAGGTCATCCATTAACCCTACTTTATTTTCAAAGTGGCTCGTTCCAACTGTATTTAGTTGTTTAGATGCACACATCTACTTCTATCTCTTCAGTCCACTTCATCCCTTATTATAACCCTATTCTCAAGTGAGTGAAACATCTATGGTGATTGAAATGACAAGGCTGGGAAGAATTGAACTCTAAGTAAATATTTGAGAGAGATTGCACGAAATGGCACAGGCAGTTTTTTTAATCATTTCCTTACACTGTAAGGAAAGTGTGGACTTACATGCAAGTGAACATGGAAAGACTGGGGTCAGTTTTCAGTATTATGGGTGTTCATATTATGTGAATAGATGAATACAGTTACATGGATTTTCTCATATTCCTTTTTTCCTCCACCTCTGATACTGTAAGAGCCTGGCTATTGTTTGCCTCAAACCTTGTGTGGTGATAAGGTCTGGAAAGGCCATCTGGAAGGGAGAGGTGTTGATTGCTTTTAATGTCTCTGTGCCCCCCCTTTGGCTCCTTGCAGACATGCTTTAACAAAAGGAAGAGATAGGTTCTGTATAGGTGGGACTCTGTCTTTTCTTTAGTTAAGTGCTCCTGCTGACTGTGCCATGGGGGAAGTGGATGGCAGTCCCACAGTCCTTCTAGCTCATGGAGCTCATGCAAACCAACACCGCTTCCTGTGGAAATTGGAAATGCCACCCAGATACCTCAAGGGTATAAAGGGACAGAAAAATATTGATTGGTGTGCACCCACCACCAAAGAACTGAAGACTTGGACTGAGTGAGATGCCGCTGGATCCACAGGTGGTGATAACCTTTTCTCTTTATCTTACTCTCTTACTCACTCCATCACCCCTCCTCCCTTTTCCTATTCTCTAATAACTCTTTCTTCCTCTTCCTCAAAATTCAGTCGCGCCGTAAAATAATCACCTACAAAGATTAACTTTTTTATCCGTACTGTTTGTTGATTATTCTATTAGGGAGAACTAATAAACTGTTTTGTTATTGTTCCTCGGAGTCAGTGCCTCTGCTGCCCTGGCTGCCCTGCTGTGCAGGGACAGCCTCTTTCAGGGGATCACAAAGATTCACCTCCCTCTTTGTCCACTGAGTGGGACAAGACAGATACCAACAGGCATCTTTGTTTATGATTATAGCAGATCTAGTGTGGTCGAGGGAAACAACCATATTGTTTGTGCTTTATTTTTTTCAATAAGAAGTCAGTTGTCAAGCACTATCAGATCGGGTATCACTTCTAATCTCCTACTTTTACAGTGAGCTACGCAAACCTCCTGGGCTGCATAAATCTTCAGAATACTGATATCCACAATGATGAAGAACATGATAAGGTAAGGATTCTGGAAATCCAGATCAGAAAGTCCTAGAAACTCTAGTGATTTTCTGAGGAAGAGGAGTTCTGAAAGCTCTAAGAATGTCTTTCTGAGTTGGAGAAGCAGGAGCACTAGGAGCTTCAAAAGCACCTGAACAGACACTCAATGCATGTACTGGAAGCTCCCAGAAACTAAGACCCATGTTCCTCAGCTGTATCCTAGCAGGAAGGATGTTACCCTGAGTTAGCCCATGCTCAAGCAGCTGTTACATTAAAGTAAAAGCATTAAGATTTGAAGCAGTTTTCAGGGGCAGATCATCAAATATGAAATATTTGTTATCAAAAGGTAGTTCTGGATTAAAATAATTTCAGATTTAAAACAATACTGTCTTATATAAATTACAACAGCTACCCTCTGGTCAGTCAATACTTCCACTGGGTGTGGTGTACAAACATTCTAGGAAGAACTGCCAATGAATAGTGATACACAGAGGCAAAACTAGATCATTTGGGGTAAATCTACCATTTTTCTCCTCTGTTTATTAGGATGATACAGAATTTTGTTTGGAAAATGGAAAAAAAAAAAAGGGACAAGACAGATTTTCTTATGCTTAAGAGAAGGGGTAATTTCTAGAAAGACTTTTTATCACTAAGAATAGTGAAACTATGTGATTGACTAACCCCATATGCTTGTAGTGTGGCACTGAACTGAGAGAAAACAAACACAAGCATAAAAAAGAAAGCAACTTCTTTTTCTTTTTTTTTTTTTTTCCAAGTGCAAAAATGAAGAATTTTCTTACCTAAGAGGGGAAAATGAGGAAAGATGTCAAAATCATTATAGATATGTGTATTTCAGCTCTTCTCGCACTTAATAGTTCCTGTCTTAAAGTGACAGGACCAATTGTAGAGACACGCTTTCGAACTTCACATAGTGACAAGTAACAAAGAGCTGGAGGTGCATGCTGGGAGGTTGCCAGCTCCTCATGGGAAGGATTATTTTACAGGGTAGTTGGGGCACGACACCTTTATGGTGGTGAGGTGACATATTCAGAAAGTGAGAGAAACTTTGAGAACTTACAAAGGCTTGCAAGTGATATTGTAGCATTTTTCAAGGTTAGTTGTTTTTTGTTTGTTTTGGTTTTTTTTTACCCAAAATGTTCATCCAGAAGGTACTTAACTAGTTTCACTGAGCTTATTTCATTCAGCCTCCCAAACCCCAGCCCTCCAGCCTCTGTCTTGGGAGTGTGAGACACAGAGAGTCCCTTCATAAAAGCTGGGGACCTTATTCAATCTCAAGGCAATGAATTTTCCCACTACAAAGTCAGAATGGATTCCATTGTGCATAGAATCTGGTCTGGAGAAAAAGGTCCTTTCCCGAGCCTCAACTGTATCAATCCAAACAGCTTTTGCTTTTTCTGATTTATTGGATAAGTAACAGTACTTAGAAAGTGAAGAGACTAGTGTCCCTCCTTTATCACCCTGAGGTAAAATGTGAAGATGAAGTGTGTATGTCCTGGTTTGAGTTTGAGTTCTGTTCAGTGATTTTACTTTTCATCTCAGTCTCTTTAACTGCACTTTCTGAAGTTAACAGCAGATTTTCACAGTCAGTCTCTGCTTCCAGCAGTGACAATACTCAATGTTTAGAGTTGTTACGAAGCATTGGGGTGTACAAAAAGGCTCTTGCTTCTACTTGCTCCTGTGCAGACCAAGGCCACTGGTAAATCTTGTGCATCTGCTGGGGGTGCAGAAAGTAAAAGGCTGCACCTGCAGGGAGGAGGGGCCAGGACAGGTGACCCTAATCTGACCAACAAGGGATTCCAGCCCATATACAGCTTATTCAGTATAAAGCTGAGGGTTCACAAGAGTAACACCTTTTCCTCAATGGATGATATCCAAGGATGACTCTGTCTGTTCTGCATTCAATCCTGATTTGTGGGTTCCTGAATCCAGCTGCTGAATATGGTTCCTGTCTGCTGCTGAGTCCAGTCTGGGACTTCCCCAGTGCCTGCTTCACAGCATCAGTGGTGATGTGATGTAATTGCCATCAGGTGGGTTGGGTTTGATAGTGGTTTTCTACCTATTTCTATATATTCCGCTTTATTATTATTGTTTTCATTGAAGATGTTCTAGATTTCTTCTTCAATCCACAAGTGTCTCTCCCCTATTCCTTTTCTCTTCCCTTTTGTGGGCAGGGGTGGGGATAGGAGAGGTTAACAGAGAGCATCTGTTGTAGGTCTAGTGGGTGTCCCTGACCCTAAACCGTGACAGTATTAAAAAAATTCCCCCAAACCAAAGAGAAAATACTGACTGAAACCAAATTGCTTTAGGCATTTGCTGCTAGCAAACCTGTAGGAAATGCAATAGTACTAGTGGTGATTAACCATGGTGGAGTTCAGAAAGTTAAACTTAAGGAAATCCCAACCCAACACCTTAAAAACCAAAACCCCAAAACCTGAGCTGTTATTCAGAGCTGGTCCCAAGAGAACATTCTATTTGTGAGCACACTGTGAGATTTAAATAACTACATATTCTAGAGTAAAAAAGGAGAAAAAAGCTGAAGCAAGGTGTGAAGAAGTAGAGCTGGTGTACACTGACACCTCTGTGAGGACTATATATATTAGACATAGAATTTTATATCCCCCAGAGCCTTTGAGACTGCGGTCAAATAAAGTTCCCCCGACAGATTTCTGGGTTGCCAGCATTTTTGCTAAAACTATGTGCTGCAAGTTTTATGCCTGAGTCTCCTGACACAAACAGCAGCATTAAATGAAGAAAAGAAAACCAAAGGAAGGGATGATTGAGGTGAACAAGAAATTTGCAGTGGAAATGTTCTCTTCATGGTGCAATCCTGGCTTATGGGAGTTGGATGGTAATGTTAAGTTACCAAACTCACTTAAGTGATGGCTGAAGCCTCTTCTGATTGTGAATTGCCAATGTACTTGTTGATAGCTAGAGGAATTCAGTCTGACATTTCCAGCAGACTGACTGCTGTTTTTGTGGGAAATATGCTTTTCCCTCCTAATCCACAACTTTATCTCCTGTCATAGAATTACAGGATGCCTTGGGTTGGAAGGGAATTGTAAATGTCCCTCCCAGACAGGCCAGTTTCAGTAAAGGGCTTGAAGGATCCCCTTCACTGGCTCAGTGCAATTTACCTGTAATCCCCAACAGGTTTTTCTGGTCTTGCTGTATATATATTTATAAACACCAATGTATAATCTCTAAAAACAGATTGCACTTATATTTGCCTCTCAGAAGTATTGGGTATCATGGAGTGGTTTGTAGAATATTCTGCAATTATTAGGTAAAATCTGTAGAGCAGGTCAAGAGATGTTTCTCTGTATCCGAAGTCCCAAAACTGAAGGGGATTATTTGAAAGCACATGTACAAATAATAATATACAGCAAGGGAGATATATTTTGGATTTTGATCATTAATAATTGATATACATTCCTGGCATACATTTTTCCCCAAATTGTATCTTGTCCTCACATCCCTTATATCCTGCTTTGTGGAAATACTGAAAGTGGAAGATGGATTGGTCAAAATCCATCCCCCGATTTAGTTTTTGGAGCCTGCTCAGCTGATACTCAGCTGCCACAGACAAAAGAAATTCTAAAATTTTAACATTTTATGCAAAAACATTAACATAAGGGAGTCTTACTAGTGACAAATTTCCTGATACCTCATTTTAATTGTGATATCTGTTAAGGCTTTTCTTCTTTAAAAAATCACAACATCTCTGTTGCTGTTGGATAGATATTTTCAGGATTCAAATGGTATAAATGTTTACTGGAAATGTTAATAAACTCCTCAGAAGAGTAATGAAAACATGAAGATATCTTTCTTAAGTCTTAACTTATTACACATTCACAGATTGAAAATTATCAAATGGTCTACACATTTTATTTATCACTACTCTAAAACTGATTTAAAATTCTTTCCCCTCTTTTGTCTGAATCATATGCAAAGTGAATTTTATCTGTATTTTTTAGGTGCTTAATTGTGTAGAATGAGTAGTACAGAGGAAAAAGCACATGAGCTTGCCAAAAGCTATCAGGCCTTGATATTTCAAAACCATGATGTCTGCAAAAAATAACACAGGACCATGTTTAGGTCTATTTGTGGGTAAAAGCTGAAAACTAACATGAGCCAAAGTCTTTGTCGAGGATTTATGGGGATAGAGGGCTTTGAAGAAGATGAGCGAGAGTGTGGGAGAGAATGTCTATTATTTGGAATGATGTAAGTACACCAGGCCTAAAATATTTAGAAATATGACATCACTTTTCCCTGACTTGAACTTTAGACAGCATATTGAATTAAATAAATTTGGTAATATGAAAGGGCTTCACTTAAGAAAAGATCTGAGAAATCTAAACTGAGATTGAAGTGTCCCTAGGCCTGATCTTGCTTTATTCTCAATAGCAACAGTGTCAGAAAGGCAACCAAGATCAAAATCCCAGGAGAGAGCAGGTTTTTTCCCTTTGGAAAATTTCTCTGCTTATGAAGACATAATCTGGGTTTATGCCTTTGGAATGTTAATCAAGCTTTCTTTAAGAGGAAAGCACAGAGTGATTGTGCCAGGAAACAGGAATGAGCCTCTTTAGTCATGGAATTTGTTCTCTGCTGCAGTGATGTGTGAACTTGAGGCAAGTTATCAACTTTGGTCAAACGGAGAGGGAGGGGAAGTACCGCATTCTCAGCCTCACAGCAAACATCTGACAAGTAGAAATAGTTTATGAATAATAGCTAATACAGTATGCTCAGCTCTCTTATTTCATCTCCCTCCTGGTGTTATAAATCCACACTGGCAGAAATACTGTATATTATTTGCTAAGCCCCCCCGGGGAAGGTAAATAAATAAAAATTAGTATTTGAGGAAAAGGATCGATCTGAGAACTGCATTAAATGCTTCATATTCATGATGTGATGGATATACTGTCTCTTTCTTGCTGCTTGGAAGTTATTTAATGGTCCAGCTGCAATGAGTTCCATAATGAAGGAATACATGAAAACAAATACTGCAAAAAGCCATTTCACTGTCTATCTGACTTACAGGACCAAATATATTACAGGGAAATACTGTAACATTGACAGTAGGAGTAGGAAGTAAAGCAAGACTAGTGATAGATTCTTAAGAAAACTTTGACTTGCAGGATAGGCAGCAGTACAGGCCCTTCACATTGACTTTTTTTTTTTCCCCTAGCAGGAATTTTATATACTTCAAGGATTTTTAACATCTGAACTGCTGATCATTCATGCCTTAAAAGCAAGCTCAAATATAAGTTCCGTTCATTGCATTAAAAACAAGGAAAAACCTGCTAGAGGTTTTTTTTTTATCTATTTGCCCAAAGAAACCACAGGTTGGTTTTTTTTTTTCCCCAAGATGTGTTTTAACCTTCATAGCTAAGGTCCAGTTCTACATGATCTTTGTCTATGTTACTGTAGCCATACTAGCTGAGAGATTTCAAAAAAAGGGAAAGAAACAAAAAACATGAGACACCAAAAAGGGGGGGGGGGGGTGTGTGTCTGTGTGTGTGTGAATATCTAACTGCAAGAAAGACAAATTGGGTCTTCATTCATGTTTCCTATAGGAAAGATATGGAATTCCCTGGGAGGTATCCAGGAAAATGCAATTACTCTAAGAAGTATATATCTCAGAAAAAATAATGGTGTTAATACAAAGCGAAGAATTAAAAAGTACAAAATGGAAATGAAACAGGAAACCTAGATATCTTCTTCCACATTTGTTTCATTTTGAAACAGCTGGACCTAGAAGGCTCCTTAAAAAGTTCATAATATGCCTTTAAGAAACCAGTGGCAAGAGCTGGAAAGTATTTCCTGTCTATTTCCTTTAGGGTGCTGCTGATGTGACTGGTGTAGTCCCTTCCACTGTGCACCCAACACAGAGGGCAAGGATCAAGATCACATTATTCTGAGAGGGATGTTGTAATTCTTTAGAGCACATTATGCACAAATATTGTCTTTGCAGACAATTGCATAGTTGCAGAATAGGACCGAGGGTTCAATAATTTACATAAGACCACAAATCATACTTTATTAATACCATACAGGCTGTAGAGTATCTCTTTAAGCAAACATGGAACAAGACTTGTAAGCTTTTTATATCAATAATAACATTTTCAGTGTAAGGCTTTACTGGTCTAGATAAGATGCATAAAGATGGGGGGGAAAAAAAAAACCCCAGAGAATGAAGTACCTTTGCCATTCCTATTGGAGAATTTCCTGACAGAGGTAAATATTGACACAGTGGTGGCCAGGGTTCCTGAATATGATAAAACTGTTGTGATTGGTTTGCAGAGTATGTAGTAACCCACCCATCCCAAATTCTATGAGAATCTTCATTTCCCTTTACAACGTCAGTGGCCAAGACTATGTTTAGACACTGATGTGGCCTATCCTGCATAGCCTGTTTTAGCACAACTGTGTTAGGTATAAACTGTAGACTTTTGCTTAACACACAACATTGAAAGGCTGCACTGGGTAGAATATTTTAGAATCACTACTATTTAGTTATAAAAATTATCTACTAGCTTGATTAAATAAAGAAATACTTGTAGGTTGTTTTCAAAATAAAGTACATAAAATTACAGTTGGTTTACAGATGTCAGTTTACAATTGCCATTACAAGTCCTTCATTTCAAAAAAATCACATTAAATTGCACATTATCAGTGCAGAAGTCCTAGCAGACTTTTATTGAACTATTATTGGGGGGGAGGGAATAAACCACCTTTATCTTAAAAAGCATAGACACAGCACTTAGTTGCTGTTATGGTACCAGTGTAGTCATCTCAAGGTCACTTGCTGTTGTTCTTATGGGGGACTTCAACTTCCCAGGTGTATGCTGGAAATACAACACAGCAGAGTGGGAGCAATCCAGGAGGTTCCTAAAATGTGTAGGGGACAACTTCCTCACACAGTTGATAACAGAACAGACCAGGGAAGGTGCCCTGCTGGACCTCTTGTTTGCAAGCAGAGAAGGACTGGTGGAGGATGTGGCAGTTGGAGGCCATCTAGGGAATAGCAACCATGATATTAAGTTCTCTGTTCTTAAAGATGGGGAGGGGCAGGGTGGGGTGTCAGCAGTACTGACACCCTGGACTTTTGAAAGGCAGACTTTGACTTGTTTCAGAGGTTACTTGATAGAGTCCCTTGGGAGTCAGTTTCGAGTGATGTAGGAGTCCAGGAAGGTTGGATATTTTTTAGGAAGGAGGTCTTCTTAGAAAGAAGGTCTTGAAGGCACAGAAGCAGGCCATCCCTACATGCCACAAGTCAAATCAGTGGTGAAGAAGACTGGCCTGGCTGAATAGGGAAGTCTGTATTAAAATCAGGGAAAAAAGGACGGCTTATGGCCTCTGGAAGAAAGGGTAGATGACTCATAATGAGTATAAGAATGTTGTCACGTCATGCAGAGAAATAATTAGAAGGTCAAAAGCTGCACTAGAAGTTAATCTGGCTTTAGAGGTGAAGAGCAATAAGAAAAATTTCTATAAATACATTAAGAATAAAAGAAAGGCCAGGAAGGGCCTCCATCCCCTACTAGATTCTAAAGGAAATGTGTTAATAAAAGACAAGGAGAAGCCTGATGTGCTTAATACCTTCTTTGCCTCAGTCTTTAGTAATGGAAACACTTGCAGCAGGGAAAGTCACTCCCCCAAGCCAAGAGGCAGGGGCTGGGAACACAATGCCCCTCCTACAGTTCAGGAGGAGATGGTCCATAACATGCTTCTCAATATCAATGTAAATAAATCTATGGGGCAGGATGGATTACATCCTAGAATGCTGAAAGAACTGTCAGGGGTGCTCACCAGGCCACTGTCCGTTATTTATTAGCAGTCCTGGCTGACTGGAAAGGTACCATCAGATTGGAATTCAGCCAACATAACACCCACATATAAGAAAGGACAGAAGGATGACCTGGGGAACTACAGGCCTGTCAGTTTGACTTTGGTACCAGGAAAGCTGATGGAGCAGATCACCCTGGGTTCTATTATGCAGCACATGAAGGACAAGCAGGTGATCAGGCCCAGTCAACATGGATTTATGAAGGTTAGGTCCTGTTTAACAAACCTGATCTCCTTGTATGACAGGGTGACCCACTTGTTGAATGAAGGCAGGCTGTGGATGTTGCCTATCTTGATTTTAGCAAGGTGTTTGACACCGTTTCCCAAAGCATTCTATTAGAGAAATTGTCTGCTTTTGGCTTGGATGGGCGTAAACTTTCCTGGGTAAAAAACTGGTTAGATGGAAGAGTCCAAAGAGTTGTGGTCAATGGAGTTAAATCCAGTTCGCTGCCAGTCATGAGTGGTGTCTCCCAGGGATCAGTACTGGGGCCACTCCTGTTTAATATCTTCATCAATGATTTGGATGAGGGGATAGAGTGCACCCTTGGTAAATTTGGAGATGACACCAAGCTGGGTGGAAGTGTCAACCTGCTTGAGGGTAGGGAAGCTCTACAAAGGGATCTAGATAGGATGGATTGATGGAACAAGGCCGATTCTATAAGGCCAAATGCCAGGTCCTGAACTTGGGCCACAACAACCCCCAGCAGTGCTACAGGCTGGGGGAGGAGTGGCTGGACAGCTGCCAGGCAGAGAAGGACCTGGGGGTGTTGATTGACAGCCAGATGAACATGAGCCAGCAGTGTGCCCAGGTGGCCAAGAAGGCAAACAGCATCCTGGTCTGCATCAGGAATGGTGTGGTCAGCAGGAGCAGGGAGGTGGTCATTCCTCTGTACTTGGCTTTGGTGAGGCCACATCTTGAATACTGTGTCCAGTTTTTGGTCCCTCTCTACAAGAAAGATATTGAGGTGCTGGAAACGAGGTGTGCTACCAAGCTAGTAAAGGGTTTGGAGCATATGTCTTATGAGGAAAGGCTGAAGGATCTGGGGCTGTTTAGCCTTGAGAAAAGAAGGTTGAGGGGAGACCTTATTGCCCTCCACACTACCTGAAGGGAACTTGTTGTGAGGAGGGAGTTGGTCTGTTCTCCCTGGCGACAAGTGACAGAACAAGAGGAAATGGCCTGAAGTTGAACCAGGGGAGGTTCAGGCTGGATCTTAGGAAGCATTTCTTTATGGAAAAGGTTGTCAGGCATTGGAACGGCCAGCCCAGGGAGATGGTGGAGTCATCATCCCTGGATGTGTTTAAGAGGCAGTTAGATGTGCTTAGGGACATGGTTTAGTGGTTTTTGATAGGGCTAGGAGTAAGGCTTGACTTGATGATCTTGAAGGTCTCTTCCAGCTGAAACTATTCTATGATAACTATTCTACAATTCTATGTTGATCAGTAAGTCATCATCTTCTCCCTATCTTCCAAGGTCATATACTATTTGGTATCTGATGTTTATGGAATGATACACGGACAATTCTAACAGCTCCAAAAACATATGCTTAACATGATTTCCATAGTTATCAAAGGAATTAATATTGATTTACTACTTACTGTAAAGATAGACAATAAATTAACAAGCTGAAAAAAGGTAACTTGTGTATGGATAATATATATTGAGTATGGATAACATATATTCCTTATTTGCAACTTTTCATTCAGTAAAGTTTGACGTATTTTGTCTTCAATTCTTTCCCTGCTATTGGTTTGATTTGACTGTTATTAATGTATCTTTTGTCTAAGTACTGTATACCTATACTGAAATGATAAATTAGTTGGGTTTTTTAATAATTATTTTAAAGATGTGCAAAACTGGAGGTTGATTAATACCTTTAAAATTCAAATACAGTTATAATCCTAAAGACAAAACTAAAAATACATTAAAATTTGCAAAGCTTTCTTCAGTGGGCAGCTTTCAACTGCTAGTGAGAATGTCTTTGTGTATTTGAGGTATTCTGATTTATGGTGAGAGCTGCAGGCAGAACACACATTTAAAAGCTAAATCAGGTCTGTCCTTTCTAAGTTGCACTGCTCTTATGACTGTAGTATGGACATATTCACTGAGTTATTCTTGGACAGACTTCAGGTTTTAAATGATACTTGCACTTGCATGACTTGCTGAACTGTGACACAAAACCTTACAGAGTTACCCTAGAAATGGGATTGTAGATAAACTATATTACAGCTGTATTTTTGGCTGTTTCCCTCTGAGGTTTCCCTTCAGTTCTCATCCAGGTTTTGGTATTCATCTTCTGTCATTGGACTTATTTTTTAATTTTAAACCTCATGGAGTAGAAACAACATTTTTCATGTGTTTATATGAGAGAAATTGAATTAGATATTGTGATGTGATCCTGAAGCCACCATATTTTAGATCTATTCTAAAGAATTAGAAATACTAGTACTTATAACAAATAACCAGACTGATTTGGATTGTAATTCTGCTGTAAGATTGGATGGTGAACAGTTGATTGTGGCATTTTCTGAAGAAATAACAGATGCCGTGTGTATATGCAGGTGTGTGCACTGGTATGCTGAAGTGAGAAAAAACTGTTCCCAAAAGTTCACTCAGGGAAACATCATTTACGCAAATCCTCATAGGTCAGTAGAGACATAAAAGAGTAAGCAAGCAGATTTCAGAGGAAAAATTTGTGTTCCTTAAATTTTTATACACCTTCAGTATTACTGTATTGGAATTTCTTTGTCTTACACCTGATACGTGGTGCTTGAATATCAAGAAGAATACTCCACACTGACAAAGTGTATTTTTTTCAGAGATCTTTAAGTGCTTTAGACATTAAAGCACTGGATTTCTAAGATGCTGTGTGAGGCAGAGAATCATTGTTTTTTCAATTATCCCACATATTTATATTACGCTTGTATAGTTTTCATGGAAAATCTGTAACATACTAACACTGGAACTGAATGATGTAAACCATTAGTTCTAAATTTCAATAAAATGTAAGTTCTACACTATTATTATTATTAATATTGTTGCTATTTTTAGTATAATTTTAATCATCATTTATGTAATGGAGAAACTGTGGCAAATTAATGCATGAATGCCAACTTCTTTTTTGGAATGAGAGCTGTCCTTCTGTCACTGCTTTGTATTGATTTTTAATGCATTTTATAGCTGCATGTTTTTGTACCGCTTCAATTTATTTTGGTTTTTTTTACCATTAATGAGTATCAAGCAAGCTTTTTACATGCAAATTCTGTCATACTACATTTTCATTTAAAGACAGTAGTAAAAAGCTTGAAGGAATATTGATAAAAAAAAGAACTGGAATTTAATTACTGTATTAAGAAATTATTATCTAGTCTTTTATATCTAAGATGGAAAATTTAGAATCCTTTTTGGTTATTAAAATGGTAGCAGTGGAAGAATACAAAATATCACCTGCTTATCACAGGACTTTTCTCCTGCTATTTCATTTCTTTCTGTTCTTTGCCTTTTCTACTTTTAAAATACTTTGCTTTGCTTATTCAGTTTAATCCTACCTTCAGAGCTGTGTGATGCTACCAGTAAGCAATGCATCTGCTAAAGAACATATTTATCAGAAGGATAACTATGAGGAGTGTAATCTGACATATTGATAACATGAAAAGAGCAGGATCTACCATCAAGTGTGGTTCAGCTTTTTAAACCTGTCCAATGCCATAAGCTTTCACTGAGGGCAGCTACATGGTCACCCTCTATTTCCTAAAACTAGAAGTCTTATATTTATCATATATATTTATCATTTTATCTGTCTGAAAACTGAGTCTTTTCTCCATTCTGCTGAAGGATACAGGCTTCAAGTGGCCTCACCACATACTGTGAGAATGAAAAGTCCTGGTATTTGGTGAATATAACAAGTGCCCACTAATGACAGCTAAATTTAAATACTCTCTCCCTGTTTGAATACCAGCCCTAACTCCCTTACTCAGCTTGAAATCAATTAAATTCATTAACTCCAGAACATTAATTTGTAATTTACTGCAGCCTTCCTGTGATATGAGTGAAGCCTGGATTCCTCCTTACTAGATAATTTCCCAGTGGTAACAGTTTTGGGCTTCTGGGATACCTGGCGTCCTCACTGGTTTTCTGTGCTTTGGGGTTTGTTGATGTTTCATTCATTTTTCACTTTCAAACACAAATGCTCAAAGGTCCTGATCCTGCAATACCTACTCCCTTGGCTTTTAAGGGGCTTCAGTAAGAATTAAAAATTGCTTCAGATGGGACATGCAGCAGGTAACCAGCTGAAGCAGAGCTAGGCTGAAGCAGGGACCCCACCTTGGCATGGTGGCTGATGTCCACACTTCGACACCTATCTGCACAGGTTGGATAACAAGTACAAAGTTTTGTCAAGGCAACATGACTTTCCTGGCTATTATAGTCTATTATACGCATTAGCTGGTAGAAGTATGGACACTGAGAACATTAATAAAAAAGCCATGTTGCGTAACCACTAGTGAGCATCTTGTGACTGTTTGCCAACTGCTACTTTTACTTCCACTGTTAGCCACCTTTTTTTTTTTTTCTTTGTCTGCCTCCTGAAACAGATAAAGACAGTAGGATCAATGTCATGTTAAAAAAAAAAGCAAAAAG
>JANVCC010000076.1:7066947-7103064 GCA_025345505.1 Todiramphus chloris collaris | reverse complement strand
AAAAAAAAAAAAAAAAAAACACAAAAAACCCCCCCAAAACACAGAACAATCCCATTCATAGACAGACTAGGTGAATCCATTTCTTTGTGTCTTCTTCTTACATTGTTCTAGAACAACTTTTATTCTTATGCAAAGAATACAGGAACACAAATTTAGGAATTACTGTTATCAAATTTCAGTCCATTCTGGACAGTCTGTGTTTTGGTTTCTCTGCTATGGGCAGATAGATGTGTGTGGGACATCTGTCAAAAGGCTGTTGCAAAGATGAAAGAGTTAATGTTTTTGTAGTGTGTGGAAGAACAGTTATGTTTTATAATAAGCTTATGAGGAAATCAAGTATTATCTTTATTTTTAATTATTTAACTTCAGAGAGCTAAAATAACAGTTTCCAAACTTGTGAAGTTTTTGGAACAACGTCTTGTATTTTTTCTGTAACTGTTACATTAGCAGCTTAAGGACTAGAGACTGGAAA
This sequence comes from Todiramphus chloris collaris, assembly GCA_025345505.1. NCBI lineage: Eukaryota > Metazoa > Chordata > Aves > Coraciiformes > Alcedinidae > Todiramphus > Todiramphus chloris. Next base: position 7,102,592 of record JANVCC010000076.1, on the reverse strand, counting down.
CCCACTGTGTCTTTTCATAGCTGCTGAGGAGGTTTAGTCAGCATTGTTCACGCCAGTTCACCATGAGCACTGAATTATCATCAATGGGTGCTCAATATATTTCTCAAAAGGCAGCTACTTGCATTATTTCTAATTTGGTAGGTCAAAGTGTAGTTACAGCAGCTTCTGGTTGTCGTATGTGGTGGATTATACAGATGTGCGTTTAAACATCAATTCTCAGTTTTACTGATGGGAGGCATCAACAGGCTTATGCCTCTGGCAGTAGCCATAATGTTCTTTGAGGTGAACAATTGCGCTCGTTGGTTTTAAGCTTCTTCCAGTGATCTCATCCTGAAGCTTTACTGGTTCCCACCTAGCCTCAATTCGGTTTCCATCTGGTTCCCATGATGCCTACAACTTTGCACAGTACAGCCTAAGTTTTGATAGCTCTAAGGCACTCGAGGATCATCAGTATGCAGGGTCTTTCTGTTCGTATCCTTTTATCTGACAACTGTCTATAATGCCATCTTGAAGGAGCTGCCATCACAGCCACTATTGTGATCCTGTGACAGCTATTGATTCCCTGTTGCCAGGTGAGGTAGCCTTGAAATACCTTTGAGGACTACAGCTCTGCAACCCTCCATTATGTAATAATCTCACCTTCAGGTTACAGGCCAGATTTGGATCACAGCCATTGCATTTAAAAAAATACTGGAACTTCTTTTCTGGATTTTATGCTCTTGTGATTGTAAACCAGAGTAATAAAGATCAGAATTTGGCTAATTTCTATGAAATCTTTAGTGGTTTGAGATGTGTTTCTGCTTTATATTCAGACATGGTGCAATGATCTAGTTGCAGGCGCATTGATTAGTTTTAGAGACGTGGCAATTATTAACCAAATCCAAAATCTTGTAGCCATAAGCCCAAATGTACAACTAAGTGAATAAGATTTTAATATAAACATTTGGTAGTTTGAATTCAGCTGTTTAGAGGAGCCATGTGACACAGTGCAAATGTATGCATGTACTTAAAGTTCTTCAGAATAGTCATATTTTAAAAGATCTTTACTGGAAACAGTTAAGTTCAAATAATTACTGTATTTAAGACATTATCCTCATTAATTATTTGTGTCTTCCCTCTTTAGCTTTGCTATATGTGAAAGGGTGTTCTTCAAGGCATCTGTTAGCTGGTATGGTCTTTTAAAAAAAAAAAATCAAATGCTCTCTTATGAAAACCATAGAAACATGCAGTCTATAAAACAAAATAAATACATACAGTCAATTTTATATTGCAGCCTAATAAGATAACGCTGAGGTAAGTATTGCTTGGAATCATTAAGAAAACTATTTTAATAGATTAAAAAAAATTTTTTTTTTGCTTTTTTTTTTTAATCATATAAATCCAGGTATTTATGTAAATATTTTTTCTCAAAATATATAACATTTTGTCATTTTAAATAAAGAAAAGCTGTAATTTATGTCCAAATATACAACTGGAAGCAAGTGCCCTTTTCCAAGCAGACTTGTAGCTTATGAAGAAAAACCTCATACTCTTAAATAACCATTTTAGCATTTGGGGTTTCATTCCACCTAGGTGGTGACCTGGTTCAACCCTACTTAATTTTTAATATCTCATGAAAACACTGTTCAGGGTGGTATGACTGAATACACAGTGAACTGGTCCATGATCTGTGATTAAAATTATAGTTAATGGAAACAAGCGAGTACAGAGGAGCTAGATCAGAAAAAGAAGAATGAATAAATCTGTCTTTAGCCACTCTCTGAAGTAAGAGAACACTTCCAGCTGTTCATCATGTTCTCTGGGCTTGTAATTGAGTTTCTGACTAATTCACATCAGCTTTTAATTGCAGCACAAGGTAATATTCTGAAATCCTTATTTATTATCTTACTCTGAAAATAGTCCTACTGATTTCTATGAGATTGTAGTTCTGGCAGGAAAACCTATCAGAAACTATTATAATTACTATGGTACAGGTAGCAGAAACTACTATATTGTATAATTTTGGATGTAGCCTTCCTGTTGCTAAGTCATCAGAAATTTAACTCCCTTGTCTTCCCTTCTTCATAGAAATAATGTTATGTCTTAAAGTTAGTACCATTGTCAGAGTTAACACTACATCTCACTAGACAGAGTTGGGCATTGCTGTCTGCCTGTACTTAAGATTTAGGTATGATATGGAATAGATAGCCATGATTTGGGCCATAATAATATTGTGACACAGCCAGTGGTTTTGTCAGAAGGGGGTCAGGGAAGGCTCGGGGAGGGGAAATGTAGGGTTGATCTGCACTGCTATTTTCATTTCCCAGTATGTGTCTCCTGTACACTATGTAAGTGCAAGCAATGACCTCCTTTTGCCCAGTCAGTTAAAAAACTTATTTGTCTGAGACTTTGAAAGCAGAAAAGAGTAAAGTAAAAAATAATAAAAATATTCTCATGAATAAATTGATTGGAAAGATGAATCTTATCAATACTCTTTAACCAATCCTGGCTTTACATGGCTCCTCAAGGTTTTCCCTATTGGCACCTTCCTTTCACAATATTGGGAGAGAGAAAGGGTAAAAGAAAAGCAAACAAGCAAAAAGGCTTTACACTAGCCTGAGGCTAAAGTAAATGTATTTTAGAACTGTGCCCAACCACTGTGACAAGAGCAGTGTGCTGTAAAGAGGTTGGCAGCATCCAGCTGGAGAAATTAAATCTTGTTTGTATGGCAAACACTTAATAACTTTTTGCTGTTGTTGATGGAAATGATTAATGCAGATCTGACTGTAGGATGTCTGTTACCAGGAGAGGCATATTTAAGAAGTCTTTTTGCCTCCAAGGGAGTAGAATATGGCCTGACTGCAAAGACGTAGAACTGCAGAGCACAGGGAAATAAAAGTTCTTTCGTTTTGTCATAGAACAGATGCCTGCAAACTCTGAGATACTACAAAATGCTAATATTGGGTATCTTTCACTTAAACAAAGCACTCAGAGCAGGGATCAGAGGTCACATCCTTGCGTCCTAAGACCTTCCCATGAAATCGTGTAATGACATCAGAAAATTAGATTATTTCTGCAACCCTTAATAAGTTGTGTGGTTTCTCTTCTTATAAGAATCTTAGGTAATTCTAACAGAAATGCTCACCCTGAAGGTGAAAAAACACAAGTATTCCTCCAGCTTGCATGGTTCAGACCTTTACTTTTAGAGCAGATAACTTTTCTAATACAGCATCATTGCAAAAGTTCCATTCAAAACACTGAAGGGATGCAGTGTCAAACCCCCCAAAATATCTGAAGTATTTGGCTAGAAAGGTTTCCCAATACTTTTTATATAATGCTACTGTGCTTCAGGCACTTAACTTCAGAATAAGTTCCTTTGATTTTCTTTTCATTAGATCAGTGTGATTTTGGGAAAGCAAGCTTTGCAAGTTGGTTATCTTTTATTATATACATAAATACCTTAATTTAATTAAATGAAGCTCATAAGACCTAGCAACAGCTTAATTAGAATCAATGGAGAAATTTAAAATTATTTAAAATGAGACCAATGTGAAAATAAATCAGAAGGGAGACACTAAGAAACATGGAAAGAAACATCCCTATAATAATCCAAATTTTAGGCTGAGTGTAGCTCATGCCAATCAGAACATGCAAATGGTAAAATCTCTTTTAAACTCCCCCTGAGCTTGAAGTTTGGAGCTTGTAATGGTGATGTGGGCCAACTATGCAACAATGAGCAATATTTGTGCTGAGCTTTGGGATATGTATTTGAACAAATATAAATATGGATTTTTCTTTCTTGACATATTCCTTTGAAGGAAAAATACTGTGACAAGGATTTATTACAGACTTTATTTAGTACTGAGAGTATCACTGCAAGCTGTACCTAAATTCAGATCTAGATCCTCAGGGTAGAAGGAGAGCTACATCGTCCACACTAATGCAAAGCCTTTTAGCAAAAATTTTAAAGCATTTGTTTTCAGACCTATTATTTAGTTAAATAGGATAGTGGACTCTAGGACTCTGGAGTTTCCTTGATAGATCTGTCAGTCTGAAGTCTTAGTTCACTTGGAATTTAACTGCTGCTTTTTAAAACGTGTTCTGAGAAACAAAGTCCTTACGCCCACTTGATTATTTTTGGTCCTCAAGTATGATTTGCAGCCTATGTGGTTGTGACAGCATAAGTGTTTGTGGGTTTGTGTCATAAAACAGATTTATGAAATGATCCATGTTTAAAAAAAAAAATCCTCTGGAGTTGTGTGTCTTTATTTAGTTCTGAACACAGTTTCAATTATCTGGTTTATACTGAGGCTCTGCAAACTTGTATCAAAACAGATGAAGGGGCAATAAAGTGCTACTGGGGCAGGAGTGAACAGTTGAGGGGTAAGATTACTTGGAAGTTGTAAACTTCACTACCCAAAATACATTGAGTAAACATACAGCAGCCTCTTTCAAAGACACCTGGAAAGGATTTCACTGTCTTCCACTCATGTTCCGTCAGGTGACAGGCTGCCACTTGTAATATTAAGTTTTGTGTATAATCAATGAAAAAATGCACCACTTTCTGAAGGAAAAAAGACCAACAAATAATGATGTTTCATTTTCCCTACCTGGGGGATACATTTTGAGCTGATTAATACCATTTTTAATAATCAAAGGTTTGATCTGATTAGACTTTCAGTGTATCTGAAAACCAAACAGTATGTAATTGTTAGGTCTTTATAATGAATACATAAACTAAGAAGTTACTTGTTACTCCTGAATGGATATTTTTGTAGCAATGCTTTTCCTCCAGCCAGACCCATGGGGGAATAGAACTGCAAAATTGTTACTTTGCTTCAGAACACCATCACATTTGGAAATAAAATGACCAAAAAAAGGGGTTTTTTTGAAAGTCATGGAAATCCCTTAAACTTTGCTGTGAGGTTTGTGCTCGTTTTTCTTAAAATGGACATCCTGAAAGTACTAGGATTTAGGCAACAGGGGGATTAGCAGAGAACAGCATCACTGGATAGAGCATTGTGTCTTCTAGGTCAGGGGAGCGGAAAAAGCAGAATCAAGGACTGGAGGAACAGCAGGCACACTGCCGAATCTGGTAGAGAACAACAAATACAACTGTTCTCCTTTGGCACCAATGCCTCAAAGGTTTCTTTTTTTTTTTTAATCAGTGTTCTGGAGGACCAAATTGCTGAGCTGTGATGTAATATTTGTTCAGTTAAGACTAGTAATGAGTTACATCTGTGATGATGTAGAAGAGCACTGAGATCTGATGACATTAGTGCCAGAAGAGGCATGTGGATACTAATGGTAGAGGTTCCCTCTTCCCAAGTTAGCATTTTACTTGGCCACGAATACATTGTTATGCATCTTTCCCACTAGGCAGTACAGAAGACACTCAGGAAAACAAAACCTCTTAGTAGAAATCAGTTAGGCAGGGAAAATAATTCAAGGAAGTTGTGTTTTGTTTTTTTTTTTTTGTTTCTGTCTCTGCTACTTCCTTCCTTGTACTGTTAACCTGAATCTCAGGCCTGAATTAAAGCAAAATCTCAAAGTGGAATTCAACCAAAACCAGCTGTTCTGCAAAGCAGAAACTAAAAGTTGTGTAGCTTTCATTATAACTGACAAATTATGACCTTTAGATTGTCCAAAGCTCAGAGCAAGATGAGTGGTTTGGCACACAGTATCTGTATACATCCCGACTGCCCATTCAGACCAGGATTCAGATTGGGTTTGTGCCTAAAATTACCACAGGATTGTACAGCTGAGGCACTAATCCTGTCCTGTTATGCTGCTTAGGTCTGTAATGCTTGGGTCAGCAAAAGGCTGGGACACAGGTGCAGGATTAATAGCTCTGATCTTTGCAGGAGTGAACTGAAGGGATATGGTGTTGATGCATCCCTGTTAAGACTGTTGACAGAGATTTGCTCATCTTTTCTGCTCCAGAATGAAGTCAAACAGTTCAGGTTAAAATAAAGGTAAAGAGAAGTGGGAAAGTGTTCACATGCAAATACGCTGCCCTAGCTGGCAGATTATCTAAATAATGAAGAAACAAGAAGAGTGAATCCTTAAGTTCTTAAGTGTTCTTTGAGAGCTACAGCAGTGCAAAACATTTTTTGAAGTTATGCTCATGTTGTGAGCTTGGGAATTGAAAACTGCTGTCATTTCCTATAATTTTTTGATGTTAAAATCACAACCAAGAATACCAGAAATGGGGAAATAAAAAGGTAGGCTGGCAGATTGTATTGACCATTAATTATTTACAAAAGAAAAAAAAAAAAGACAACTTTTAATAGCATGCTGCTTACAGTACACTCTAATCAGAACTTTGTTTTGTGAGACTTGGAAAATAAGAAATGGCTCATGATGACTCTCACTTTTTTTTTTTTTTTTTTTAATTCTTTGTTTATAACCAGCAAAGCCATGCTATCAATGTTAATATCTTTGGACTCTAAATCTACTCATCCTCTATATAAATGGATTTCACATGTGCATAATCTGTTCCTACGATGTATAGTGGACATTTTTTTTAAAGGATTAGGGAGCAATGAAGCTGTTCATCGTTGTGTTACTACATACTCACCTTCATATTTACCAAAAAGGAATGCATAAATGTAGTAAGGAGTTCAGCAACTTAAATTAAAATATAATTGATTATAAGTGAATTAAAATATTTGCTTTCATATGGATACCTTCCATATTGAATGTCTTAAAATAATCTATGTATTCAATAATCTGAGTTATGCTCTCAAAAGGATTTAGGCATCTACACCTGAGATAGTGATCTGTGCTCAGTTCAGCTGCTCTGGAAAGTGCTTATAATCTAACTGCATCTCATTTTGCTGTTAGTAAAACCCCATGAGCATGTAAAAACTTGCTCCTGAATGCTCCCACAAGCATCTCAGTCTATACCATACTAAGCATCTAAAGATGAATTCATGCTTACACACTTTCTGGAGCAAGAAGTTACAGATTCCTCCTTCAGCCTGATTTAGAGGTTAACCACTCTGTCTTCAACTGCGACTGCTCATAGGTGCCTTGGACTGCCTCTAAGCATTAGAGAAGTAGATGTTGCTATCTACCTTCTAGGAATACTCACCAGTTCCTCAGCAATTTGAGGATTAGAGACTTCCCAAATTTAATAGTGTTTTATATTCAACAGTTCTTGATGGATATATTTTCTTCCAGTCTATTTTTTTAAACCTTTGAAGCATTTCCAGGCTCCAAACATTAACTGGTAAACTATTTCATAGATTAAATAAGTACTGTGTCAAGAACTTTTTCTATTTATTCATTTTAATTTTTTGTTTTGTTTTGTTTTATTTGATTCTTTCTACTTTTTTGTGAGGAGACTCTTATTTGGTTTTTCCATGCCACTTCTGATTTTACAGACCTTCATCATATTCCCTCTTCACCTTTCTCTTTTCCAGGCTGAAAACTGTTTAATTACATTTTTTTTTGATCATACAAAAGCCATACCATATCTTTGAAAATCACTTCCAGCCTTCTCTGCATCCTTTCCATGCTATCATATTCTTTTTGAAATAGAAAGGCCAGAACTGAACAAGTATTCAAGATTCAGATGTACCATGTATTTATGGTATACCATTTATGGATGTACCATGATCTATGGCATAACAAGGCTTCTTCTTTTGATTTCTGTTCCTTGTGAAATAGTTCCTGGCCTTCTATTGGCTTTCTCAAAATCTATTTATAATTAACTTGACACTTCATTACTATACTCACTGCAGGGGGGTCAGACTAGATGACCTCTAAAGGTCCTTTCCAACTCAAAACATTCTATGATGACATTCTATGATTCTGTAGTTATAAATCCAAATCTCAATCATGAATAGTAATCATCACTTTAGATTCTTTTTCTATATAACTAAGAATAACTTTTTCTCTACATGTATTACTTAACATTTATTCATATTTAATTTTGTCTGCCCTTTTGTTACCAAGTTACACAACTTTGTGAACTTCTCCTTTGCTGCAGACCATCATTTTTCTTACCTGTAATAATTTGCTACCATGAGTAACTTGGCCACCTTCCTCATTCCTTCTTTTCATATGTGATTATGTGGAACAGCACAGACAGCATTGCAGAACTGCATGTAAGACCTCCCTCCACTTTATTGCTGACTGTATGCTTCTTCTGCATTCCTTTATGTTACAGACTTCTTTATCCATTTGAAAATGTTCCCTCTTATTCTATGACAGCTTAATTTCTTTAAAAGGCTTTGGTGAAAGACTTTGCAAAATGTTTTTGAAAATCAAAGCAGACTACACCTGCCAGATGTCTCTTGCCAGTATGCTGTTGACTCCTTCAATGCATTTCACTGGATTTGTGTGACACAATTGCCCTGTAAGAAATTCTGCTGATTCTTCATCCATACATAACTTTAAAGCAACGTGGTTCCTAAATTTCATGTGTAGAAAGCATTCTACCAATTTACATCGTAAAGATATCAGGTTTACTCATCTGTAGATTAGTTAAGGGAGGCCATGGAAGGACAGTGATAAAAAGCATGGTGTTGCAATGCTGAAGTCTTTTGTGAAATTAAACTATAATTGAAGGGAAAAATAACCAAAACAAAAGAAAAAGAAACAAACACCAAAAAAACCCAAACCAAACATAATTAAAACCCCCCCATTCTTATGGAATATACACATATTTCAAACCTGAAACTTGAAATCAAAGTTTTGATGCTGATCTCTTGGGATAATTCATGAATCAGAATTTTCATACCAGGGACTTTGCTGATTTTTAAATATTCTTGTTGCCTGGATTCACTTTCTCTTTCATTCCTTGTATGGAAGTTACATATCTTGTCTTGGCTGCTGAGCAACTGTAATAATGCCTATCACTGACAACCTAACAGATAGACATGACTGCTGTTTACTTTGTCTGTTGGTGGTACTAGTATCTGAATATAAATAGGAGATGGCAGGCAATGGCAATAACAGGACAAATGCCACTGAAACTTCTGAGAAACACAGAGTTAAAGCTCAGGCTATATGAATAGTTGAGAAAGCTTTGTGTCAGGGCCTGAAATTGAAGGAAGAGAAGCAATCACTCTTGTGGGAGTAAACACGCAACTCAGTAAATGTAAGTTAATTTCTTTATTTAACAGCTTATGACTAGTGTTAATCATATTACTGTCTGAGTTCTTATAACCAGAAGCAAATTTATCCTCAGATCACCTGAGTTACATTAGAAATATTATTTCCTTTGATTTACTGGGACACGAATAAGACAAGTAGATTTTGCTTAATTGAACACTTATGTAAACCCCTGTTAGTGAAGAATTAATATCTTAATAACATCTTTCTCCACCAAGCAGATAATCTAAAATCTTAAAAAATTAATATTGTGGATAAAAATATTTCTTTGTTGAGATCAAATGGAATTTTTTTTCCATTGACCCCAGACAATCATCCTTCAATCTCATGGCATTACAGTTTTGGAGTATAATTCTAACACAGTAATTGCATTGCATATTATTAACAAATTTCTGTATTTTAATGAACTAGGCTTTCCTTTAATGCAAAGGAAAGCTGACAAAACGTCAGCATGACCTTTTACTTCTTGAAAACACAAACTACCATACATACAAAAAAATCCAAGTAAATTTCATCCTTGAATATATTATTAAGATCTTAGAATAGTAAACTATGCTCTTTAAAGCATGATTTCCCTTCAAAAAGGGAAGCTGGTTGTGTCCACACTGAAACTGTGAAGGTCACCTGCAGCCCACACCAGAAGATCAACACTAAAGAGAAAGAGATTTATGCAAATGTGTAATTCTTGCTCAGCTGCTGACACCATTATCAGGACTGCCATGATAGTTCTCAATAGGTCGCTGAAAAGAAGCTGACAGTTTATAAATAACATTATTAGATTATAACAAATTTTGTCTAATAATACTGCACTTAGCAGTTATGTCTATCATTTCTCATCTTTTTAGTGCTTTGCTAACTTTACCAGAAGAGGCTAGAATTGAGCCAGTGACCTAAAGGTCAAATGCTCTTTTCACTGAAAATAAATTCTCAAAAGGAAAATTGAGGAGCACTAAAATAAATTAAGAAAGAGCAAGGTGCTAATAGAATGAGAGTAAGATTTCTTACTACAGAATATAAGCTGAATGCAGCAAAGGGATCAAAAGCAAGAAACACCTAATAGTGAGAACACACTATTGAAGTACCCTGTGTCTTGCTGTTTATTTGCTACCTAATTGTCTGATTTTAAATAAAATTTTTCTCACGTTTGTGCCTTTATGTTTCTGCCTACCTTGCAATAGAAAAGTCTTGCCATCTTCACATTTACAAAAGTGACATGGTCTGTCTGTCTTTTATATTTATAGTGGGACAAGAACTGTCTTTTGAAATTTGTCAGGTTAACATAAAATTTATCAGTCCTCCAAAGCAGAATAACAGTGTAGCAAAAATATATCTCAAAAAGTTATTTCTGACTAATAGTGATGAAATGACAATAATGCTTTTTAAAATAAGTGATGTTCTTTGTATATACAGTAAATATCTAAGAGTAGTATGCACAAACATAAAAAAAAAAAAGTACTAGAGTATGCTTTTAAAATTTGTGACTTTGAACTACAGATGTAATATCACTTTCAGTAAAAGTCCTTGACAGGCCAGTTTGTTATTTTTAACACGTCATAATATGTGACATGTTATTTTACATGTGCTGGAAAGTGGGAATTTCTAGGTGTAGATTATTGCAGAGCAATGTCACCTTTGGAAGTAATCAGGAAGTCCATACACAGTTATCATTTCCCCCTTTACAAGAACTGATAGAAGCATATAAATTTTTTTTTTAAAAGGTACTGATAATGTTCAATAGAGTTGTTAAGGAAGTCCATTAGAGAGAATAAAGAGGAATGTTTGGGAATTCACAAGGAGGGAAATTTGTAACATTTTTTCATATACAATGTTGTTTTCAGTAATGTGTGTTGGGATATTTAATAACTTCATGGAAACCTATGGGAAATGGTGTATATATAAGTGAATGAGCTTTTAATAGAACAGATGATTGCAATTTGCATACAAATAGTAATTTCATTGCATAAATGACATTGGAAAAAATTAGAGGGCATAACTGCCCAGTCGATAACTGGAGAATATAGCTATGGACAAAGTACTAGGGAGCTCACTTCAAACTCTAAAAAAGACATAAAACTTCTTTTCTGCAAGGTGATGGGTTGGTCTGGAGCAACGCTGAATACAGCAAAGTCAACAGACTCCAAGGTTCTGAGAAGCTGGAGAGATAAAATCTCTCTGGCTTCATCTGACAGCTGTTGAGCTAGATGGTGTATAGCCTGACTATGCATATCAATTCCTCTTATTCCAAGTACAAATAAAAAACATAGTCTAAATAAGATTCTAGGTGTCTCAACATTGGTCTTTATTATTGCTACAAATTTCAATCTATTTTCCATCCATGAAAAGGATGAAAGGTATTTTTTTTCTCTCTGAACTGTTCAAGTATCTGCCTAAGACTCAGTGCCTAATGCAAAAATATACTGGATAAAGCTCACTGGAAAATTGTCTTCACAATATTTTTTTGTAGGAAAAGAAGAGGTTCAGTGAAGGAACCAAAGTTTCCATGGGAATGTTTCATAGAACTGAGCTGGAAATAAGATTTACTGCAGAATGGATTGGTGATTATAGTACTCAATTGAATTCAAAGCTATTCTTTGCCTCGTCCACTCTTACTGACTCAGCTAATAGTCACAGTCTGTGTTTCAAATCATCCCTGGCAGATGCCCTAAACCCTCCCTTCCTCCAGACTAGGTTATCAGCAATTCTAAGACACTTATTCTTTTTCTAATCAGTTTCTGAAACTTAAGTTTTTGCACAAATCAAAGTGCTATCTGAACTTTTTTTCTGTCTGATCACTAGATCCAAGTGAAGGGAGGTTCTTCTCCATTTATTCAGCCTCTATGTCTTTTGCAAGAAGTATGAGTGACCCTGAGCGCTCATCTGCAACATTTTCTTTTGTTGTTATGTTTGTCTATGGAAGTGATAGAAAACTTCACAAGTCATTTATGAGTGTTTAATTTTAAACAGCTATTGACAAAGATACCCACATAAAATACTGGACTTCATACAAATGATGCAAAATACCAATTGGTGCATCTAAATGACACAAACAAACACCAAAGCTCTCACCTACTGCAGGAAAGAAATGAAAGGCAGTTTATTTTGTCTATTCTCTTAAAACAGAGCTAACACAATGGATCATGCTTGAAAGCACTTTGCTCAGTGCCAGAGACACCAAAAAAAAAAAAAAAAAAAGGAAAAAAAAAGGGATTCATGTTAATTTTAAGCATCCAGATTCTCACTCCTGGGGTACTACACTCACCAATGATTAATTCAGAAACTTGGCAGACAGTAGTGTTTTGCCTGCAACTGTGCCAATGGGAATTACTCAAGCATAGAGACTAATCTCAGATAAAGAAGCTGTGAGGAAAAGTCACTGAAAGAAAGCAGTGTTCAATATTTGCCTTTTAGGGACATACAGGAGAACTCTTAGTTCTTGTCACTTAGGTAACATATCACAACATGAGTAAAGAACATATATATCCGCATCCTGATACTGGTGTTGGGTTTGGGTTGTTTTGTTTGTTTTTGTTGGGGCTTTTTTGTTTGTTTTTGCTTCTTTTGTTGTTTTGTTCTGTGTTTTTTGGGTTTTGGTGGTTTTTTGGGTTGGTTTTTTTTGTGGGTTTTTTGTTTGGTTTTGTTTGTGTGGTTTTGTTTGTTTGGGGGCTTGGTTTTGTTTTTGTTTGGTTGGGGGTTTTTTTGGTTTTTATGGTTAAAAACCCCAGTAAGTTATATTTCTGTGCAACATCCTGTCTTTGTAGCTCAGAAGAGTATTTTTTAGGTTATATCCTCAACAGTGGAAATTGGCATTTTCTATGGAGCTATGATGATCAGTTTTGTTCATAGCCTAGGCTCTTTTTCCAAGGTTGTACTCAACCAAAACAACGTGAGTATTACATGAGGTGTTTCCTAGCAGAGGGTAAACAGAGTTCAAACTGATTGTGGTGCATTCTTTCCATCAGGAAAATATTTCCTGTAGCTGTTGCTACAAGAAAGAGATTGACAGAGTCAGAACTCAGCATGAGAGGGAAGTTTTTGAATTCTCTTGCATTCTGGAGAGCATGTAGGTTAATCACCATCTTAAGATGTTGGGCAGGTAGCACAGCCAGACTGTGAAGCATGGAGATCAGAGGTGACTTCACCCCATGTGAGCTGAATGTAAAGGAAAGCAGCAGTAACATCTGAAAATTTAGGTTGAAATGCCCCAGTTATAGTACACATTGCTACCATTTTAAGGAGGAAAAATTTAGATAAATGGATAAAGCCACTAACTGTATCTTCATGTGTTTTCAGAGATGATATGATCTTACACAGTTAAAAAATAAATTCCTAAGAGCTTTACTATCAAGGTGACTTTGATTCTAGTTGCCCCAATCCTCTGTGGTTGCTTTCAGCAGAGCATTAAACAGATTGGGATGTGTGACTTTGCTTATTAGAGAAACTGCTGGTTTTCTTGGATTCTTTTTGCCTGCTTTAGATCTTTGGGAAGATAGTTCAAAGCTGTCAGTCCCTTTAAGCGAGGAACTTCGAAAGGTAAAAGAAAAAAGCAATGTAGCCACAGAGTGATAGGAAGGAAGTAGATGTCAGGACTCTTCCTTGAATCATACAAGGTATAGATAATACAGTATGGCTGCTATTTACTGCAGGATAGGATGGGTAATTAGGTACGTGTCCATGTGTAATCTTGAAATGGGGGAATTCACTCACTGCTGCTTTGTGACTTCTAAAAACCTCATGAAAGCTTCTCATGCTTCCTGACAGTACTCCTTCACCCAGTTCAGAGGCCGTTGGACTATCTGTGCCTATAGGTATGTCATTCAAACAGTAAGAAAGCCCTTTCATGTGATATTGGACCAAAGCCTTAACTCTGGGGCCTGTTAAGTAGAGCTCCAGTGTTTACTGGACTATCCTATTCCCATAATTCTCTATGCTCACTTAGTCTGGTTTACATGATCCCATTAACTTTTAGCAAATCTGTTCTACAAGGCATAATGAAACTGTATTTTCACAAAGGTCAGAAGAACAAAGTCAGATATATTAAGAAAATAATCAATAAATGTGTCTTTGCAGTAATATTTAGTACTTCAGTGAATGAATGGAATGCTTTAGCATAAAAATAGAAATTAAGTTCTTTTTCCAAGCGTGATATTTTCAGTTTTGCTTACTCTCCAACTGCTTCTTACTGAAAAGTGCCAGTGGCCTGAACGCGTTACTTCATAACTTTTTAAGACTTTCCTTAGTATCATGCAACATTTAATGATTGACAGTTCTTTTTAAAGAATGGTTTCATAAACTGCTTTATTTGATGAAAGGAAGGGAGGATAACATTCCTTGTTTCTACCTAAAATGATTAGGATCAAAACTAATTTTCAGCATTCATAATGTTCATGATTCAATATATACAGACTATTTTTGGATTAATACAATTTTAAAAGGCTAATAGGAGATAATTGTGGCTTTGCCAGAGATTATTATATTAAAGACGCTCCAGTTCTAATTCTCCATAGCACTTTGAGAACCTACTGGCATGCTTTGCTCTTTTGCATAAGCAGAAAGCCTAGCCTACAGCACTTTTATTTCCTTTTCCTATTATCACAAGAGTGTAGCTATAAATATTAACTCTCATGAAGTATATTTGTTGTAGAATCATGACTGAAAAACTTCCCTGTCATCTCATGTTAAATTATTACTTGTTTCCTATGCCAGATGTTCTTACAGCCTGTGGGACTGTTCTTCTTTGGGGCGGGAGACATTTAGGACTACAAGGAATCTAATATAAAGGTGATTGTAGACAGTGCAGTAGTGGAGGGGGGAAATAGTAAAGAGTTCCAAGACAGTCACAGACCAAGAACAAAAATATTTTCTCTCTTTAGAAAGAGGCTTAGATATTTTATTCTATATATACAATGAAACTACTGTGGTAAGTGCAGGGATGGTGGATGTTAAATTACAGATAGTAGTTAATCGTTATCTTTTCAATATCACTCAGTTTATGTAAACCTCTTCAAAAGTTTTGAATGAACATATCTACAGGATCTTCAATTATCTTGCTTGGGAATTATCTTGCTGTAAGAAATGCCTAGTTAGGCATATTCGAGGCAATAATTAAAATAAAAATAATTAAAGTTAAATATATATCACGCAGCAGTTTTGTCTTATATGAGATCATCAAGGAGTGAATGATTGTAGTGTTTCTGATTAAGACCAAGGTGTATTGCCAGAACAACGTGAAAGCCCAGGCTCAATACAACACAGCAAAGACAAGCAGTGTTTTGGCAGCTTTCTGTAGGAAACCAGTTCGGTGCTTCCCACTTGTGCACTTTCACAGATAATTGAAGAACCACAGATTACAGGATGGTGGAGGTTCATAGGGACCTCTGGACATCATCTGGTCCAACCCCTCCGGCTAAAGCAGGATCACCCAGAGCAGGCTGCCCAGGATCACATTGTCCAGGTAGGTTTGGAATCTCTCCAGAGAGGGAGACCCCACAGCCTCTCTGGGCAGTCTGTTTTGATGCAAAAGCCATCTTTTTCCCGTAGTGATTTAAAAATAGACTAGACTAGAATAATAACATAGGATAGCCTAGCCCACACTGAGGTAATACTTTAAAAACAATGAAAAGGCCTGACAGTACCAACTCCCGGATCTGAAAGCTTCACCAAGAGAAGCCAGGGACTTGAATCATCTTGACTGCATGAGTTTAACAGAAAGCAAAGGGAAAATCCTTTGGCACAAGCGTTCCTAAGCCTAAACCTTGGATAAGAGACAGATCTTCAGGACCACCCTCCTCAGACCTGGCTCAGCAGCTGGCCATGACAACTCCCCCCAAAATGGGTGAGTACTTAGCGGTCAGGTAGTGAGAGGGGTTTTTTTTTTGGCAAGCCAGATTTCTTTGAAGCCTTCCTCACTTTCCATCAGAACTTTGGTAACGTTGAAAACTCTGGCAAATATTTGATTTTGAGGAATCTACATTCTCCAACAGAAGATTTTTTAGCTGAAGAGGTTCTGTCAAACTTTTCTGTATTTGGCACATTTGACCTTTCAGCAGTTCTACTAGTTCTGACACATATGGCTCAACTCAGTGCCATGAAGTACTTCATTTTTACTAACATGAAATTTGTTTCTTTATAATAAGAGACAGTAACATGACATTTAAAGTCATGGTCTTCTCTAACTCATGGTGTATCTCTGTTCAGCTTAAGTGTACAGCATTACATTTTCACTGTTACCCACCAGGAGTGGACGGGGTCATCAGTCACAATTACTTCATTTTCTCAGATGACAAAAAGCAGGCACACACATTTTCTTGCAAAATATAAATATTATCTCTAAACATTCATATTGTTTGTTAATGTGGTTTGAAAAAACAGCGACGACAACCTGGCATTGAAATAAATTTAATTTTGTTTCTAATTAAGCAGAAACAACTCCTGAAATTCAATAAAACCAAGCAGTAACTGGGGGATTGGGTGAGTTACCTTTTTCTATTATACTATAATCATGTTATATAGAGAGGCTTTCATGACCTTTAAAGCCACTTGAGAATCTGATAAACAGCATCAGGCCCAGCTCTGTCAGCAGCAAAGGTTTTTATCAAGTCACTCTACTGGGCTTTTGTGCTTTTATATGTCATTTTTATCTAACCTAGAATTTTGGAATGTTCAAACATTTATTTTTATTCCATATATTAAGCTGTTGCTTAGTGAAATAACTGCAACATTCAATATATATAGTGCATGGACTTGTGCCACTAACCTTATCTTGTTTCCATGGTTTTCTGTTGTTCTCCACATATTTAGCCTGTTTTAAAATTGTGTGTTATACATATCTTTGGGAGGAGAAAGTATCAGGCAATCATGAAAAGGCACTGAGAGAGCTGGGACCTTAAGATTATAGTGCTAGTTGTTTAAATGGGAACAGTCAGTTAAAAGAGAAGACTGAGAATCTGCATGCTAGAAGTCTATTTATGCCTCTGTCACCAATGCATTATATGAACTGAGGCAACTCACTTTACCTCATTATAAAATGGCATAGAAAATTTTGTCTCAGAAGACTTCTACAGAGACAGAAGCAGAAAACATTTTTCATGCCTATTTCTGATGAAGATTTTTTTTTCTAGGAGACTCTTCTTTGAAAATAATTGCTTTTTATTTCTTTCATAAAGACAAAATCCAAATGCCCTTTAATGCCAAAAAGCCTGGAAACTGAAAAAATGTATTGTGCTTTTTTCCCCCCAGTAAAAGGACACTTTTAGAAAAAAATAATGTATTGAATGAATCATTTTCTGCTGGGAAAAAAATGCTTTGAAGGATTTTTTTTTTTTTAATCAATTCTGGTACTGTATATCTGAGATCTTCCCAAAACAGGAAGTCTACAATAAAATGCAGGCAGTTTTGGGATGGGATAATCCATCCTTCTTAATGATCTAGAGGTGAATTTGGCTGCTATTATCAACTACTTAGGCAAAAAAAAATTGTTAATGGTCCAGCTGCTCTCTAAAGTTCTATCTACTCACTTTCAAAATTGTTATAATATTGATGTCTGGCTTACACAAGCATGAAAACAACAAACAAACATTTGTAGACATCATGTAATAAGAATTCAGATATTTATGTTATTTTTGGGCAAACTATTTTCAAATATTAAAAAAATATATAAGTCCTCAATTATATATCTCTTAAATAAGACTCTCATTGAGAATGTGACCCAAAAAATCTGCTAAAATAAACAATTATCATATTTTCATTTTTTTTTTATTCAGGTTTACCTGCTGCACTTGTGTGTTTCCTTTTCATTACCTTTGCCTGATATTTCTGGATGTCTTGTGTTCCATCAGTGATTGCTACCTGTAAAGCCACTGACATAGAGTTTGCTTTTCCAGAATCGAAACAATGCAATCATTGACATTTTACATAACAAGAAAAAGGCTTAAGGAGAAGAATTTTCTATGTCTGAGACTGAAATCCCGGCCTACACCATTGGGACAGATATCAGTGCATGACATCTAGTGGTAGATGAAAAAGATCCATCGATCTGTGCTATCAAGGAAAGGTTCTTAAATGACTGTGCAAGGGAAAATTATTCTTATCTAAACGCAAGTAACCATATAGGAATAATTTATTCTTTATGTATCCCTGGACAATAGATCCAGGCAGACTCAGAGTCTATTTTGTATTTTAAGGGATAGGTTTTATTTTCATCATAATTTTCTGTTGCCATTGAAGAAATTCTGAGAGTCATTTTTTTAGATAGATTAAAGGTTTTTTTCAAGAAACAATCATAGAAAGATTCCTCAAGAGTAACACATAGAAAGTAAGGGTTATATAATAATTAAAAAGCCCTTTATTTTTCTGTAAGAAGTTCTGAGATAACACATTACAGGTTTTAGGTATTTAGGCATTATAGTTAACACAGCAGTCCTGCACTTTCCATAGAGATATCCTAGACTTCCTTGACCTCCTAATACCCACCTGTTATTCTCCACTGTGAATTATAGTAGGAATTTCTGCTGGATTGAGGACACATAATAACAAAATACTATTGAAGTATTCCTCAATAAAGGAACAGACTGGAGTTTATTTGAAAAGATGAAGTGGTTGTGTACCACGTAGATAAGATTTATATATATATATTATATTTTAATGTATCCAGTTTACCAAACTACAGCTTTAAAAAGTTGATATTTCTTTCCAGGTTTAGAGCATATTCAGACACCATATTGGTTAGAACTCTCCTGTATAACCACACTAGAAAAAACATTTCAAGCTGTTGGTCAGTACTCTAAGCAGAGGGAAATGTTTCAGCTTTCTGAATTTCCTTCACTACCATTTTTGTTTCTTCCCTTCACTATTCTGTTCTGGCTAACATGGTTCCTAAAAATGCTTTGCTATTTCTTTTCAGAAATATATTTCCTGACAAAATGACACTTTACTGTGATCTTTCTTTTTTCCAGGTGTATTTGTAATTTTTTCAAAACTAAGACATCACTGATTTTTAAATTTTTTTTTAAATCCCAAACAATGAAAAACAATCACAACCCAAAACTTCTTTCTTAAGCCCAGAGCATAACGCTACAATTTCAAAGCAAGGAAAGTGTTTTATCTGGACAAAACTAGATACATGCTTGTAAGGCAACGCATTTCAAGTTTTTATGTATCAATTTTTATTTGAAATGAGTTTCCTGAAGAGTTTTCTCGATGAACAACAGAATGTTGAATGGAAATTCTCAGACAAAATTATGAAAATCAGCAAAAGTATCAGCAACTGGAACCAGGATTCTTGCAAAATAAACTCATAAGGAACTGTCACTTCATTGTGCATTACTTCATTGACAGCCATGTTTTGCCGTCAGCAAGTGTACCCGTTTTCCATGCATTTCCCTAATATAAAGTGCATTTAAGTTCTTGCAAAGGTAGCATATTTGGAAAACAGTATACCAATGTCTTGGTTTGAAAAGACAGGTGTCCACCAAGGAAGGCAGGAGCCCCCCCCTTGGAATGGAAAAATGCAACCCCCTCCCCTCTGAATGCTTATAATTTTGAAGTTAAGGGGCTTTCAGGCAAAGATGAGGAATAGGAATAACAGTTCTTTACTAAAGATATATATAAAACAAGACAAACAAACAAAAATAACTATGGTAGTAACAACAAACAGCCAACCTCTCGGGCGGCTCCCGGGGCGCAGGGAGGGCGCGATGGTCTCCCCGCCGCTCGGGAGCCAGCTCAGTCCCCACGGGGCAATGGCCGACGGAAAGCCTGTGTCACAAACCCCCTGGGCAGCCGATCCCGGTGTCCAGCAGGGTCCCCGGGAGACAACAGGGGCAGGAAAAGAAACAAGAGACGCAGCAAGGATGACCTCTCTCCAAGCTGATCCCAGTGCCCAGCAGGATCCTCAGGAGGCAGCAGGGGTAGAAGGAGAGCAGGAGATGCAGCAAGGACGACCTCTCTCCAAGCTGATCCCAGTGCCGAGCAGGATCCTCGGGAGGCAGCAGGGGTAGAAGGAGAGCAGGAGACGCAGTGGGGATGAGTTCTCTGCACCACGAGGGCAGCTTCTCCTCACCTCGAATGCAAGGAGCAAAACAAGAGCCCCAGGGGCTCCACCCAACCCCCTTTATTCGGCTGGCTGGACCCCTCCCCCTGTGGCCAGGACCTTTTGTCTCTCTTAAGTACAGCGATTTATCTCCATGACGAACAAGTATGGAAAAATTCTTTAAGAGAAGAAGGCAAACAGAAGAACTCCCCAAAACCCCAACACACACCAGCAGCCGTGAGGTTAAAAAGGCCTGCGCCAGCTGCTATCACCCACCTACTTAGGCCTGCACCTCTGAGGTAACAAAGGCCTGCTCCAGCTGCTTTGATGGGGGTGCTAATGAGAGCCAAGCTTAGGATTTTAATTAATTATTTTAGTTTTTCCTTCTTCAGATTTTATCTCTGCTCCTAAGTGCTCCAATAAATCTTGCCCTAATAATGGCTTGGGCAAGTTTGGCATAAATTTTTGTATGTGTATCCTGAACTGCTTGCCTAATTTGAATTTGAGGGGTTTTAAGAACTATGCCTTTTCACTTTGGCCAGTGTCTCCCTTTACCGTTACAAAGTCATCATCTATCGGTGTCAAGGCTTGATTTAAAACTGAATATGTTGCTCCTGTGTCAATTAAAAATTCCATGTCTCTTTGTTGTTCCCCTAGCCTTATTTTAACCAGTGGATCCACCGGGGTAGATTCCCCAGGTCCCCATCAATCTTCTTTAAAATGAGCCTGCATCGCTCTTCTACCTCTCCCCCTGCTTTTCTCAGGACATTCATTTCACCAATGCCCTTTTCCCATACAGTGTGCACATTGATCCCTCTGTAATCTGGGGACAAAATTCCTTTACCCCATTCTTTACCTCCACCCTCCATTCCATTCCTTCTCTGCCCTGTCTGCATTTGTAATGCTGCTACCATTGCTGTTGCAATAACATTTCCCAGGCTCCTCCTGTTATTGGAGTCTCAATTTTGAAACACTGTCCATGCTTCATCTAAGAGTTTTTCTAAATCCCTCGCCTCGGGGCCCTTTAACTTTTGGAAGTTTTGTTTTTGTTTTTTAATGTCTTCCATTGACTGGCCAATAAATAAAAAGACCAGCTTCTGTGTCCCCTCCGCAGAAGCCGGGTCAAGGGGCGTGTGTTTCCTCATGGCCGATCGTAATTTTTCCAGAAATTCATTGGGGGTTTCATGAGGCCCCTGTCGCAACGAGTATACACATGACCAATTTAGTGGTTTGTGTGTCACAGTCTCCAATCTGAATTTAATAAAATTCTGATATCTTTGCAGTCTTTCATACTCAGCAGGAGTATTTGGGTTCCAATTAGGATCAGCCAGGGGGACGTGTTGATACACTGTTCCTTGCAAAGTTCACGAGGCAATTTGTCCCTGCATGTGAGTCCGAGCAGTTCTAATTATTAACTGTTTTCGGTGTCTGTCATTTCTCCCCATAAAGCATCTATAATCTTCCTGTATGGTTGAATCTAGCTCCACTCTTTACTCTCAGGTTTATCGGGGGTGCATAGTCTTCCATTCTTTCCTCCTCCTTTCCCTTTCCTTTCAAACATTTCAACACTTTCCTATCCTTCTTACAATCTTTTTCCAAAGCCAAAACTAAAGGGGTCTTATTGAGACACATTTAATCCACATTTCCTCTGCCACTCGGGATGATTTCTAACTCAGAAAAACATATCTGCATATATTACTTCATCTCATTCCTCATTTGCCTACAAAATCACCATCAGCTCCACCAAGGCATCACAATCCAAGGCACCTCCTGCCAGCCACTCCAATCCCCCACTCAATCCATACAGTGGCCATACATCGGTACAGTATCCCTCATCCTTTCCACAGCTCAAGTTCCCTCCTGGCTGACCTCCCAGCTGCCTCCAATGTGCGAAAATGCACCCTAAGGGGGTTTTACCATCGATCTCCTGACTCTGTCCCCCACCCATTGAGGTGCTTCCGAATTCCCACACCTCTTACAATAACAATAGGTAAGAAGACACAACCAAATTATCCCAATCACAACATACAACAGCAAAAGGTCCTCATACCAAATCACCTGAAACTGGCCCTGAATTTATGTCCATATTATCATACAATTCCAGGGTCAGTCTTAAAAAGTTTTCAGTTCTGTTCTAACTCAGAACTTCGTCAAAAATACCACAAACAACACACACTAAAACAAAAATACACAAAACAATGACCAGACACTAAATTAATTCAACAGGGTCTTGTCCAATTTATAACCCAAATTTTAGCAGAAATCAAACCCCCTTGCATTCCAGCTGATCCTCAGAGAGCAGAGGGGCTGGGGGCGGCTGGGCTTGATTCCTGACATACAGCAGATAACAAGATACAATTCACTCAGCTGGTTAGTCTTGTTTGCTTTGTTGTTTTTCTTCCCGGGAATCGTTAACAGATTACAATCACTTTGTTTGTCTCCAGCCATGCCCCTCACGGGACAGTGGAACTGCAGATCAGAACTCTGCACTCACTGCGCTGCAGCTCACACACACAGACCAGTTTCTGCAAAGTTAGACTGTATACTCTCATTCATTCTCACTCACTCCCTTTTACTCCTTCAATATGCCTTTCTCACTCTCACCCCACA
This sequence comes from Todiramphus chloris collaris, assembly GCA_025345505.1. Classification (NCBI taxonomy): domain Eukaryota; kingdom Metazoa; phylum Chordata; class Aves; order Coraciiformes; family Alcedinidae; genus Todiramphus; species Todiramphus chloris. The sequence continues at coordinate 7,079,854 of JANVCC010000076.1, read as the reverse complement.
CACAACAAAACAACCACACAAAAATAAGGTACCTCCACTTTCCAATCACTTGTTAATATTCACCCATGGGTATTATAAAATCTCACATGTGATCAACTCCTCAATTCGGCAGAATCAATACCCAAATTTCTTGGATCAGCTCCTCAATTCGGCAGTATTAATACCCAAATTTCTTGGATCAATTCTCCCTTTACACCTGGGACGCTTGCCCTTACCAGAGCCCTGTCCCAGTTCCCAGAGGTCTCTTCTACCTTAGGTTACCACCTCACCGATCCCATGGGTCCCTTCAACAACCGCTTCGTCCCTTCACCTGCCGTTTCCCTCGCGGGACAACGGAACCGAGGCTAGAAGGACTCCGCACTCACTTCGTAACAGAGTTACGTCTCACTCACTCTCCGACCTCACGTTCCCACCTGTAGTGGGTCTGGCTGAGCTGCTTTTCCCCATCCAGCCCTCATGCTGCAGCACTGGGAGCTGGAGGGTGTTGGTAACACACTTGTGTTATGACTGCCAGTGCTCACACAGCACCAGAGGATGGGGGGCAGGATGGGGGAGAAGATACAGCCAACCTGAGATGACCAGTGGGATATTCCATACCATATGACATCAGCTCAACTATAAAGGGAGGAGGAAGGGGGGGCATTCTGCTTTGTCCTCCAAGCGGCTGCTGCATGTTCCTGGAGCCCTGCTTCCTGGACTCGGCCTGACATCGCCTGTGGACGGGAAGTAGAAAATAACATCTTATCTATCATAACCCACACCCCTGTGCTTTGCGTCTCATTCTCTCCCTGCGTGCCGTGCTGAAGGGGGTTGGGGGGAGTGATAGAAGGGCTTGGTGGGCACCTAGTGCCGTGCTGGGTTCAACCCACCACACCACCCAACCAAGCAATACTTACAATTCGAAGTCTTTGCCTGAGTCTTCGTGCATGAGAATTACGGATGACTGCAGTTTAACCGGGGGAGAGCTCAATTCCTTGCTCAATCCTCATCTTAATTGTTCCGGTAATCTTCTGGCGGGCAGTGGTTGCTCCTCAGGGCCGCCAAAAAAAAGGCGGGGGCGCCCCCCCTGAGGATTGATTCTGCCCAGCAAAAGAAACGGGATCACGTCAGGGTCACCAAATTGTTATAAATGAGACCAAAATAGTCTTTAAATAGAAAAATAAGAATTTATTAGTGATGGGGAATGAGCAAGCAGCACTGGGTGCGCGGGGAGTCTGCGCTCCACCAACACGCACAACAAGATGTCAAGCAAACAGGCATTTATTACACTAAATCATGCATATCCAACAGCATTAACTACATATGCATTCTGTGGGGTTGGATTATTATAATCAGGTCCAGGAACTCATTATCATAGGTCTCCTCCCTTTGGCACTTGCGCACTGCTGTCTGGTGGTCGTGGGCCGGGGTCTTCAGGAGGAAGGCCCCAGTCTTCCTCGCAATGTACTTTTCACCTTTTGTCTCAAAATGATGAGTCAGGAACCAGAGGGTTGGTGTGATCTGGCTTATCTGCAGGTAGGCTCTCCTGTCTCCTATCTTCCTGTCTGGGACTTAGTTCCCTTATCTACAAAGACCAAAACTACACAAGACAGGCTACAGGATTTAGGAGAACCTTGATAACTTTCAAGGCTATGGGAGACAAAACACAACTTACAACTATGTAAGACAAGACACAGTTTACAGTTATGTAAAACAAGCTACAGTTTACAAGGCTACTAGGCTAGGATTTATGATGACATTTACAACTCAGGCCTCGACCAGGCCTGTATCCGGTGGGAGCAGGGATGATGTCCTGGAGGGCCAAGTCCCCAGTATAGCAGAATACATTTGGTACCTTTCCATACCTGACTTGGTGCTTTTATTAGAGCAAACCAGCTTAAGCAATTGGTACAAAGTTTGATGAACAAACAATTCACAGTTTATCACAAGGTCACAAAGGCCTGTGCCATGTGCCATCACCCACCGAGGACAGCAACTGTGAGGTCACAAAAGCCTGCGCCATGCATGATCACCAACCCAGTCCTGGAGCTGTGAGGTCACAAAGGCCTGCGACAGACATGATCAATCACCTAGTCCAGCAGCTGTGAGGTCCCAAAGGCCTGTGCCAGCTCTGACCACATACCTACTCCATCAGCTGTGAGGTCACAAAGGCCTGCGCCAGCCGCGATCAGCCAGCCAAAGAGGCAGTTGTGAGTTCACAAAGACCTACGCCAGCCATGATCACCCATCCACGCCTGGAGATGTGAGGTCAGAAAGGCCTGAGCCACATGTGATCACCCACCCACTCCAACAGCTGTGGGGTCACAAAGGCTGGCGGCAGCAGCGGTCACCTGCCCGTGCCTGGAGCTGTGATGTCACAAATGCCTGTGCCACCCATGATCACAGACCGAATGCTGCAGCTTTGACGTCCTAAAGACCCGTGCCATACGTGATCACCAACCCGGTCCTGGAGCCGTGATGTCTGAAAGACCTGCACCAAACCCCATCACCCACCTAGTCCTTTCTCTGTGAGGTCACAAATGCTTGCATCACCCATGATCAATCACCTACTCCTGCAGCTGTGAGGTCTCAAACGCCTGTGCCAGACATGATCAACCACCTAGTCCTGCAGGTGTGCTGTCTTAAAGGCCTGCGCCAGCTGTGATCATGTACCTACTCCATCAGCTGTGAGGTCACAAAGGCCTGCACCAGCCGTGATCAGCCACCCAAAGTGGCAGCTGTGAGGTCACAAAGGCCTGCGCCAGCCACGATCACCCACTCATGCCGGGATCCATGAGGTCATAAAGGCCCACTCCAGCCACGATCTATCACCTACTCCTGGAGCTGTGAGGTCAAAAAGGCCTGAGCCACGTGTGATCACCTGCCCACACGGCAGCTGTGAGGTCACAAAGACCTGTGTCAGGCACGATCACCAAGGCAGTCCTCGAACTCTGAGGTCACAAAAGCCTGCGCCAGCTCTGATCATGTAACTTCTCCATTAGCTCTGAGGTCATAAAGGCCTGCAGATCATAGAATCATAGAATCATAGAATCATTATGGTTGGAAAGTACCTCCAGGGTCATCAAGTCCAACCTTTGTCCTAGCATTTCTCTAACCCCTACACCATATCCTCAAGCTCCACATCTAATCGTTCTTTAAACACCTCCAGGGATGGTGACTCCACCACCTCCCTGGGCAGCCTGTTCCAGTGCCTAACTACCCTCTCAGTGAAGAATTTCCTCCTAATATCTAATCTAAACTTCCCCTGACACAACTTTAGTCCAGTCCCCCTCGTCCTATCATTACTAATTTGAGAGAAGAGACCAACACCAGCCTCTCTACAACCTCCTTTTAGGTAGTTGTAGAGGGCAATAAGGTCTCCTCTCAGCCTCCTCTTCTCCAGACTAAACAAACCCAGTTCCCTCAGCCACTCTTCACAGGGCATGCTTTCCAGCCCTTTCACCAGCTTTGTTGCCCTCCTCTGCACTCACTCCAGTATCTCAATGTCCCTCCTGTTCTGTGGTGACCAAAACTGGACACAGTACTCAAGGTGTGGTCTCACAAGTGCCGAGTATAAGGGTACGATCACCTCCCTACTCCTACTGGTCACACCGTTTCTGATCCAGGCCAGGATGCCATTGGCCTTCTTGGCCACCTGGGCACACTGCTGGCTCATGTTCAGACGGCTATTGACCAACACCCCCAGGTCCTTTTCTGCCAGGCAGCTCTCCAGCCACTCCTCCCCAAGCTGGTAGTGTTGCTGGGGGTTGTTGTGACCGAAGTGCATGTTAAACTCCATACAGTTGAGCTCAGCCCATCTCTCCAGCCTGGCCAGATCCCGCTGCAGAGCCTTCCTACCCTCAAGCAGATCGACATTTGTGCTTAATTTTGTGTCATCTGCAAATTTACTGAGGGTCCATTCAATTCCCTCATCCAGGTCATTGATGAATATATTAAACAAGACGGGTCCCAAAACTGAGCCCTGAGGGACACCGCTTGTGACTGGTTGCCAACTGGATTTTACTCCGTTCACCAGCACCCTCTGGGCTCGGCCATCCAGCCAGTTTCTAACCCAGCGAAGAGTCCTCCTGTCTGTGCCATGACCTGCCAGCTTCTCCAGCAGAATGCTGTGGGAAATGGTGTCAAATGCCTTCCTGAAGTCCAGGTTGACAACATCCACCGCCTTGCCCTCATCCACTAGGCGGGTCACCTGGTCATAGAAGGAGATCAGGTTGGTTAAACAGGACTTGCCCTTCATGAACCCATGTTGGCTGTGCCTGATCCCCCCCTTGTCCTGCACTTGCTGTGTGATCACCCTCAAAATGAACTGTTCCATAATCTTTCCCGGGACTGTGGTCAGGCTGACAGGCCTGTAGTTCCCTGGATCATCCTTCCTGCCCTTCTTATAGATGGGTGTCACATTGGCAAGTCTCCAGTCATCTGGGACCTCCCCAGTTGACCAGGATCGCTGATAAATGATGGAGAGAGGCTTGGTAAGTTCCACTGCCAATTCCCTCAGCACTCTCGGGTGGATCTCATCTGGCCCCATAGACTTGTGGGTTTCCAGTTGGCTCAGAAGATCTTTAACTACCACTTCCTGGATTATAAGGGGACTGTTCTGGTCTCCATCCCTATCTTCCAGCTCAAGGGATTGAATGCCATGAGGATAACCAGACTGACTATTAAAGACTGAGGCAAAGAAGGCATTAAGTACCTCAGCCTTTTCCTCATCCTTGATAACAATGTTCCCCCTTGCATCCAGTAAGGGACGGAGATTCTCCCTAGTTCTTTTTTTGTTATTAATATATTTGTAAAAACTCTTTTTGTTGTCTCTTGCAGCGGTGGCCAGGCTGAGTTCTAGTTGAGCTTTTGCCCGCCTAATATTCTTTCTACACAACCTACCTAAATCCCTGTACTCTTCTTGAGTAGCCTGTCCCTTCTTCCGAAGGTGGTAGACTCTTCTCTTCCTCCTAAGGTCCGCCAGAAGCTCTCCATTTAGCCAGGCCGGTCGTTTTCCCCGCCTGTTTGTCTTACGACATATGGGGACAGCCTGATCCTGGGCCTTTAAAAGTTCCTTTTTAAAAACAGTCCAGCCTTCCTGGACCCCCTTGCCCTCTAGGACTGTACTCCAAGGGACTTTCTCAACCAGTGTCCTAAACAGGTTGAAGTCTGCCCTTCGGAAGTCCATGGTAATAGTCCTGCTGCTCCCCCTCCTTACTTGGGCAAGAATTGAAAACTCTATCATTTCATGGTCACTAAGCCCAAGACGGTCTCCAACCACCACATTACCCACTAGTCCCTCTCTGTTTGTGAACAACAAGTCCAGCAAGGCACCTCCCCTGGTGGGCTCACTTACCAGCTGAGTCAGGAAGTTATCTTCCACACAGTCCAGGAACCTCCTGGACTGTTTCCTGTCTGCTGTGTTATATTTCCAGCAGATGTCCAGCAAGTTGAGATCTCCCACAAGAACAAGGTCTTGCGATTTGGCGCCTTCTGCCCGTTGTCCATAGAATAATTCATCAACCTCTTCATCCTGATTGGGCGGTCTATAACAGACCCCCAGCAGGATATCTACCTCATTGTCCTTCCTCAACCCATAAACATTGAACTGGTCCATCACATTTATTAACTTCTATACTTTCAAAACACTCTTTAACATAGAGAGCCACACCGCCGCCCTTTCTATCTTGCCTATTCCGCTTATAGGGCTTATAGCCATCCATTGCAGAACTCCACTCATGAGACTCATGTTTCTGCACTGGCGACTACATCACAGCAGACGCGCTTCACAATGGCTTCCAGCTCCTCCTGTTTGTTGCCCATGCTTCGTGCATTTGTGTAGATGCACTTGACCCGGGCTAGCGACTTCTTGCCCAACAACGACCTGCCACCCTTTTGCTCAACTTTGGCAGGTCCAGTTTTATCCCCTTCCCCCTTCGGACCTAGTTTGAAGCCCTCTCAATGAGCCCAGCCAGCTCATATGCAAGGATTCTTTTCCCCCTTGGAGACAGATGAACTCCATTTGTTCCCTGCAGACCCCCTGTGCATCATAAAGCTCCCCGTGTTCAAAAAACCCAAAATTCTGTTGGTGGCACCAGCCTCTCAGCCACATATTAATCAGGTGGGTCTTCCTGCCTCTTTCAGTACCACTCCCTTCCACTGAAGGAATGGTGGAGAACACCGCTTGGGCTCCTGAGCCCTCAAGTGATCTCCCCAGGGCCCTGAAGTCTTTTTTAATTGTTTTAAGGCTTTCCACTGTGGCATCATTACCAATCTGTATAACCAATAAGGGATAGTAATCTGATGGCTGTACCAGACTAGGAAGTTTCCTAGATGTGAGGTCACAACAGCTGGCGGGAGCCGCGGTCACCTACACAGGCCTGGAGTTGTGAAGTCACAAAGGCCTGCGCCAGCCGCAATCACCCACCTACTCCTGATTGTGTGATGTCTCAAAGGCCTGTGACAGCCGTGATCACCAACCTACTTCTGCAGCTGCGAGGTCTCAAAGGCCTGCGTGACGCATGATCACCAACCTAGTCCTGGAGCTCTGAGGTCAGAAATGCCTGCACCAGCTGTGATCAGCCACCCAAAGTGGCAGCTGTGAGGTCACAAAGACCTGTGTCAGGCACGATCACCAAGGCAGTCCTGGAGCTGTGAGGTCACAAAAGCCTGCGCCAGCTCTGATCACATAACTTCTCCATAAGCTCTGAGGTCATGAAGTCCTGCGGATGTGGGGTCAGAAAGGCTGGCGGGAGCCGCGGTCACCTACACGTGCCTGGAGCTGTGAAGTCACAAAGGCCTGCGCCAGTCGCAATCACCCACCCACTCTGGTAGTTGTGAAGTCACAAAGGCCTGTACCAGCTGCTATCACCTACCTAGTCCTGCACTTTTTAGGTCACAAAGGCCTGCGCCAGCTGCGATCACTCACCACGCTGGCAGCTGTGAGGTCACAAAGGCCTGCGCCAGGCATGATCACCCACCTGCGCCAGCGGATGTGAGGTCACAAAGGCTTGTAAAATCCGTGATCTCCCAGCCATGCTGGCAGCTGTGAGGTCGCAAAGGCCTACGCAAGACGTGATCACCCACGTAGTCCTTCAGCTGTGAGTTCTCAAAGGCCTGCGCCAGCTCTGATCACGTACCTACTCTATCAGCTGTGAGGTCACAAAGGCCTGCGCCAGCCGCAATCACCCACCGACGCCTGGAGCTGTGATGTCACAAAGGCCTGTGCCACACGTGATCACCAGCTGTCGCGGTTTAGCGTCAGAGCAGCCCCTTTGACCTACAACAGATGCTCTCTGTTAACCCACCTCCCTCCCCAGAGGGGAAAGAGAAAGGGAATAAGGGAGAGAGACTTAGCGATTAGAAAAGGAAACTAGAACAGCTTTAATGAAAAGGAAATTAATAATTATAATATATACAAGTATATACAAAACCAGTATCGAACCTAACCCCCCTGATGGTAATTACATCACCGTCACCACTGCTGCTGTGGAGGCACCAGAGCAGTCCCAGACTGGGCCCCACAGCAGACAGGAGATGTGTTCAGGAGCTGGATTCTGGTACTGGGTTCAGGAACACACAGACCGGATCAAGGTCAGAATGAACAGAGTCGTCCTTGGGTGCTCCCAGGAAGGAACTGAAAGAGGACCCGATCCAAGCCAAGCAAAGCTGGCAACACAGTCCAAGAGGGGAGAAGAGCCCAGAGACCCCTCGGATCCCTCAGCTCTAAACCAAATATGGCGTATATGGGATGGAATACTTCGTTGGTCAGTTTAGAGTCACCCGTCTTGTCCGCTCCTCCCTGAAGGTGCAGCATTTCACTTTCTGCACCCCCCAATATGGTACACAAGACACAGCAGTGGCCTTGGTCTGCACACCAATCCTTGGTATCAACAGACACTGTCTGTGAAAACAGGCTGCTAACTTCAGAAAGTGCAGTTAATTAGAAGAACTGAGATGAAAAGAAAAATTACTGAACACAATTAGTTCTGTTTTCACTCAAACCAGGACACCAACCCAGTCTTGGAGCTGTGAGGTCACAAAGGCCTGTGTCAGACGTGATCACCCACCTACTCCTGCAGCTTTGAGGTCCTAAAGGCCTGCGTCATACACAATCACCCACCTAGTCCTGGAGCTGTGAGGTCACAAAGGCATGTGCCAGGCGCGATCACGCACCAACACTGGCAACTGTGAGTTCACAAAGGCCTGCAGCAGGCGCGATCACACATGCATGCCGGCAGTTGAGAGGTCACAAAGGCCTGCACCAGCCAGGGTCACACATCCATGCCGGTAGCTCTGAGATCACAAATGCCTGCACCAGCCGCTATCACCACCCATTCCAGCAGTTGTGAGATCACAAAGGTCTGCGCCAGACACGATCACCCACTCATGCTGGGATCTGTGAGGTCACAAAGGGCCACTCCAGCCATGATCTATCATCTACTCCTGGAGCTGTGAGGTCAAAAAGGCCTGAGCCACGTGCGATCACCCACCCACACAGCAGCTGTGAGGTCACAAAGACCTGTGTCAGGCACGATCACCAAGGCAGTCCTGGAGCTGTGAGGTCACAAAGGCTGCGCCAGCTCTGATCATGTAACTTCTCCATTAGCTCTGAGGTCATAAAGGCCTGCAGATGTGAGGTCACAAAGGCTGGTGGGAGCCGCAGCCACCTACACATGCCTGGAGCTGTGAAGTCACAAAGGCCTGCGCCAGCCACAATCATCCACCCACTCTGGTAGTTGTGAAGTCACAAAGGCCTGTGCCAGCCATGATCACCCACCTACTCTTGATTGTGTGATGTCTCAAAGGCCTGTGACAGCCGTGATCACCAACCTACTTCTGCAGCTGCAAGGTCTCAAAGGCCTGTGTGACACATAATCACCAACCCAGTCGTGGAGCTTTGAGGTCACAAAGGCCTGCGCAAGACGTGATCAGCCACCCAAAGTGGCAGCTGTGAGGTCTCAAAGTCCTGTGCCAGCTGTGATCACTCACACACGCCAGCAGCTGTGAGGTCACAAATGCCTGCACCAGCCGTGATCAGCCACCTACACCTGCATGTGTGATGTCTCAAAGGCCTGTGACAGCCGTGATCACCAATCTAATCCTGAAGCTGTGAGGTCTCAAAGGCCTGCGTGACGCATGATCACCAACCCAGTCGTGGAGATCTGAAGTAACAAAGGCATGCTCAAGACGTGATCAGCCCCCCAAAGTGGCAGCTGTGAGGTCACAAAGAACTGTGTCAGCTCTGATCATGTACCTACTCCTTCAGCTGTGAGGTCACAAAGGCCTGTGCCTTCTGTTCTTACCCACACATGCCTGCAGCTATGAGGTCAGAAATGCCTGCAACTGCCATGCTTAGCTACCCAAAGTGGCAGCTGTGAGGTCACAAAGGCCTGTGCCAGCCACGATCACCCACTCATGCTGGGATCTGTGAGGTCACAAAGGCCTGTGCCACATGCGATCACCCGCCGTCATGGCAGCTGTGAGGTCACAAAGACCTGTGTAAGGCACGGTCACCATTGCAGTCCTGGAGCTCGGACGTCACAAAGGCCTGCGCAAGATGTGATCAGCCACCCAAAGTGGCAGCTGTTAGGTCACAAAGACGTGTGTCAGGCACGATCACCAAGGCAGTCCTGGAGCTGTGAGGTCACAAAAGCCTGCGCCAGCTCTGATCACATAACTTCTCCATCAGCTCTGAGGTCATAAAGGCGTGCAGATGTGAGGTCACAAAGGCTGGCGGGAGCCGCAGTCACCTTCACATGCCTGGAGCTGTGAAGTCACAAAGGCCTGCGCCAGCCGCAATCATCCACCTACTCGTACATGTGTGATGTCTCAAAGGCCTGTGACAGCAGTGATCACCAACCTACTCCTGTAGCTGTGAGGTCACAAAGGCCTGCGCAAGACGTGATCCGCCACCCAAAGTGGCAGCTGTGAGGCCACAAAGGCCTGTGCCAGCTGTGATCACCCACACATGCCAGCAGCTGTGAGGTCACAAATGCCTGCAACTGCCGTGATCAGCCACCCAAAGTGGCAGCTGTGAGGTCACAAAGGCCTGCGCCAGCTACGATCATCCACTCATGCCGGGATCTGTGAGGTCACAAAGGCCCACCCCAGCCACGATCTATCAGCTACTCCTGCAGCTGTGAGGTCAAAAAGGCCTGAGCCACGTGCGATCACCAGCCCACATGGCAGCTGTGAGGTCACAAAGACCTGTGTCATGCACGATCACCAAGGCAGTCCTGGAGCTATGAGGTCACAAAGGCTGGCGGGAGCCACGGTCACCTACACAGGCTTGGAGCTGTGAAGTCACAAAGGCCTGCGCCAGCCGTGATCAGTCAGCAAAGTGGGAGCTGTGAGGTCACAAAGGCCTGAGCCAGGCGTGATCACGTACCCAAGCCGGCAGCTGTGAGGTAACAAATGCCTAAGCAAAGCGTGATCACCAACACAGTCCTGGAGCTCTGAGGTCACAAAAGCCTATGCCAGACGTGATCGACCACGTAGTACTGCAGCTGTGAGGACCCAAGGCATGCACCAGTTCTGATCACGTACCTACTCCTTCAGCTGTGAGGTCCCAAAGGTGTGCAACAGCTCTGAGCACGTACCTATGCAATCAGGTTTGAGGTCACAAAGGCCTGCGCCCACCGTGATCAGCCACCCACACTGGGAGATGTGAGGTAAGAAAGGCCTGAGTCAGGCACGATCACCAATCCAGTCCTGGAGCTGTGAGGTAAAAAAAAAAGGCCTGAGTCAGACATGATTGCCCACCTAGTCCTGCAGCTGTGAGGTCTCAAAGGCCTGTGACAGCTATGATTGCGTACCTACTCCATCAGCTCTGAGGTCACAAAAGCCTATGACAGATGTGATGAACCACGTAGTACTGCGGCTGTGAGGTCCCAAAGGCATGCGCCAGCTCTGATCACGTAACTACTCCATCATCTCTGAGGTTATAAAGGCCTGCAGATGTGATGTCACAAAGGCTGGCAGGAGCCGCGGTCACCCACACATGCCTGGTGCTGTGAAGTCACAAAGGCCTGCGCCAGCCACAATCACCCACCTACTCCTGCATGTGTGATGTCTCAAAGGCCTGTGACAGCCGTGATCACCAACCTACTCCTGTAGCTGTGAGGTCTCAAAGGCCTGCGTGACGCATGATCACCATCCCAGTCCTGGAGCTCTGAGGTCACAAAGACCGGCACGAGACGTGATCAGCCACCCAAAGTGGCAGCTGTGAGGTCACAAAGGCCTGTGTCAGCTGTGATCATGTACCTACTCCTTCAGCTGTGAGGCCACAAAGGCCTGTGCCAGATGTGATCACCCACACACGCCTGCAGCTCTGAGGTCACAAATGCCTGCACCAGCCGTGATCAGCCACCCAAAGTGGCAGCTGTGAGGTCACAAAGGCCCGCTCCAGCCACGATCTATCATCTACTCCTGGAGCTGTGAGGTCAAAAAGGCCTGAGCCACGTGCGATCACCCGCCCACACGACAGCAGCTGTGAGGTCACAAAGACCTGTGTCAGGCACGATCACCAAGGCAGTCCTGGAGCTGTGAGGTCACAAAAGCCTGCGCCAGCTCTGATCACATAACTTCTCCATCAGCTCTGAGGTTATAAAGGCGTGCAGATGTGAGGTCACAAAGTATGGCGGCAGCTTCGGTCACCTACACAGGCCTGGAGCTGTGAAGTCACAAAGGCCTGCGCCAGCCACAATCATCCACCCTCTCTGGTAGTTGTGAAGTCACAAAGGCCTGTGCCAGCCATTATCACCCAGCGACTCCTGCAGCTGTGACGTCTCAAAGACCTGCGTGACGCATGATCACCAACCCAGTCCTGGAGCTCGGACATCACAAAGGCCTGCAAAAGACATGATCAGCAGCCCAGTGTGGCAGCTGTGAGGTCACAAAGACCTGTGTCATGCACGATCACCAATGTAGTCCTGGAGCTGTGAGGTCACAAAAGCCTGCACCAGCTCTGATCATGTAACTTCTCCATCAGCTCTGAGGTCATAAAGGCCTGCAGATGTGAGGTCACAAAGGCTGGCAGGAGCCGCAGTCACCTTCACATGCCTGGAGCTGTGAAGTTGCAAAGGCCTGCGCCAGCCGCAATCACCTACCTACTCCTACATGTGTAGGAGCACAAAGGCCTTTGTGCTTTGTGCAGTCACAAAGGCCTGCGCAAGACATGATCAGCCACCCAAAGTGGCAGCTCTGAGGTCACAAAGACCTGTGTCAGCTGTGATCATCTTCCTACTCCTTCAGCTCTGAGGTCTCAAAGGCCTGTGTAACACATGATGACCAACCCAGTCCTGGAGTTCTAAGGTCACAAAGGCCTGCGCAGGACGTGATCAGCCACCCAAAGTGGCAGCTGTGAGGTCTCAACTGTGATCATGTGAGGTCTCAAAGCCTGCGCCAGCCACAATCACCCACTCATGCCAGGATCTGTGAGGTCACAAAGGCCTGTGCTACGTAAAATCCCCTGCCCACATGGCAGCTGTGAGGTCACAAAGACCTGTGTCAGGCACAGTCACCATCGCAGTCCTGGAGCTCTGACGTCAGAAATGCCTGCGCAAGACGTGATCAGCCACCCAAAGTGGCAGCTCTGAGGTCTCAAAGGCCTGTGCCAGCTGTGATCACCCACACACGCCAGCAGCTGTGAGGTCACAAATGCATGCACCAGCTGTGATCAGCCACCCAAAGTGGCATCTGTGAGGCCACCAAGGCCTGCGCCAGCCATGATCACCCACTCATGCCGGGATCTGTGAGGTCACAAAGGCCCACCCCAGCCACGATCTATCACCTACTCCTGGAGCTGTGAGGTCAAAAAAGCCTGAGCCGCGTGCGATCACCCGCCTACACGACAGCAGCTGTGAGGTCACAAATGCTTTCACCAGCCGTGATCAGCCACCCAAAGTGGCAGCTGTGAGGTCACAAA
>JANVCC010000076.1:6991886-7066937 GCA_025345505.1 Todiramphus chloris collaris | reverse complement strand
TGTGATCATGTACCTACTCCTGGAGCTGTGAGGTCACAAAGGCCTGCACCAGGCGTGATCACATACCCTGGCCAGCAGCTGTGAGGTAACAAATGCCTTAGCCAAGCATGATCACCAACACAGTCCTGGAGCTCTGAGGTCACAAAAGCCTATGCCAGACATGATCAGCCACGTAGTACTGCAGCTGTGAGTTCCCAAAGGCGTGTGCCAGCTCTGATCACGTAACTACTCCATCATCTCCGAGGTTATGAAGGCCTGCAGATGTGAGGTCACAAAGGCTGGCGGGAGCCGCGGTCACCCACACATGCCTGGAGCCTTGAAGTCACAAAGGCCTGCGGCAGACGTGATCACTCACCTAATACTGAAGCTGTGAGGTCTCTATGGCCTGCATCATCTCTGATCATGTAACTACTCCATCATCTCTGAGGTTCTAAAGGCCTGCGACAGGTCTGAGTACGTACGTACACGATCAGGTTTGAAGTCACAAAGGCCTGTGCCCGCCGTGATCAGCCACCCACACCGGGAGATGTGAGGTCACAAAGACCTGTTTCAGCTATGATCACGTACCTACTCGATCAGGTGTGAGGTCAGAAAGGTGTGCACCAGCGTGACCACCCATCCACTCTGACCCACGTGTGGTCACAAAAGCCTGCGCCAGGCGTGGTCAGCCACCTACTCCTGCAGCTGTGATGACTCAAAGGCCTGCACCAGCCATGCTCAGCCACCTACTCCTGCAGCTGTAAGGTCTCAACGGCCTGCGGCTCACATGGTCACCAACCCAGTAGTGGAGCTCTGTGGTCACAAAGGCCTGCTCCAGACTTGATCACATACCTAGTCCTGCAGCTGTGAATTCTCAAAGGCCTGCACCAGCTGTGATAACGTACCTTCTCCATCAGCTGTGAGGTTACAAAGGGTTGCACCAGCTCTGATCACATAGCTGCGCCATCTGCTTTGTGGTCACAATGGTCTGAGCCAGCCGCAATCAGTCACCCAAAGTGGCAGCTGTGAGGTCACAAAGGCTGGCGGCAGCTGTGGTCACCCACACATACCGGAAGCTGTGAGGTCTCAAAGGCATGCGCCAGATGTGATCTACCATGTAGTACTGCAACTGTGAGGTCTTAAAGTCCTGCGCCAGCTGTGATCACCCAACCACACCGGCAGATATGAGTTCACAAAGGCTTGTGACAGCCGTGATCACCCACCCATTCTGGCAGCTGTGAGGTCGTAAAGGCCTACACAAGACGTGATCACTCAACTACTCCATCAGCTGTAAGTTCTCAAAGGCCTACGCCAGCTTTTATCACTTACCTACTCCATCAGCTGTGAGGTCACAAAGGCCTGTGCCAGCCGTGATCACCCGCCAACACCTGGAGATGTGAGGTCACAAAGTCCTGAGCCAACCGCAATCACCAACACAGTCCTGGAGCTGTGAGGTCACAAAAGACTATGCCAGACGTGATCAACCACATAGTCCTGCATCTGTGACATCCCAAAGACCTGTGCCAGCTCTGATCATGTACCCACTCCATCAGCTCTGAGGTTCCAAAGGCCTGCAACAGGTCTGAGTACGTACGTATGCGATCAGGTTTGAGGTCACAAAGGCCTGCTCCCGCCGCGATCAGCCACCCACACCGGTACATGTGAGGTCACAAAGACCTGCGCAAGACCAGATCACCCACCTAGTCCTGCAGCTGTGATGGTAGAAATACCTGTGCAGGCACCATCACCCACCTAGTCATTCATCTGTGAGGTCAGAAATGTTTTTGCCACCCATGATCACCTACCTACTCCTGCAGCTTTGAGGTCTCAAAGGCCTGCGTCATATGCAATCACCCACCTAGTCCTGGAGCTCTGAGGTCACTAATGCATGTGCCAGGCGTGGTCACCCACCGATGCCGGGAACTGTGAGTTCACAAAGACCTACAGCAGGTGCTATCACCCACGCACACCGGCAGCTGTGAGATCACAAAGGTCTATTCAGCTGTAATCACCCATCCACACCGGCAGCTGCGAGATCACAAAGGCCTGCGCCAGCTGCTATCACCCACCTAGTCCTGCACTTGTGAGGTCACAAAGGCCTGTGCCAGCCAAGAACAGCCACCCATGACAAAAGCTGAGAGGTCACAGAGGCCTGTGCCAGCCATGATCACCCACCTAGTCCTGCAGCCATGAGGTCTCAAAGGCCTGCGCCTGCGCCACATGTGATCAGCAACCCAGTCCTGGAGCTCTGAGGTCACAAAGGCCTGCACCAGACATGATCAGCCACCTTGTCCTGAGGCTGTGAGGTCTCAAAGGCCTGTGCCAGCTCTGTTCACGTAAGTACGCCATCAGCTCAGAGGTCACAAAGGCCTGCGCCGGGCGTGATCACCCACCCACGCTGGAAGATGTGAGGTCACAAAGGCCTGCTCCAGGTGGAATACGCACTCACGCCTGGAGCTGTGAGGTCACAAACGTTTGTGCAAGACATGATTCCCACCCACGCTGGTAGCTGTGAGGATGCAAAGGCCTGCGCAAGACATGAACACCCACCTACTCCATCAGCTGTGAGGTCACAAAGGCCTGTGCCAGCCATGATCACCCACAGATGCCTGCAGCTGTGAGGTCAAAAAAGCCTGCGCCAGGCACGATCACTCACCCACGCCTGGAGATGTGAAGTCACAAAGGCCTGCGCAAGATGTGATCACGTACCTACTGCATCAGCTGTGAGGTCACAAAGGTCAGCCCCAGTTGTGATCACCCACCCATGCTGGAAGCTGTGAGGTCACAAAGCTGGCGGCAGCCACAGTCACCCACCCATACCTGCAGCTGTGAGGTCATAAAGGTCCGTGCCAGGCATGATCACCCACTCATGCCGGGATCTTTGAGGTCACAGAGGCCTACGCCAGCCACGATGTGTCACCTACTACTACAGCTGTAAGGTCTCAAAGGCCTGCGCCATATGCAGTCGCCCACCTAGTCCTGTAGCTCTGAGGTCACGAAGGCCTGTGCCACGCGTGATCATGCACTGACGCCGGAAACCGTGAGTTCACAAAGGCCTGCAGCAGGCGCGGTCACCCACGCATGCCAGCAGCTGTGAGATCACAAAGTCCTGCGCCAGCTGCTATCACACACCTAGTTCTGCACTTGTCAGGTCACAAATGCCTGCACCAGCAGCAATCACGCACCCATTTTGGCAGCTGTGAGGTCACAAAGGCCTGCACCAGCCACTATCACCACCTATTCCGGCATTTTTGAGATCACGAAGGCCTGTGCCAGCTGCTATCACCCACCTAGTCCTGCACCTGTTAGGTCACAAAGGCCCACGCTAGCTGCTATCACCCACCCACACCTGCAGCTTTGAGGTCTCAAAGTCCTGCGACAGCTGCTATCACCCACCCACGCCTGGAGATGTGACGTCACAAAGGCCTGCATCAGACGCGGTCACCCACCTAGTCCTTCAGCTGTGAGTTCTCAAAGGCCTGCGCCAGGCGCGATCACACACCCAGTGCCGGCATCTGTGAGGACACAAACACCTGTATCAGCCGCGATCTCCCACCTTCTCCTGCATCTGTGAGGTATGAAAGCCTGCGCCAGCTGCGATCAGCCACCCAAGGTGGCAGCTGTGAGGTCACAAACTCCTGCGCCAGGCGCGATCACCCTCCCCATACGGCAGCTGTGAGGTCTCAAAAGCCTGCACCAGCTTCAATCACCCACCCACGCCGATAGCTTTGAGGTCACAAAGATCTGTTCCTGTTGTGATCACGTACCTGCTCTATCAGCTGTGAGGTCACAAAGGCTCGCGCCAGGCACAATCACACAGTCCTTTATCTGTGAGGTCACAAATGCTTGCGCCAGCCGTGATCACCCACCCACTCCTGCAGCTTTGAGGTCTCAAAGGCCTGCGCCAGCCACGATTACCCACCCATGCCGGATGCTGTGAAGTCACAAAGGCCTGCTCCAGACACGATCACCCTGAATCCATGATCCAGATTTGCAATTCCTGGTTTAATCTGACGTATAAAACAACTGTAAGATGAACAATGGAACGAGACGAAAAGAAAACGCCCAACCCTGGCATTGTACTGACTTCTTTCCACCAAGGACAATGAAGCCAAGAGCAAGTACAAGAGGAACTGTGGCCCTGTGTATGAGCACGAGTGGAAGACCAGGGCTGATGTAGGTTGATAGGGGAAAGTGGTTGAGACTCAGCTGGTACTCAAGACAAATGTCTACATAAATAGGTATGGGCATGAATTTGAATTATCATTCTGAACTCTACCTCCTGTACCATATAGCAGTAATAACCATTAACCTTTTTGAAGGTCTGAATACAAAGATCACCCGTTTAACGTAATGGCAAAGACATCACAGGAACAGAATGCAGCACATAAAGAACAGAAATGATCTGTGAAAGGACAGCGCAGAAAAGGATTTCTGCTGAGCTTCCTTCAGTAACTATGACCTTTGCAGAGTCCTTAGTTTCACTGAGAGTTCATACAGTTGCTAAAGAAACATTTTGGAAATATTTGTTATGTAATGTGAAACAATACAACAGAAGGAGTTATTTTTGGTGAACAGTAATGTTCAATTCAGCTGCAATCAATGTGGTTTTATTCATGGTTTGTTTTTTTTTTTTTCTGGTGCCTTGGCAACACCAGGCAAAAACTCCTTATGATGGCCTGTTTATAAAGGGGCTAATACAACAAACATAGTCAAAAAGACACTTGACCTGTACAGAGCTACTTTGGGAACTGCTGCCATTACTCATTTGTATGACAGGGAATTGCAGCAAGATTGGGTACCACCAAGACTGGGTATTACCAAGGAGTCACCATGCATGTAATATAGGTCAGCAAATGCTTGTTCCTGAAGTTCTTCCCAATTTTCCTTCCTTGATCCACCCCCTCACACACATATACACACATGTGCACACACCGTTTCTCTCTGGTTGTCTCCACGGTAACAGCAGCACCAGGATTTTGCTGCTGCTTTATGTTTTGGAAGCTGCCTTTGCTCAGGGAACCACTTCCCAGCTGGTTCTTGGATACAGCATCACCCTGCTGGGCACTCTCCAGTGTCCAAAGGGCCACTAACTGTTAGACACACTTGGCTGCAGCACCTGATGTGCATTGCTATTTCTTTTGACCGTGGGTGGTTTATACTGACAGGTGTTAAAGTCCTTTGTAACATTCGTACATTAGGCAGAGGGATTAAGGGCATGCAGGCTTATTTCTGCAGGGAGCTACCAACTCAGGACAAGAAATGCATAGTATAATGAGCATCTAGTAACAAGAGTGCTCTATGTTTGAAAATATGGAGAAGAGGTAAATCCCTACTGAAGTCGTTGCAGTTTACAGTATGCCCAGATAGTAAATATACCACTTACTATGCTAATACAAATCCCCAAAGATACAAAAGTCAACTCTGGGACATCATGAAAGTCAAGCAGGTAAGCCAGAATCTTGCCCAATTTAGGCTTTTGACAGAAGAGGAAGGAGCTAACATGGATGGAGGACAAAAAAAATCTTCTGTTCTTCTGCTTCTCATGGAAGCTGAAGAGAACTTTTCTTACTATCTGCACCTTTAAGAGTTGAGAAGTGGAAGCCTGGTAATAAGTATCACATTTAGAAAAAGATCATAGTTGAAGTCCTTTATAGAAGATACACGAAGAAAGAAATCTCATTGTGTGCTATATTTTTCAATAACACTGAGCACAAATGTGTACGTGATGCAAATCAATAATTTTTGTGCTAGATCTTCCTCTCACACAGTAATTTTTTTGCTCAATGGTGGTATATTACCTATTATGTTATGTCAGCTAAACAATGTTACATAATTAGCATTATGCCAGTGTTGTTCTATTAGCTGTAATTAACATTAATTTTCTTTTTTAATATTACACATTCTAAAGAGGAGAAAAATTATAATGGTTGCACAATGGAAAGCTGACCATGCACCTAGAAATGGTCAAGGTTTGAATCTGGCCCCCAGTAGGACAAGTCAGGCTTGTAACTTCAGCAAGAAGAGCAAGAGCATTGAATCTCAAACATTAAATCTTAGAACTAGAGCGATGCTACCTGGAATTCCAGATTCTGTGTTTATGACATAATAATAGCAATAATAACATTTTTCATTTATAACTTCTGCATAACATTTTGTCCTACAGCTGTGTCATCACTGAAATAAATCTACCTCTGCAATAAATGTTGGCAAACAAAGAAACCAGGGAAAATCAGCATGCCGCTCAGCAAGAGAGGGAGACAAATTTTGGTCAAGGACTCAGGGACAAATCCTGCTGACAGTGAAATTGCTGTAGGCTCGTTAATGTCCATGCAGCACAGAAAGACCAATGCATAGTAAATGTCATGGCATTCCATTTATTTGCTCTTTATATACTGTTTAAATGCTTCCCATAAAACACAATCCTTCCAACAATGTTCTTCTTCATTCATCATGCTGATGCAGAGATTCTGGTTTTTTTGTCTGAATGTTAATTGTCCACATCAGTCTTTTGCACATTTCTTTCATGTACAACTTTAGAATTTTTTTAACCTGTTTTCTTATAAAAGAAGTTCATGTCCAGTCAGTCAGCAAAGACCACTAACTAGCCTGTTCACTACCTCTGGTTTTTTTTTTCCCCTATTTCTACTATGATAGCTATTATTGAAAGCAAGTTAGGAAACACTTTTCTGCTGCTAGTTCACATTCATATGTTCAAAATAAATCTGTCTCAAAAATCTTCAGATCAGAGCTGTTCATTTAATCATATGTTTCTATTAATGTTAAAATTCTCCTACCTGTTTTGTCCACTTATTCACAATTACACTCTTCAGCTGCACGTTATCATTAGAGTCAAGTAATCTTCCTGAGTCAAGTGATGTCCTTTAATAAGATTATAACTCGATTGAGCTCAAAACCCAAGGAACACGTTAGAGTGTAAATACATTTTTAAAATCAACATCATGGCTAATTCAATGTATGGATGGTGAGGGATTTTTTTTTTTTCACTGTTTTTCTCTGTTTAAATTTTTTGTAACCTATGGCATTTTTGTGAATGAGATAATTAGAGAAATATCTCTCAAGATAAAATTCCATATTACAAAAGCAACTGAGTTTTGAGGAAATGAATGCTAAAAAAAAAAAAAAAACCAGACAAGAAGGACAGACTTCACTGTTGTGGGCCCACTGGGAAGTGTCTGGACTGTGAACAGGAATGCAGTGAGCCTAGATTGCGGCATGAAATAAAGAAGTAAAATCTAAAAGGCAGAGGAAAAAAAATTAGGAAATAAAAAAAAATAGAGAAGGAAAGAAAAAAGAACGAACCCCTGCAGCCACTGCATTTGACTTTCTAATGTCAGTCTCAGAGGAGAGCAGAGATGGAAATGAGAAAGGGTGCACTTGTGATGCAGTCACTCTTGTTGTCATTGCCTTTATGGCTTTTCAGCAGGCCACAAAAGGCCAAGCCACTAGAATATGAATGAGATACAGTCATGGACCCACCAAGTAAGTAGGATGCATCAGCTCTCCCTGTTTGGATCCTAATAGCTTTTTCCAGCTCAGTAATCTCTCACTGTAAAGGAAAAATAAGACAAGGCAAACAAACAAAAAATGATCTTCCCTCCCCATGCCCCGTCTCTGCTCATTTCCCTTTGATTATTGTTCTGAAGGAACTGGAAGATTTAATAGTCAACAGGGATTTCATGATGTTAACCCCTCTTGGGGTGAGTTTTATTCCCACCAGCTAGACTTCTGGATTAAATATGCAACTTTGTTATTCAGTTACAGGTGGAAAGATCTGACAGATAGGCACAGGTGGAAAAAAGGGTTAAAGGAAAAGAAAAATTTAAACAATGGATGTTTTCTGTGGCAATTATGCATCTGAAATTCCCTAGGAGAAAAGTGAGGTGCAGTGGGTGGAGGTCTTTCGATTGATGCCACCAGTGCATAGAATACCTAATTTCCCATTCCTAACTACTGTACTAAAGACACCTTTCACTGATTTCAGCTGTGATCTAGAACATGTCCAGCCCCATATCTAGGATTCTGATATACTCTCAGGAGCTGTATGGGTTTCAGAAACAATAAAGTGTAACAACAGGAAATTTCAAGAAATGTCCTGGAAACAGAAGCATAACCACAGGCTGAAATAACCTTACTGATGAAGATTACTCTATTTTAATTGAGCTAGAGAAAGTTCTTCCTTTTAAAATGTATATTGTGCAGTCTAAACTTGCCTGGTCAGCTGAAGGTAGCTCAGGGTTATACATGAACTCCGTTCTCTGCTGTCTGGTGTGGTATGGCTCTGTAGACAACCAAGCATCCTCTGCTCACAGCACTAATTCAGGAAGTGAGCTGTGCCCTAGCTGATGTACTCCTGCTGACAGATAATTGTATACTAATTGCACCATTAGCTAATTAATTCTGTCACTTAAGTGGCCAAATCTTACTAGTCCCATTAAGATCAAGGGAAAACCTGGACAACAAGGTTAGTTAATTGGACTGAGGACATTTAGGATTGTCAGATTAATGTTTATAACAGAAAATACTTTTCTGGATCATGCTAGCTCTTAGTCTCTATTGCTGATGTCCTTGTGAACACACTGCAAGTAGAAGTGGCAGAGCTTCAGAGTAGATGGAATTAAGTATGAATCCAAAACCAGCTTTTCACTGAATGTTTGAGATACAGGTGATTAAAACATTGCATGTACTTCAAGTATATTTATTTCATTACACATGAACTTTATGCCTGTGACAGGCAAAAATCTTCCTTGACATGACTTCAGGTAATATTATTAGCATAAAATCCATTAAGATTGTTTTTAAATACAGTTTATATTACATCTTTAAATTGCTTGATATAAGACATTTGGCTAAAACATTTTTGGGGTTGTTTTACCTAATTCATCAACAAGATATTGGTGTTGAAAAAAATGAATCTTTGGCAACAAGGTCAGCATAGACCTTGGCTTTTTGTATATTATATATTGTGTGGACAAGGAAGATTCTTGTTCAGCAAAATACTTCTTTTTTTTTGGAAAATGTGGATATTGATTAAGGTCATTGCTGCAGGATGAGTGTCGAATCAGTTTAATCTAATTCTAGGGAAAATACACTGAGTAGACTTATTGCTGTTTTAATAAAAAGCATTCTGTGGTGCTATTTCTTATGTTCACTGGATAAAGTTAAGAGGACTTACTGCTATCCACATGGCACAACCACAGCCTAAAAATTATGAGGTTTGCATTTAATGTATAGGCCTTTTACTCAGCTAAAACCTTGCACAGGACCTATTTACTGTTTAAAATGTGCAAATAAGTAAGTTCTTTATCATACTCTAATTCCAATGGATTCATTTTTTTGCAGGAAAAGTAGAAGCATGTTGGTATTTCCTGATGCAGTCACTACAAGGCAAAGCTGGAAATGGAAGCTACTAATTCCATCTGTTAACAATAATTATCTCACCAAAAACATTAAAAGTCATAATCTGATTCTGAAGTCATGTTCACTGAGGTTGTATATATGTCTCACTGTGTTTCAGGAAAACATGCTTTGAACCACTGACTTTGTCTGTCTTTAATGCTGTCTTTTATACTTTCCCTTATTTCTGTTTTCCTTCTTCAGTCTCATCTCTTCATTTCTAATATAAATTGCATAACAATAATCTCAATAATCCTTCCTTCCTTCCTTTCTTCCTTTCTCCTTCCTAGATTGTTAGAGCTATCCATATCCTAAGAAAGAATTACAGGAGTATTTTCTCATCTGGAGTTTAGATGTGCCAATGCATCACTTTAATCTCTTATCGCCTTTAATCATATTTCAAGGAACTAAACTTGTGAAGGCTGAAAAAGAAGCAATAAAATTGTAAATTATCCTTATTCTAAGTTCATATCTCCCACCCACAGCTGTTCTACTTCAACACCTGCCCTCCAGCACTGTCAGGACAAGACTGAGGCATGGGAAAGCAACTATAGTGGTATGACAACTACGTGATAAAAACTTCTAAGTTACTTGATTTAGTGCCTAGCAATCTTTCTTACTGAGTTTAAAAGAAATAACTTCCTCTGTGATGATGATGCCATTGAGAGGTTTCACATACACCTTGAATGTACAGTGTCTACATTTTGTAGCAGTAATATCTCATATCCAAACCTGTTTGATTTTCTGTCCTTGAATTGCCATGGAGAACTTACACAGCCCCATCTTTTTGTCTTGCTGAATTGTGCAGTTTGATGTAGCTCATGCTCTCTCATTGTATAGAAATTCAGGCAACCTACTTACACATGTGTAACAGGGTATCCTGAAAATGGATTTTTACCAATCCTGGGGCCCTTAAGAACAAAACTTTGCTTCCTCAATACAGATTCTTGACCCATGAAGGCTTGGCCTTTTGTAGGGATATGTACAGGATACTTCAGAGTAAGGCTCAAAAAAAGAATGAAGATATATTATCATAAATTAAATTAACTAAGAAGCAACATTCAGTATTGAAAACATTTATTTGGGGCAGAGTAATATGAATTTATTGCATGTTCACACGGTTCAAATGTATATACTTCCAGTACACTTTATGATGAAGTGGAGAAAAATGTTTAAAGTACACTGCATAAGTTCCAACACAGACCAATTCAATTCTTACATTTGTTACAATTTGGAAGTATGGACAAGTTTGAGATAAACCCACCCTCTATACTTATTCAGTGTTATTTTAACATTAGAGGTATAAATCCTGTGTTGCAATGTAGGGAAAGAATTGCTGAGTGAATACTTCTGACTAAAACTACTAAATTCAGTGATATTCTGTTTCACTTTATAACTGTTGCTGACAGCTCTTTGGATAAGGTCTAGGAAAATGCATACAGCAAAACTATAAGCTTTGATTTTTTGATGATTCCTTTCACTGAGATATTCTCCCTTGAGTTTCAGGGTTTGCCATTTCCAAGTATCCAAAATAAAGCTGCATAATGCAAGTAACCAAACACATCTGATAGGGTAAATACTACATTGCATAATGTGTATTCAACAACTTATTTCAGAGCTTTTTGATTAATAACTTTCAGTCTACTTATTGATTACATACAGATATCTAAAAATATGGGCAAGGCTGATTTTCAAACAATTCATTCATCAAATCAGGGGTGTTAAATTCATAATATTATTTATTAAGGGTTGTTTGAATAATTTGACCAGAAATGTATTACGGAATAGGAATAAATATTTAAAACCAATATATCTAATCAAAGGCGTTTTAAACACTGCCAGTCACTAAATTGTCCATTGACAATTGTCCTTTCCTGTTGAATGAATCAACATAATGAGTGATTGATGAAGCAAAAGGAACCATCATTTATCATTAGAACAATATGTGTGAGAATGACAACTTGATCCTAGAGCTGTCTCAGTTTTACAAGCAGTGTATTAAAGAGAATGGGAAAATAATTGTATTAATAGAAAGAACAATCTTTAAATGTTATTAAAACAAAGATTAATCATACAAAAATTACAACATCAACAAGTCTCTATTCACATCAGACATTTTTTACCTCCTGTTCCTTTTAGGGAATCAAAGACAGTGCAGAAATTAGAGAAATAAACCAAAGAAGATGGAAATTATTTGAAAGCTCAGTAAGTAGCAAAAGAATATAAAATACAGATTTAAGTCTGTCTTTCAGTGCATTTCAGTTAGTCTGTGGCCAGTTTTGTCTGCTTCAAGAAAGACAAAACAAACATCTAAGATCCCACAAATGTATAGATTTTGGCTTAAAAAAATCAGTGTTGCCTTCAAGTATGGAGCACGGAAAGAATAGTAGTAGTAGTTGTAGTAGTAGTAGTAGTAAATTTCTCTTGGCCATTTTCATTATATAACTACATACATGTAAAGTTCATGGATATGTATACAGGACACATTGGAACTATCTACACTCACGTATTTGGTCTCAGTCAGTATGACTGAGGCTGGAGTTAATTTTCCCCATAGCAGCCCTCTCAGTGCTGTGCTTTGCATGGAGAGCTGGAAAGGTGTTCATAACACACCTGTGCTGTGACTGCTGCTGGGCAGAGCCTGCACAGCACCAAGGCTGGTTTTCAACATTCCCTCTGCAATGGGATAGGATGGACAAGTTATTGGGAGGGGACACACCTGGGACAGCTGACCCAAACTGACCAAAGGGATATTCCATACCATATGATGTCAGCTGAACTATAAAACCTAGGAAAAATGGGGGGTGGGGGTGCATCGGCTTGTCCTCCAAGCAACCTTTGCGCCTTTGGAGCCCTGCTTCCTGAAAAGGGCCAGAGAACACCTGCTGATGGGAAGTAGAGAATAAAACTTAGTTTTCTTTTGCTTCCACACACACCATTGCTTTGCTCCTTCGTTAAACTGCTTTTGTCTTAGCCCACGAGTTTCATCTTATTGTCTTTCCCTGGTCCATCTGAGAGGAGGCAGGGGGGAAGTGCTAGAGCATCTCAGTGGACACCTGGCATCCAGCCAAGGTCAAACCACAACTCACTACGTGTGTGTGTGTGAAAGAGAAAGAAGAAAAAAAACCAACCCTACAATAAGCTTCAGGGGTTTGTTTTTTTCCTGAAATAAGAAGAAAAATAGTTGGCGTATACAAGCCTGTGTTAATCACTGCAAGAAATGATTGTTTGTAGGATTTAGGATTTCTCTTTCTGTTTGTCTCCCTGACTACGTTCCCTTCTTGTCTTCTTTAAAATGGCTGGCAATCTTGCTGTGGAAAACCCTGCCCTGTGCTCAGTCTGTTAACTTTCTAAAATTTCATGTTAATTTGGAAAGTAAATGTGGCAGCCTTGTGACAGGTGTAGCAGAAATTATGCCAGAGAAAAAGCCATAGTAGCTAATTAGATATCTGGAAAGTGATTTAAATATGCATCACTTGGAGAGTTACGTATACAATTTGTCTTTGCTATTTACCTCTTCCTTTTTTTTCCATTTCTCTGTGTGTAAAAATAGGGAAATTGTAAAGGAAAGGAAGATAATTTACTGATGAGAAAGCCCAAGTGGAATTAGAAACAATAAGACTGAAGTGTCAAACATTTTAAGAAAAAGTCCTGTAACAGCTACAGTGCCTTTGCTACTCGAGGCTAAAAAACCCGATGGACAGTAATTTGAGAAATCTCAAATGTATCCCTGTTCTACTCACCCAGCCCAGCTTTATGCACTTAACTTGTTGGGCTGCAGCGGTTGCCTAAAATCAGCATGTATTAACTCTGACTTCTGTTCCTCCTAGTTGACTGATGCAAATATAAAGCAGCACCTGACATTTGATGGGTTCAGTCAGTAGTAGATATTTCATAGAATCATAGAATTATTTGGGTTGAAATGGTCCTTAAAGATAATCTAGTTCCAACCCACCCTGCCATGGGCAGGGACACCTCCCACCAGAACAGGTTGCACAAAGCTCCATCCAACCTGGTCTTGAACACATCCAGTAATGAAGCATCCACAACTTCTCCAGGCAACCTGTTCCAGTGTCTCACCACACTCAGAGTGAAGAACTTTTTCCTCATTTCTGATCTAAATCTGCCCTTTTCCAGTTTAAAGCCATTACTCCTCATCTTATCACTACAATGTCATTGTTGCAAAAAAGATGTATGTGGTATAGATGAACAGAATCACAAGAGTGTGTGAAAGAGGAAAGAAATCTGTTGTTAATAATAATCTAGATGCTCAAATATTCTCCTGTGAATTTCCTGGCAGAAATCAGCTTGTTCCCCACCAACCTCTCTAGTCCCATTTTAAATTGGAAGCCCATTAAATTGGGCATTTAAAAAAAATAAGCCTGTACTTCAATGATACCTTCTTGTATTCACATATTAAATAGGCTTCAAAACAGCTGTGATCTTTTGGTCCTTGGCAATTATCAGAGAGTTTGTCTGCAAATTCTGATTTTTTTTTTTTAATTTCTGTACAAATTTAGCTATTCGGCTGAATTCTGTGTGAGTGAGACTTCCTTACAACACACATGAAAGTCACTGATCTGCAGTGGAGCATTTCAGTACTGTGGCAATGCAGCACTTGCATTAAACACTTGCAAGAAAAGCTTAGAAGCCATCCTAGAGAATCAGCAAGAGATTGCTGTAAAAGGAAATATAGATGTTTTTATTCTTTTTATTCTGTTACATACTTTTGTTCATTAAGCTGGTACTTAAAAAGCAGTTAAAACTGGACTTTATGGGCAGGGCTAGGGCAGAGGGTTCCCCATAAACATTATGACAAACATTTTAAGAGTCTTCTTTCCTTTGTGATCTTTAACCTCTGCACACAGAGGGCCCTTTCAGTAATCTAACCACGTGCAAAGAAATCCCCATGATCCATTTCATCCATGTTTAAAAGGTGTAAGAGATGATTTAGTGCTGTCATCCATAAATTAAATTATAATTTTCTCAAAGGTGATTCCTCATATGAAGAATTACAGTCTGTAATATATAGATACTAGATAGTTTACGTTGATGAACATGGTATAATTGTATCAATGACAAATTTTAATTACAGAGTGTCTGAGTTCTGTTTACCTCTTTCTGACTCCTGATGTCTCTGTCGATAATCTGAAATAAAATTTCAACATAAATTTGAACCACTGTTTTTGATTTAGAGATTAGTTAGAACCTCTACCTCTCCTAAATCTACTTTTCTGTATTTTAAGTTCTCTTTCTATTACAGCTATCATCAACTAAAATGAATGAATGTTTTTCTTGTTCAAAATCATGTTCACAGTTTTGTCCACCTCTATCATTCTAAAGTATTTGAAAAATATCATTTAGAAAAAATAGTTTTTCTTGATTGCTAATCTAAAGAACCTCACACATTTGATTTCATGTAAGATCACAATGTAAACCCCATTCTAATCCAGGTCTAAACTACAACTTAATTTTTCATTTGTGATGTTTCTACTTCATTGTGAGGATTCTATTTTTCTGGTGGGTAGTTGATTTTGGGGCACTCTTAGAACAACTGTATCAGTATGTTTTGTTTGGTTTGTTTTTTTTAATAGAAAGGGTGAAAAATAAACTTACTGACAGAAGAAAATTAAGGATTTTGGATGTTTTCTCTTATTTTTATGAGCATATAATTATAATAAGCATTACCACTTTTTCAACTGAATAATTAGAGATTCCCCAGAGAAACTTAATATTCTGGATGGCTTTCTTCTTCAAAGATAAGTCACAAAGTAATGGAATAAAGTGTTGCCATCCCCTTTGTGTGAGGACCATAGGGACTTGTAAAAGCCAAGAGAACATGTGTGCTTTTTTTAAGCCATTAGGTGGAATTTTCTGTCTCTAGTCAAAAGAACAATGTCTTATCATCATCTAGCTTTTGAGAAACTAAATTTCAGCCAGAATATTCCTGATCACTAGTCTTTATAGTCTGTATCTTCTAAACGAACATGCTATACTTCCTTTTACCCAAATGCTGAAGAAGCAACAACTTTTTTTTTTTTTTTTACATTACATTTAAAGTTATACTTGGGTTAGAAAAGGTGTAAAGAGTATGCTTACACTCCTTATAAACTAAAAGAATCATTTATAAACTGGAGCTTATAAATTTTATTTTTAAACCCTTAAATTAATTTGCCATACATGAGAGAAAAAAATTTATTAAGAGGATGCTTATTCTCAAAAACAATAACAATGCAAGTGCTCATTTTCTATTATTTGAAAGAGAATTTCAAGACCTAATTTGAGAACCTGAAGTATGTAATTTTTGTCTTTTCTATTATCAATTGTCCTGTATCAGTTTGACATATTGTAAAGTACCTTAATATGATCAAATTTCAGTGATGCAGAAGTATTTCACATGACTAACAGTCATGGCTTGATGGGCTAATAAATTTACACAGCAAACCTGTGAAGAAGCAATTCACCTCTTTAGAACTAGATGGCTGAATATAATTAGGCTTTTTTTAAATATAAAAGAATTTAGTAAAACAATCTTGGCTTTGCTGAGGAGAAAAAGCACATTGGTTCTTGTAGAGAGGACAGAACTTCTTTGAGAGAAATAACTGTCCACTAATGGTGTTTTGGACTGCAGTGAATTCTTAGATGAAAGACTTTGAAATGGAGTACTGATATGCCTGATGCATCCCTGTTTTAAATATATATATACAAGCATACAGGTTTTAAATTATGATTTTTTTTTCCTTTCGGTATTGAAAGCTTTAAGTTATTACCATGGAAACTGTTTGCATCTAAATATTACTTTCCTCTCTAGCTATTTCAGTATCATTAAATCCTCGCTAATACTTTATTACTCACTATCTTTTAAACCCATATGCATTTCAATATCTAATTTACTTAATAAATTGCATCTGACAAAGGAGAAAAACTTATAGTACAATAAACAACACTATTAATTACTCTGCGGAGCAGGGAGCTGCTAGTTTTGTCAGCAACATTACGCCTTCAAAATAATGGCACCCAGTAATTAAGTATGAACATATTCTATTATTAGGACATATATCCCTTTTTGTTACATTTATTTACAATAAAGAAAAGTGAAGTTGCATTTATTATAGTTGTGGCCTTTATCCTGCCAAAACAAAGCAAGAGGGAAAGAAAAAGGCATTCAGCCTGGGAACATATAAGAAAAAAACATCACTATGGCAACGAAAATGTCATTTTTATACTTTGCTCATTAGAGCACTGGAGAATACTTTAATAAAAGATAGAAAAAAAAAAGTCATTTAAATTTAGGAAGGTCATAAATTATAAAATACTTATTTCTGAAGAACAGTTTGGGTGACAATTTGGGGGCTGTCTCTTAAGCGTCTTGTTTACATGGTCAAGTCCTCATTCACGTACGAATTTTCATTCATCTTATGAAGTCTTCCTAATTAAACAATTCCTACACAGAAGATATTAGGATCAAATTCTGATCTCGGAATACCAACTTAAATAAAATGTAACTTAATGCACTTGTCTTCAACATCATACCAAAGTAACCAAGATGGGATGTTGACCTCTACTAGAAAGAAAGCTGAAATTAGCTTTCAGTTCACTGTGTAGTGAATATGACATATAATAGGAAGACTGCCAGCTCCTTAACTAGTTTTCTTCAGGCTATGAAAGCAACCTCTTTGAAAACACAACATCTACTTTGGAACCAAGTTGGATCATGTGTTCGGGGATCTGGCTGTGCATCTAATGAAATTGTAAGGAGAAATCTTTAGCAAGAAAAAAGAAAATGCACCACACTTCTCAAATTTGCTTTTGAGAGTCTTCAAAGACCTTTTGAGTTTAATGGGCCAGTGTTATTCTGCTCTAGCATGCACCTGAGCAATGATGGAGTCAAAAAGCAGTGACTTCAGACTGGCTCATGTGATTCATGGCCACATGATTGAGGATGCTGACTTTCCTTTAAAGGATGCTGACTCATACAGGTCAGCAGTGCATACTTTGGCTTGTCCTTTCAAACTACACAGGCTGATACAAAAATGGCCTTTTGTGCTTAAATTATAGCTCATAAGATTTTTCTTGTTTGCTTCCTTCAAACCCTCCCAAGCAGTGAACATGAAAGAATACTTCCATACATAAGGAATCTCCTTTTTCCATTTTATTTTGCTTGAAATTATTTTTGTCTATTTAATTTTTTAAGGGTACTTTAGAACATATGAACCAAAAAAATATTTATGCTTTGATAATTTAAGTAGGCCTAATGCATATGGTTTATAGTATGTCACAGGGTTTTTAACCAATGAGGCAGTAACCAGCTGGTCAAAATACTTTTGGTGATAACAACACCAGTTTATCCTTATATCATTTGTCTGAATTTCTCTCCGTCATGGTATAAAATGCTCAGCTGCTTACTTCTACAATCTTTAGAGCCAGCCTCCATTATTACAACAAAATTTGTGAAGAAATCTGTATGCACTGCTGATCATCATGTATTACAGCAACATCTAATCACCCATGTTTATGATTCAGTAACTATTCTCCAAATGCCTTTGCTGTAGTGCATACACACTTATGTAATTATTGCTATCATATTGTTTTTCAGGCTTCTCTATTCCTTGTTACTATGATAATTTCTGCCTTATGAGTTAGATACTTCATATGTTGTGGTATTTTTGTTTCCTTTAGAAAAAGCTTATTTTCATAGCTAACAAGAATAAAAAGTAAATAAATATTTAGGTTTGTATCACGAGCCCTGGTACTGCTGAAAGAAATTCTGCTAGCAGTGTGATTCGGGCCTCAGGAGAGAACCTTCCCCTGTAAACATTCTCCTAACCTTTAGCAAGCCATCTTTAAGAAAGACAGTGAAGTTGGATCAAGTGCAATTGCCTTTCCCTGGGTTCTACTGATAGTGTCACTGCTCAGTGTATATCCTAAACCCTTTAGGAAAATAAAAAAATATCATTAGCACACTGTTTCTGTTGTGAACTTGGAATGTGACTGTTCATGGCGTATGAATCATTTAATGCTCTCAAGAGGCTTGTTTGCTCTTTTTTTTGTGCTAGCATTGTAAGGTCCTCAAGTTCACTGCTACCTGGCCACCAATAACATCAGGGAGCAGAGTGCTTCTGATTAAGCGTATTCATGTAGTTTACATTGTGCTCTGACATCATAGAAGGAAAAAAGTGATAAGGAGGAAGCTGTCACAATATAATCTGCTTAAACTGCTATTTTCCCTTGTGCTTAGTCACCTCCCACAATAGTCCTAATTACCTAAATACTAAAATGGAGGTAGTTTTCTAGAAAGATCAGTGCCCAAAGCTCAAAAACTATGCTGATCCCTCCATAACAGACCAGTCCAGAGCACTGTAATATACTCATATGTTTCTCCTTCAAAGAGTAATGTGAGATGTCCTTAAAAGAAAAATGCCTTTTTCTAGATCCTAAAGATTTGCCTTAAGTACTGTCAATTTTGACATCTCTCTGAGCAAATAGAGTGTTATTTTGAAAGAATCAATTAATCAGCTGTAACAAAATGAAGACTTGCAGTAACACAATAATTATTATAAGAACTAGAGTTGGATCAAATTTCATGTGAAATTTTAATAAAATATATACACTGAAAAAAGAAAATATTAATTCAGGCTTTTTATCAAATTAGTCTGACCATTCAAATTAAATACTATTTTATTTATAAATTTACATTTTTTAACTACGTCCACACCCTATAAAGTAGGCATTTAAAGTGGGGACCATTGCATTTAATTTTGACCAAACAAATAACTCTGTTTCAATAAGCGATGATATCAGGTCTGTCTGCATCTCTAGGAGCAGTTCTTCTTACCTCTATCCCTGAAACTACTGAAAAGGAAGCAAGTGTGAGAAACTTATCTTTAAATATTTTTTGTCTTTATATAGGTATTCATAAATGATGAATCTTCCTAATAATCTTGTTTCCACTGATTACAGATGGAGCACGTGTTGCTCAGTCTAAGCATTTGACTATTTGACTCTTTAGAAGGTTAAACACGAAGCATTCAGGCTCAGGTTACATTGTTTAACCTGAACTCCCTCCCAACCACCTCTTTTTTTGCTTGTTTGGCTTGTTCAGCCAGCAAGATAGAAAAAAATCTCACAAAAACCAGCTTTTGCTACAGCTCTAAAAAGGTTAAAAATACTAATATTGCCATTGCAGCAACACTGGGGGGGTCACAATAGATTCTAGGCCTGTATTATAGGGCTATGTACAAACAGGTTCTGAACAATAATCTATTCCCAAAATCTTTATTGACTGTTAGCGAGGACAAAACTCATGGAAAAAATTAAATAGGAAATAGGAAGATGCTGACTTCAGCAGTAACAACTGAGTCATTTAGTATCAGCAGTCACAGTAATCACTAAAGAAATAAAAGCAAATTGACTGATCAGATATTTGTTCAACAGAATTCTGGGAGAAAAGAGAGAGGTGGATCAAGCACTGGCTGGACGGATGGGCCCAGAGAGTAGTGGCTAATGATACTAAATTAGCTGGTCATTAGAGGTATATTTGAAAAATAAAACTTTTGAAAATAGGAAGACTGAGAAACTAGAATAAAATGTCCTGTAAATCAAAACTCCTTAACTGGATATAGCTTTAGGCATAAGATAACAATGCAGATAATGTTGTGAGTTGATCCCACTGATGGCCGTGTGGTAGAAGTTATCAAATATACCAAATGTCAACAGAAAAACAAAGAAGAAAGTTCTCATCCACTTATCATGAATGTGTTGAATTTTCTCCTTCTGACACTTTGAATGGATGATTCTGTCATCCAGTTTCACCTCGGGGAATTATTAAAAACACCACAGCAATAGATGCCATCTGCAAGGAAAACATGAATGATACAATGAGAGATTGCTCTTGGGGTATTAAGGATATACTCAAATCCTCTACTGGTATGTTTTCTCTGGCAACCTTGAAACAGTGCAACATGTAATGAATTAAGCAGTCAAAACATGATTTCAACATAAAAGTTTGTGTGGAAAGAGGCTTATTTTCCACCCCACAGTGTTTTTCTACGCAGAGGCTATTTCACTGAGGTCTGTCCTCTTTCCTTGAATTCCATACACAAGGTAACATTATATACAACCACAACCCTCCTAATATCCTTTCAGAAAAGATCTTAATCCTTACTGTAGGAGGCTTCAGTATCAACTGTGTTTGATCAAACAATTGCTATAGTTTCTTTTTCCCTGTCTTCATTGGTTCCAAGATCTTGTGGGAAGATTGTGAAAGGTGAGATACACTGAAAGTGGTCTCATCATGAAACAAATAACTAAATACATTCATAAAAGAGAAGTAGAGAAGACATTGATTCTTCACAATGCTTTCTTTTTGCAGGGAGTAACTCCAGAGAGTTACCAGAAAGAATGGCATGTATAAGAAGCTATCAGTTTTGCACAGGGCTTGTACCTAGTGGTCCAGAGGTTTTCAGCAGTCTGATTGCCAGAAGCAGATCCTATCATCATGATGCAGACATCATCCTCAGAACTTCTTCCTACTCCTGTGCTCTCCACTTTCTACCAGACTTAGGGAAGCAGGAAGCAGCAGGCTGCAGCACTGTCCTTCTCTTACTTCAGTGTCTGCTCCGACAGTCTAACACGCTCTAGTCTGATGTTAACTTGGTTGGGTATAAACTGGAGTCTAATACACCAGTGGCTTGTCAAAGCATGTAAACTTCTACAAGCTTTCCAAAGTACGCAAAGTTCTGTGGGGACAGTTGAAATTACTTGCAATAATTCAAATAAACCAACCTACTGTACCATGCAGGATACATACAAATCTTGAGTTTAGTCTTGATTTCACTGTTACTGAGGTAATTTTTATTTGCAGATGAGTAGTATAAATACTGCTACAGATCACTGAACCCATTTCTTGTTACTGAGCTAGAACTACAAAGGAAAAAGCCACCTGGTGATTTAGATGATGGGTTGGTCCCTGAGATCTGGAAAGGATCAGGACTAAGAAAGTAATTTAGTGTTTGTTTTATTATTTATTGTCATTTTGTATTGTGATGCATACTATCACATATCAATTATGGGTAAGTAGAGGTTATTATATCTGCAAAAGAGAAGGATAGTTCTTACTCTACCATTTCTGACTTGTGGACAGCTAAACAGCTCACAACTCAAACTGGTCAATTTTATTCACCTTTTAAACAGACACTGTTAGCAAATATAATTGTACCACCTGTTGAGTCCTAACCTAGTTTCATCCCACATTTTTCACTCCTTTATAATCTGCAAACATTCACAAGGAAGTTGTACCGATTTTATACAAGCTGCTGCTCACGGTCTAGAGCTACCAATCTAAAGCCTTTCTAACACACTGTTATCAGGCTGAATATCCTTATATTCAATAGGATCTGGCTCTAAGGAAATATGAAAATAAATTAGTTAATTAATTTTATTAATTAAAATAGTAATTCTGGTGGAAAATAGGAGGCTTTAATTTCAAGATCTTAATTTAGTGAGTCTCTATTAGCTTGTTAAGCTCTATAGGTTCCCTATACATCCAAGAGAAAGTCAGGTCCCTCCAGAAAGTGATTTAGTTACTTTGAATTTTAGTTCAGAAGAGTTTCTTCCTTTCACTCACTGCAGAGATTACCTACGGAGATTGCTCTCCTAATTTAGATACTTAAATGATATTTCTAACATAAGAATACTCCACAGCATGTGATTTGTACCTGTAGCCACACTACAAAACCAAGATCAGGTATGCAATTAGGACCAGCCTGTACAAACAGAGACAAACATAATCTGCCTCTTCATTCTACGCTTTGTTAGCCATCCAAACTGACATGGTCATATTTTCCCCACATTAAAATACAAGGTAAAGCTCTATGGTTTTAAAAATATATTTCACAATTGGTCACCTCAGAGAATAAGTCAATAATGTGTAATAACTGTTCTGCCTGTGGTGAAAACCCAAGCACACCAGATGCTTTATTAATAAAGCACAGAAAATGATTGGTTTTCACATTTTGGTGAAAACACCTAATTTTTCATCTGTGGAAATTTACCTTCTTATTGGCACATATACGCTCTAAGGTATGTATTACTAGCTTTTGCCAAGAAAATATTCAGTTTGAAAGACAAAAAGAAATGAAGTGTGAACATACTGAGACATTTATCAACTTGGAGTTGAAAATTAAAATTTTCCTTTCTTATTTCACTTATAAAATGTCCATATGTAGAAAACGTTGGTTTGACATAGAGTTTGGGTTTCCATGGGAAGACTGAATTTTATGAGTTATTTCCTATACATGGGCACTGCCTCTGAAAATGAGAACAGAAGAATAAAATTAAGAAGTGGCACCAGC
Organism: Todiramphus chloris collaris; assembly: GCA_025345505.1. Lineage (NCBI taxonomy): Eukaryota > Metazoa > Chordata > Aves > Coraciiformes > Alcedinidae > Todiramphus > Todiramphus chloris. Next base: position 7,044,189 of record JANVCC010000076.1, on the reverse strand, counting down.
AACCACAGCAACAGAAGTGAATGAGAAGGGATGTAGCAAGATCTGAGATATAAGGTCATATAATGTTCTGTGGAGCTTTGGAGGTGACATTGAGAACTTTAATATGATGGCAAAGAAGGAAATGAAGAAAGGAATTAGAAGAATGAATGCATAGATTATGACTGATATGTGAGGAAGATGATTACAAATGCCAAGAAGACAAGTTTTATTTTCAAATATTTCCCTCCCATTTTGAGCATACAGCTTTGTCTAGCAAATGTGTCTACTTAGTAGTATTTTCTATTCAGCAGAATTATTCACGTGTAAGTCGTGATGCCCAATATGAAAATATCGTATGAAAAGTGATCAGATCTGCACAGTTAAACAGTGTTACTTAACTTAGCATGCAGATGTGATAGAAAACCATAGCTTTTAAGCATATATGAATGGAGTGGTTTGAAATAAAATACAAAAATATGAAGAACTACACTTTCCATGTATGAAAAACTGTGTGATTTCTACTGTAATAGTTTGTTTTGAACCTTTTTAATGATGTGCAGCTTGTTTAGCACAAATCACCTGTCATGTATGTGGGCTGGAATTGTGAGCAGTTGTGTAGATGGTCTGACATTGTGGTTTGCTTTTGTCCCCTTTTACTACAGTAAAGTTAAGCTCTAAGACAAGAACAGTTCTAAGTTCTGGACTACAGGTTCTGGTTTAAAACAAGTTCATTTCTGGCATGGGTGTCCTGCATAATTTTTAGTCATGAAAACTCACTATATTTATTTAACTGTACCAGATCTCTCTTAGTGTCCCTGGGAGAGGCAAAAGAGCCACAGTATGAAAGTGAGTCTGATTTCCATCATTCTGAAAAATGGTTTTACTTCAGTCATAACTTTTATTATTTTATCTATGCAGCAGAACATAAGCTGCTAAAGTTCACTGAAAGACTTAGTCATTTTGTTGTGATTTCCATACACATACAGGAATGAGAAATTGTTATATATGTTCCTTAAAGCAGCCATGATATCTTTCAGTGTATTAGCACACTATTTGCAACAACAAGTTCTCCAAATATCGTTATTTAACCAAATTACTGTCAATTTAATCTCATCCAAGCCTACATGATCATTCTGACTCAAACACCTACATCTATTGTAATGGATATGGTTTAAAAATTAGGATAATACAAAATACTGGTGTGAAATAGTCAACATGAAAACCTCACTAGCACCAGGGCTCAGTGGCTGAGAACTGCTGGTGACCTGATTCCAGCTAGAGGTTAACAAAAATCTTCTCCTTTGAAACAGAAAAAAAAAAAAAAAAGTAATTTGAAAACTTTGATGAAGCTGTCAGGCTCTGAAAGCCAAAGACTACCCTGGGGACAAAGATAATATTACTGAGTTGAACAAGCCCTCTTCAGTAAAGAAAGATCCATTCTCTTAGAGGTGGAGGAGGATAATAAAAAGACTTTTAAACAATTTTCAGATGGAATTATGTTAGCAGAGGTTTTGTCTTTCTGGCTTTTAAAATATATGTGGAACAAGGACATCTTAAATATGACAATTTCATAATGAACTTTTTAACTGTGTCTTGTTCTCTGCTGAAGAAAGCTATAATCCCATTGCTTAAGTTAAAATCCACTTTAACTGGAATGAGTGGTAATTTTACTTGTTATTTAAATAGACTAATTTTTCTTCTTTGGAGTGTCTGAGAGAATAAAAAAGAAAGTATGTAGAACAGTTACAAAGTGTTAGATAAACAGATCAGAAAGAAAATTTTAACATAGACCAGTTGTAGAAAATAAGTTTAGAGGAAACTTTAGTAGGTCATCCAGTTCAGGTCATGTTTCTACCTCTAAACTTGACAGCTAGGCAGTCTAACATCTGAAGGACCTATGCTTTGATGGTGCAAGGCAGTACTTCTTTTCTTCCTTTCCTTTTTCCTCAAATGTCATGTAACCAAATCTTTATCTGTGATACCCATCATTTCATGAATATTTATAATCCCAACAGTGTACATATATGAAATTCATCTGTATTCTAAGTAGTTGTAAGAAATAAACCAAAATCTGAATATTCTCAGTTTCACAAACTGCAGTGGCTTAGATAAACTGAGGTAATATATCAAATTTTCCTAGACCGAATAGATTTCTGTGATATTAGAGTTGCTCAGCCTGACAGATATTTGGTACTACGGAAATACTGGAGAATGACATTTGACAAATTTCTTGCAAAAAGTTTTGGTAAAAATAAATCAAGTTTCAGGCTTACTAAAATATACCTTTTAATAGCTTGACTATATTCTTTTAAAAATGGAAGGGAAAAAGCAAACCCCCTATTATTGTAATAGGGTTGTGGTTAACACTGATTTTTCCATTACCTGATATCTCCTTTGTATGCCATAAGAGATTTAAGACTATTAAACCCAAACATTTATTAAATATATTTGTTGAGTATATTGAAAATTACTAACAGGATTATACCTAGTATCAAGATTTAGAGATGAAAACTGAAAAATAATATCACAAACAAAACAGGAGAATTTTCAAATTACAGTAAGAGTTTTCTTTAAATAGGCTTTCAAAGATTCTAAAGGCTTCTAAAGAGCAAGTAATCATTCAGGTGAAAGGTCTAAAGCACAAGTCTTGTGAGAAGCAACTGAGGGAACTGGAGTTGTTCAGCCTGGAGAAAAGGAGGCTCAGGGGAGACCTTTTACCTCTCTACAGCTACCTGAAAGGAGTTTGGAGCAAGGTAGGGTTTGGTCTCTTCTTTTGGTTTACAAGTGGTAAGACAAGAGGAATTTGCCTCAAGTTGAGCCAGGGGAGGCTTCTGTTGGACAGTAGGAAAATCTTCTTCACTGAAAGGGTTGTTAAGCATTGGAACAGGTTGCCCATAGGAATTTAAAAGCCACGTAGATGAGGAGCTGAGGGAAATGGTTTAGTGGTGGGATTGGCAATGCTGGGTTAGTGGTTGGACTTGATGATCTTAAACATGTTTTGCAACCAAAATGATTCTATGATTTTATGACTCACTTCTTAACACTCAGTAGTACCCACACTTCATTGCTCTGTGCCAAATTTATACAAAACCTGGAACTAGAGCACACAGTCTGTATCTGGATATCAACTATATATTCTTACCAGTGATGCAGTGCCTGTAATTCTTTCATTTTTTATCTAAAAATGTTCTCAGGAGAAACTTGCTCCCCTCTGACATTCCAGCAGGACTTCTGACTGGTGTACTGCAGATTATGCAGCTGCATAATTTAAACCATTGTGAGAAGTAAAATTTGACCTAAACCTCAATGAAGAGACTCAGACTGAAGCTCATAGGCAGTTCACTAAGATTGCTGTATGCTAAAGAAATACTGCCATGTTAAGTGCTGTACCATGGTGCTCTATGGATTTTGGAAACAGTGATGCAGAAATATATGTATCACTGGTTTGGGGCCTAAATAAGGCCTAGATTTCCAAGATCTGTCAAGTTCTTTTTCTTATAGAAATGCTCTGGATTATTTTAGAACTGTTGACTAAGTAAGGTAGCCAACAGTTGTTGTGAAGTTCCTTGTTTTTCTTTTTTTTTTTTTTTTTTTAATTTGTATAGTATACTCCACTGTTCAATACACCCTCATGGTAAATCTCAGTTTATTACTCTTGATGTAGTATTGAAGAGACAATAACCTCTTTATAGTAAAATTGATATGTGAAGAGCCTTGGCTAGAATTAAAAATCATGTATTTAAAAGATTCTACAACAGACTCCTGTGGTATGAGCAACTTTTGCTGCTATGGTAACCATATGAAATAGTTTTATTAAGTTTTTTGTTTCCTTTTTTTTATTACAAGAGAAAATTAAATCAGTAAGAACATTTACTTAATGACTAAATAGTAGAGAACTTTTTGTTTTATATTTTGATCTGTTGAGATGTCAAAATTTAAATGTAAGCTGAAATTTTCTACTTTGATTAAATAGGTCATACAATTAAATTAGCAGAAAGCCTAATTAACTGTTTCAATCTGCCTGCTAATCAAGAAATTTGGTAACTACCTTCACAGTTAAAATGAAGTGTAGTAGTGATATAAAGATGTATACAGCACTGGTTTCACCACTATTACATTAATTTATTGAATTGCAATTATATTTGACTTAGCATACTAGTCAAATTATGTAGGTACCAAAGAAATGTTTGTAAACCAATAGAACTTTCTACGTCTTGTATAGGTGAAGACTAATGTCCTTTCCATGAACACCTCACAGCAAGTAAACATAATTATCTGGAGAAAGGACAAAGAAAGAGCCAACAAATGCACACTCTGGTCAGAAACAACCAACTTTTGTAATTTTTACTTCGCATACTTCATGATATCTGAGTGTAAAACTCAGCTTAAAGACTTGACCTGAACCTAATTATCTTCTTTTATAACGTGAATTAGTCCATCTCTCCACTCTACTGCCTGTAGGTCAATCTGTTTTCAATCCCATTCATTCCATTCTTTTTCATGGAATACCTTCCTACTCAAACAGAGTCAAGAAACCCTGTGTTAAACTTTCTGAGCTTTGAGGAAGAAGTTAACTTCTATTACAATATCCATTAGGTATTTTCTATTCATAAAGACTGTCCCATATTTATTTGCAACCTGATTATGGCAGGAACCTGGATGGGAATCAGCATGTTCTATAGTAGGTGCACAATCTAATGTGAAAGTAAAAAGCCTTGACTTTTCATACATTGTCCACTTCTGCCGAACAATACCATTATTTTTCAACACTGGATACTAACCTGGTTTTCTAAATTTGGTATTTGGTACTTCAGACACAAACAGGTTTCATATACTTCAACCCACCATGTTCATTCCACCATACACTTTTGCCCTTAACAAGACAGAGTCTGGACTTGGCAGCTCTTTGTGCACAGTGTTCATGTTGCTGGTTCTTCTCATGGAGATAAAAAGATATATTTGAAAGCATACATTGCAATGACAATAAGAAATTATGAAAAATTCAAATGCAATTATATTATTTCAAAACTGTCTTGAGGATTTTCCACTTGGTCACATATTTTAACCACGGAATTTGAGGTAGTCTTGATAATTACACAGTCCTAAGGTGTACCATTTGGCCATTCTTTATTCCTGAAAAGTCAAAGGAAGTATGTTGATAATACTGATAAGAATTTGATATGTTTTAACTGATATTTAAATGTGATTTTAATTTAATCTGGAATTAGTGTAATCCTTATCTGAGTTCAAACAATTCATAAAGAAGCAAAAATTAAAATGTGACCTGAAAAATAAAATAAACCAAAAATCTTCACAAATCTTTCAGAGGGAAGATTTAGGTGGACAAAACCAAATAGGCCTAGAAGAACAAGGATGAAAGGAAGTAGAGGCTGTCACTTGTTTTTTGGCTGTCCTCCTTTTTTTTTTTTTTTTTTCCCAACATCTGGATGTCCTGAGAAGCTACATGAACCCAGACAGAAGAATCTGTGTCTGTGAATGTGCCATGGCCCTAATTCCTTGCTGACCTGGGTGCCATCAATGCCTTCTGCCATTCCTCCTCATGCTTTTAGTCCTGCCATTCCAATTTGTTCTCTGTTCATACTGTCCCTAGTGCTTATACCAGAAACCTCTATGACAATATGAGCTAAAAGATTAAAATTCATATCAAGGTCAAGAATTAACACCTTGCTATCCTAAACAGACTTTTACCACACTGGAACATTGGGAAGAGTCACTATACTTTCTCATCAACTAGTTTCTGTATAATTCACATACCAGATTCAGTGGAGACTCATCATGTGCTGAGGAGTTACCATCAGAAAAAGTAACACAGAACATAAACTCGAAAATTTAAACTGCTGCTAAGAAATTAAGAATTATGTATTGTTTGAATAAGCAGTGTGATAAGAAATGTCAGCTTGTAATACCTTCCCAGAGTAGTACCTACAAATCCCTCACTTGCTGCCACCTGAGAAAGCATTCATTTGTCATCTGAAAGTTCTGTAGCCAGTCAGAGAAAGAAAAGAGAAACTGTTAGAGTAACTGCAGTTGTACTATTACCCCAGAAGAGGAAAATTAAAAGATACTTGCTTTTCTTTGTGATAATCTATGCTGATAGCTGAATGCAATATAAAGTGTTCTATAATCTAGAATTCTTCAGGTTTTGTAATGTGGTAGCTGAACTATGGAACTGCACTGTAAGATAAGAGACCCTACAGGTTTTTCTTATTCAAGTTTTAAAAGACACTAATAGCATAAATACTTTCACCCTGATACATCCTGAATTATCTGTCCTAGGTTACTAGGATACATTGGATACTAATTAATATATTCTTTTTCTGTTGCCTACTATGCAAACTTAGCAACATTTAATGATTCTCGTTTAGTGAGAAAGGTCCACTGTGCAGCTTTTTCTAAACGTTTGACTTCAAAGGTACCAGCAGCAATAGTAACAGTGGTACTGTCAAGACAACAAATGAATTGAACTTTTTCAGTCTCTGTGTTAGTGTAAAATTTGAACCAATATGATAGTAACTCCCTTTTTAGCAAACTAATTGTCTGTACCTTCCATAAGGTTTAATTACAGATCCATTTTACAGGCCCTAAAAAAGCAGTATCATTCATCTGCTTCTTGCAGTTGCATACCATGTGATTTATTCAGTGCAAAAGTGCAAACTGAGCATGAGTACACGTCAAATGATGTAAAGTGTGGTCTAATTTTATATATATTTCAGTTTACTCTGGAAAGGGTAGAAAACCATATAAATTCCCTTTTATGGATGGTTTTGCCCTTTTTTATCAAATATAGAAATTTTTTATATTTGTTTATCCCATTTGAAGTGATAGTTACTTGTGATGAAGCCCACCTACTTGAGACATCTATTTTAGAAAGAGATGAATCACTTCTGGTTGTGACTCTCTTTCTATTGCCTATGGATTAAGCATAAGGGAGTAGTCACCTAAAAATAAGACATCTGATCTAAGCTAAAGTTAGGCCAGAGGAATCCTAGGATAGCTAGCTAAGTATATAGTATCATACGGTGCTTAAAAAAAGAAGACATATTGGAAACTACGAGAATGAGAGATATGTTTTTAAAAAACATATGTCAGCAGATATTTGACATCTAAATACTTTTTGTAATTAAAAGGCATTAGGAATGCATCCAAAGCAAAGACTTGTGAGAGCTATAAATTTTAAGTGCATTATGTAGTACGCAATCAGAATCAGTAATCCTTGAACTCCAGTATAAATGTACATTGCTAACAACTTCAGACAGGAATTTTACAACTGTGATGGCATAGCCAGCTGCAATCTATAAGCATTTTACATGACTGTGAACAATGTGACCATCAAAAGAGCAGAACCAGACAGGTATGTCAGCATGGAGTAAGCAAACAAGTGACAAAAGTTGTCTGACAAAGAAGATAATGACAATGGACTGCAACTTGGTGGAACATATACCTGAAGAAACAAAAAGGATAAGTGGTATGGGGAGGAGACCCTGTATTTTGGGACCACAGAGCAAGGAGCATAAAAATGTCAGGTATAAGTAAGAAAGAAATTTAAAAAAACCAAAAAAAACCAAACAAACAAAACAAAAAAAAAAAAAAACCAAAACAAACAAACAAAAAAATTCCAAGGAGAACTTGGAAAGCAACATTTCCAAAACATAAATTACTGTATACTGCATAACAACCTCACTCAGCAGAGTCTAAGCTTAAACCGTCAATAAATTGTGGTCATAAGGAAGCATGTGTTAAAATGTTTTTGACATGATGGTCATTCTGTTCAGTATCAGATAATAAGATACACAAAGGCATACATATATTATTTGGGAAGACAAAGAGGCACAAAACAGTATGTGTTCTAGTTTTATTCAACCTTCCTACAACTCTTCTAAAGTGATTGATGACTTAGTTAAGGAGCTGAACATACAACTTTTCATGATGCTCAGTGATTTCAACCTTTGTTGTTGAGTTGTGCCTTAAAATACTAATCAGTTTAAAAATGTGTGAGTCTTTATTAAACACATTTTTCAAACAGTTGCAGATGCAAAGGGTGAGTGTTCCACTTCCCTAGTGTTAACAAAATAGCCACTCTCCTTTTTATTGGCCTCCATGCTTTGTGATTGTTCATGGCTGCTAACAGAGAAAGGCAAGAAACAGTAATCTTCCTTACCATGTGCAGTTGTCACTAACAGGAATAAAAGCTATTTCCTCAAAGGCAGCCTTTCTTAGAGAAATCTGGCAGCAGAACTCTCTTGACCTAGACAATCTGTGACTGAAGAGTTATTAATTAACAATTTTTTCTATCTTTCCTATTATCATCGTCACACTGCAGGGTAGAAAAAGAGACTACAATTTTTGTTGCACTTTTCTGCCTTTGGTAAAACCTATTATATTGTTAACCGTGTCACTGCAAGGGAAGGAAATATTTGTCTGCCATTCCTGAAGAGGAATGCCACTAATAATGAAATGGGAAGGCCAGTCCAAAAAGCACAGCTTCCATCATACCAGGTAGTTCAAGGCCCCCATCCAACCTGGTCTTGAACATGTCCAGAGATGGAGCATCCACAACTTTCCTGGGCAACCTGTTCCAGTGTTTCACCACCCTCACTATGAGGAACTTCTTCCTAATTTCTAATCTAAATCTCCCCTCTTCCAGTTTGAGGCCATCTTATCACTTACCATCGTATCACTACAAGCCCTCATAAAAAATCCTTCCCCAGCTTTCTTGTAGTATATACTGATGCTAATAACACTACTTTATTATGCTTATATTTAAGTTAAAGGCACATTAAGACAAATTATACCTTGCTTAGTGAACTTGTAATTGATTGACGTCACAGGCTTCTGCTTTGGCTACACTGCGGTAAGTATAATGGTACCAATTTAATTCATTCATCATCAGAATCAATCTTCTGATAATTTTTTATTCAAATAAGTATGTAAAAATTATGGTCTGCATAGCAAGCAAGGTTACTATGTAATTATTTTTTTTGTACAGATAACAGCTTTGCTGTTCTGAGCTCAGATCACTGAAACCTACGGAAAAGCAGTTTCTTGAACCACAGGTTAGAAGACTACTGCAAATTCTCAGAGTATTGGCTCCTTTCTTCTAGCAGATGGTATGAACAGAAATTTGGTCATGTGTTAAATGCTTCCATTTGGTATCACAACTCAGTCATTCCTCTTAGGGTTGGCCTTATGACCTATGTAGAAACGGAGCAGATTTGCTGCAGGATACTGCTTAGAAGTGTATGTCTCTAGGTATGAGATAAACATCTTGTTTCATATCTGATAACCTGTTAGAGAACACATCTAGGTATGCCTGGAGCACAGTTCTTCAGCCTTGCTAAAAACCATCTGCCCCCATGGAAGACGCCAAGTCCTAAGTCAATAAACCAAAAAATATGCTTAAGAAAGAAGCTATATGATGGCACATCCTACCACATATAGACTCCCATCATAGACTATGTCTGAGTACTAGAGCTTTTCATCAGTCATATACCACTAAGGATACTGGAAGAAAAAGATTGAGAAAGTAAAACAATTCTGAGCTCTACAGGTCCATTACTGTTCATTTTGATGTTCCAATTCTAGAGCTGCCTTTCCATTTTTATTTTATTTTCAAGCTTCCTGCCCTCAGGGTTTTCCTATAAGACTACCATTTTGTGACAATATAATGTATAAAGGCATCTACATGCCTTGACAAGGTATTTGTAGCAGTAAACCTGGGAAGCTAATGTGCCTGGAGCAATTCCACAGCTAGATAAAAGACACATATGGGGTGTTCCAGACTAGGAGTTTTAAGAACTTGTGCAAAGTGCCTCCACTCTGTATGAAGTATATACTGATTATGAAGTATAAACTGATTCATGAAAGGCTTGACATCTAGACTTTTTTCCCTATATTCTTATCACTGCTCACTTTATGCCAAACGCATGGACTCCTCTACCCACTTTTCAAGATGGTATGGCTATGGTTTGCAATAAAAGCAAACCATGCTTCTGAAAATGTACATTAAAATTTTAATGAACAGCAGTCATAAAATCGATCCCGCAGTAGAAATAGGTCATGACTCAGTCAGAATTTGCTCAAGCTCAGTTTGGCTCTGACAAGGTCCAAAAAATACACTGATCCAGCAGCTGAGGACTGAGATCAGAGTGTTTCCAAGGCATTCAGTAGTAATACTTACAGGACTCAGTGTCTGAAAGATAAATTTGTTGGAGAACACATCCCTGACATAATACAGAAAACTAACAACTCCTCCAGCTCCAAAATTTCATTCAAAACACATTCTAAAATTAAATTGATTTACATTCAAAATGCTGGAAAATATTAGATTTTTCTTCCTACAATCAATAATTCTGCTTGTCCCAATAAATCAAACTGAGTTGGAATGGAACACTTGATCACCCCAGTGCAACATAGAAACTTTTAATAATGGGTGTGCCAAGCAGTTACTCATGAACACTTTTTCTGTGCAGTCTAGATAGGAAACATCTCTCCATCAAAAGAGAGAGAATGCCAGAGGCTCATAAGGTCAGTGCTTTTTTTTTTTTTAATAAAATAAAATAATAAATAAATAATATTTAAAAAAATACATTCTCTTGTATATAAAGTTTCCTAGTTTGGCAGTGATACAACACACTCTCTTATGATATAGAGAAGAAATCTGCCTGTTTGTCTCAAGTTTTATATTTATATAGTCACTGCTCAGCCCTAAAGCTGTTCTTTAGATCTCCAGCTGAAATAAATGTCATATGCTGCTGAATTATTATAAAAATAATTCTGTTTATTTACAAATATGACAACAAGCTGGTAACTTCCTCAGATTTTCCAAAGTATTTTCAGTCTTTACAGACATACATTCCAGACAGCATATTTCCACTCTTCCTGAATATTATGTTCTAAATTCAGCTATTAACCACTTGCCAATAGATGTGTCCAGTATTTGTAGCTGTGTATTATGATGGATATAAAGGACATTATCAAATATTGGGAAAAGACTTTATGAAAGATAAAAGTGCTTGCTCCCTTTTCACTTTTTATAACTGTATTTGGCAGCAACTTCTATCCCATCTTTCAAAGTGCAGTAGGATTTAAACATGATAAGAAAATGAGAATAAAAATTGAGAATTATATTTAGAATTAGATAGTATGCTGATAATGTAATAAGATGACAATAAAATGCAGGATATTTTTGCTTAGTGTCAGTATCTTTGTTATGCATGATATATTTTCTGAATACAAAACAAAGAGAATCCCCCTCCCAACCCCCCCGATTTTCCCTTTCAAAATCAGCAAAATGTTTATCGGCAATACTACCAATACACAAATGTGAAAGCACTGTATTCTGTTGAAAACAAAGTTATCTGTTCTGTATTTCTTATAGCATTTTTTTCTTATGATGTTAAAGATCCAAGAGAGGTCATGGGATTGGAGAAAATTTCTAATGAGTAAATTATGGATTGCCTAAACATTTTGGAATATTCAGTATGGCTTTGACTACAGTTGTCTTGTTCTGAAATTATTTCAGCCAGTGAAATAATTTAATAAAATATTTCCTCATAGTGATCCCAACCAGTACATGGATAAAGCTAGACTACATCTTTTTAACATATCAGCGATTATTGATAAATCTTTTCTTCAGTAATTGGAATATAACATATGTATTTATAAACTGGCAAAGTAAAAGTCTGAGAGAGTAAGGTAAGTGCAAAAGAGGTGGTGGTGGTAGGGAATATACTTCTGGCATCTTGTTTTCCTGGTTTTTCTAGTCAGAAAATATAACTTTTGGAACTTACCAACACATGAACATTTTCTGCAAAATATATGAACCGTTATTGTGGGCTAATAAAAGCTAAATAAAGGAGATAGTAATAAATATACATAGTTAATCCTTATATTGAGTAAAGACATATTTACAAAAGTTTTGTCCAGTATCAGTCACTATATGTATATATATTCAAATTCTTCGAAACACAGAATATAGAATCAAGGGATTAGAAAATCTATTCAGAATGAAAGCTCTTTAGGAGTTCAAAACATTTGTCCTTAAAGAAAGTGTGGGTAGCTGATTATGGAGTATATGCATTCAAGAAGGGACACAGAATGCATTTAATTTTTATTTCCCTTTATAGCAAGATGGCAAAAAAAAAAAAAAGCATAAGGTATGTTCTCAAATTTATAATAAGGCATGTCAGTGGGAGGACCCTTTCCTCCACAAAGTGGTATTAGCAAGCAGAAGCCACAGAGGAACAGTAAGTACATTACACTGAGTATTCTTATTTAGAACAAGTAACCAGGATCAATTTAAAAAGTTGAGGAATGCATATGTAACATCAGCCACACATTGAGTTCTTTATAGTATTATGAATACAGACTTTATACTGCAGTGCCCAATAATATTACTAAAGCTGTTGGATGAAAAGTGGAGATTCTATCTAAATGTCAAGGAATTTTAGTAGAATGGATAATCATTTCTCCTCTCCTTTTCTCTTTAATGAACTCATCATCATGATGCGTGATAGCCATATTAAAAAACATGGAAGCCAGAAATGACAAAATTCCTGAAGTAAGATGAGCATCCCTTCACTTATTGCCTCCAGCACTGGTTGATGGTTTGAGGAGCGCAGGAAGCAAGAATGTACTAGATTGATTAAGATTTGCTACTTTTAATTAATGAATACTAGCCTATCTTTTAGCCTACTGACAGAAAACTAAAGCAGACAGACCAGAGTCACATGGAAAAGAGGAGGAAGTTGTGGGATCAATGCCAGCAGGAGAGTAGGGATGGAGAACCTCCATCTCTGTCTCCAGACCCTCGGGAAGAAGTCAGACACAAAGCATGATCCCATTTCTGAGACAGCAGTAGAGAGCAGGGATGTGACCAAACAGGAGGGACAAGGCAGGGAATAAACCTAGCAATTTAGATATTGTCACTCAGTAGCTGTGGAGATTTTGGGAACTCCTGCAGATAGAATTGTTGCATTCTGTTTTTCAAACTTAATGGATTGCTACAGATCGCAACTGTGTATATTAACAAGCATCAATTTTCTCTTCATGATGCAGGTCTATCAGTGCAAGCGTGGAATTGTTGAGACAGCATGTTAATCTTCTAAGTGTTGAAGCACAATATAAGAAATAATTCCCTGTACAATTCAGACAGGTATCAATGAATTTCTGAGACATGCAGAGAAGAATAAAGTAAATAATAATGCTAGCTACTAAACCAAACTCTGGGCTGGAGGTAGTGGGGAAAAAGATACCAGATGCATTTTTGAAATAGATTCCATATTCTCAAATATTTAAACAGTCCAACAATACAATTACACTCCAGTTTGACTAAATAAAGCAAGAACTTCTTTCTCGACTGGCAGAATTTTCTCTTTTAAGAGGGATTCAACATCTTAATTAAATATCTTTGGCGTCATTTAGATCAACATTTCAACTGTCTTACACCTTCAAGTGTTTTTGTCCACATTACATTGTTCCACTAAATTTATGTCTAAAATGCATGGTGACTATATGATGACCACTGATATTCAGTACTCCATTAAAAATGAAAGAAGACAAGGTGCAGTAAATATATTTTTATCTCCAGAATGTGAAACCTGAAAGTAGAAGTAACTCAGAGTTGCTCTTTCTCTATATAAAAAGCCTATAGGTTTCTATAGTTTGGCAAATAATAACATCTAAAATAAAATACTTAGATACCAAGATAAAATACTTAATGTATGAGAAATGACAATTGTTTTGCTTCAATAATTTACATTTTTCAGAGAATGACTGAACAATTTAATTCTTCTGTGGTATAGGTTTTTGTGTGGAGAAAGGAGAAAGAAATAAGTCTTTTAACTATACTAGAGTACAGAAAGCCCATGCACGCTTTAAAATCAAGAAGACAGTATTTCATGGATGCCAGAGGTAGTAGTGGGAAGCAGATGCCCTGGGATCTGCCCACATTTCAGCAAAAACATCAGGCTTTCATCCACATGAAACTACTGGTGTTAAAGTAGCTGAGAAGGGGGGGGGGGGGGGGGGGGGGGCTGAGAGGAGCGGCGCTGGGGAAATCTCTTACCTCTACTTGTGTTTCCGGTTGGATTTTCTAAGGTGACAAAAAAAGTCATTGGCACAATGAGATGGAATCAGAAAGTGCAAGGATAAGTGCTAGTCCCAAAGCCTCATTAAAAGAAGTTTGAAGGCTACTCATATCTTCTCCTAGTTAGACCAACTTTTCATCTCTGTGGTTGAAATTTTTGAAAATTGAAATTTTGATACATCAGACTATCTTACTGTTTCTCTGTCTGTAGACATATGAAACACAACCTCTAGAAGTGCTCAGACCTATATTAACAAGGAAGGCAGCAGATAGAAAATATGGGAAAACATTAATTTTTATAACAACTGAAGCCAACTGCCACCTTGGTTGTATTAACTGAAAAAAACAACCAAACAAACAAACCAGAATCAGCTAGGATGACATTTTCATTTCAAGTGTTATTATAAAATGTAAAATCATTTAAAAGAATTCTGTAACATAGTAATTATGTGAAAGATAGACATGGAGAAAAGATACTAGTGCATCTTATATCTATATCTTGACCTGCCGTTCCTAAGATAAATTTAGAACACAAACAGTAGGAAAAAAAAAATGGACAAGGTTTAGTCAGAGATTTATATAATGAAATCCTTGGGTGGAATTCAGATACAGCCTATGGATAGAGAAAGAGCAATTCATCCTGAAGATATAGAAAGTTTGTTGGTTTTTTTTCCTTGACCTCTAAACCACCAAGCTTTTTACAACTCAGGACTTCTTTTATGTCTTTACAGATGACCCCAAATGGAATTTGCAAAGATGAATGAGAATTTAAAAATCGGAAATAAAAATTTAATTTTAGAGCTAGCAGAGTCCATAGGTACAGCGGTCCACAGGCTTATTTATATATTCTTATATAACTTTGAGCAAAGAAGCAAGTGCAGCAGATTTATGATCCTCTAAGCCATGGAACACGCTTTGGTCTTACAATTAAGGAGTCAGAGTGATGCTCCTACAAGTTAGAGTAATTCCTTTTAATTGAATCAGACCCTGCTGAAAAGAGAAACAAACCAGGTTGGAGTGGTGCAAGGCAATGAGAAGCTTGCAGACATCCAGGCATTTTGAAAAGATTCACAGTTATTGCCTCAACTACTTTAAAAATAAACAAGTATACAAAGAATTAACATATGTAAAATCCTACATTAAAGTGAGATTGACTCATTTAGAAACAGTAATACAGCACGAAAGCACCCTGCAGCCAACAAAAAGGCTGCACAGTGGGAGGCTTATCCCAGCAAACAACAATTCACACCTGTTAATTACTCTGAATAGGCCTCCACACAATGCTAGGCATGGCATTTACCCATTGTTTAGAAGCAATACTAATGTAATCTCTTACGTTACTGTTATAAGTGAAATGAAAGCTTAACATGAATCACTTCTTTGCAAATCATCAATTAGCTTACTGTGGCATTTGCCAGAGGACCCATAAAGTTCCAGTGTATCCTAAAGCTACATAAATAATGCGTATTTCAGGTTTGCTGACAATTATGGAAAGGGTGTTGATAGTGGGCTTAAACAAACTCAATATTTCAGGGAAATTTCTATTTAAACTATCATGTTATTTAAAATCTAAAATACATGTTTTTATCAGGAATAAAATCCAAAAACACGTCACATATGTTTGACTTACAATTCTTACACTTTCTAATTAGAAAGCATATCAATCACCTTTGAAGGTTTTAAAACAATATTTAATAATTTGAACACCAGTCAAAATCTAACCGTTTAAATTGACACACTTGAAAGACTTAGGACTTTTACAATTAATTCTATTTTATGCATGTTAATGCTTGGATGAACGCAATTCTTTCTTTATCAGAATTATTAGATTAAGAGTATTTTTTCCTACCTGTACCCATCTATGTATTTAAAACATTTATTGGAACAGCATTAGAAGTCCTGTACCTAATCATAAATACTAGGACACTCATTCTGCTAGCAACTTTGAAGGGAGATTTCAGTACTGAAAGATTATAAAATATAGTCTCACTGATATCTGTGTACTCAAACAGTTCAGCCTAAGTATACAGCCAGGCACTTTGAACATTAAAAACAGATCATTGCACATTAAAAATATACTATATAACCACATTGAGAAACTCATTAGGATAAAATAGAAGCCACAAAGGAGAAAATACCTTCATAGGGGTTTGATAAATGTCTGGAATTTATACAGATTCTGAATATGAACAGAACTGCTCTCATTTTTAAAAGGCTGTAGAAAACCCAAACCAAACAAAAAGAAAAGCCCAAACAAACAAAATGCAAACCAAACAGACACCTCCCAAAAAACCCAACCAAACAAATAAACAAAAAACAGCAAAGCCCAAGAAATTTGAAGGGGTTGGGTAGGAAGACAGTATAGACATACCATCTGTCATCTAAAAGCATTAAAACTTTAAGTTGATTTAGTTTAAGATGGTCTTTTCTGTTTCTGTGGTAAATAGACATCAATGCCTTTGGAGGCTTATTTATGCTATCTCTATATCCCTCCCCATCTTACTGATACTAATTTTTCTTTAAAAGTAATTCACCACTAATTTTAGAGATTGTCAATCACCCATTTAGTCAAGGTCCTTAAATTTTAGTCTGATTGCACTCAGGGAACAGGAATCCTTCCTGATTGACAGGTTTGGTGGGTCTTGACTTGTCTTGTATGGCTTTGGTCCTTGTAGATAAGGGAAACTAACTCCAAACAAAGAAGGGCTATCAGAGATAGGCCGGACCATACCAGTTCTGCAGTTAGCAGCCTGTGAAACGTCAACCTTTTGAACCAAAGGTGAAAAAAACACTGCGAGGAAGACTGGGGGCATTCCTCCAGAAGACCCCCGGCCTACGACCACCAGATGGCAGTGCACAAGTGCCAATGGGAGGAGACCTATGATAATGAGTTCCCAGAGTTGATTAGAATAATGCAACCCAATATAATGAATATGTAGTTAACTCTGTTGAATATGCATGATTTAGTGTAATAAATATCTGCTTGCTTGACACCTCGGTGTGCAAGCTAGGAAGAGCCATCCCCCTCTGGCACTGCATTAATCATACCTGTTTCATAACCTTTCACAGGTTGTAAAGTTTGTTTCCACACGTCAGTTTGCCCTTCTTTTTAAGAAGTAGTGCTAAGGGGTAGGCCTGGTAGTCAGCATTCACATCCAATATGATTTCTTTTGCGGAATTACCGCAAAAGAAAGTTGTGTAGCTACCAAGAAGGTCGTGACTTGTTACTAATCACAGAATGATAGAGGTTGGAAGGAACCTCTTAGGTTCATCATGTTCAGCCTTCTGCTCAAGCAGGGTCAGATACAGAAGGTTGCCAAAGACCATGTCCAGTCGAGTTTTGAATGTCTCCAGGGATGAAGACTCCACAACTTCCCTGGGACAGCCTTTTCCAGTGCTCAACCATCCTTAGAGTAAAAAAGATTTTCTTGCATTCAGTTGTATTTTCCTGTTGTTTTATTCGTGCTAATAACGATTGTCAGCAACAGGTTGTAATTCAGCTGATGATGAACTTTCTTCAAAGACAGATTGTATTCAGAAAGCTGTAAGTGATTCTTATTCCAAGAGGTTTTGTGCAGTGGTGATGAATTGGGCTTGTTCTTAGCTACATTTGTAAAATTTTCAGCTGCACTAATTACAATTGCCAATGCTAATGGCTTCTCATAGTGCAACCTACAAGTATTAAGTACATTTTTCTGTGCTAATATCTTATTAATATATCAATGTATAACTAGATAAATCCTCTATACACATTTAAACAGGACAGTGGTATGGGTTTTTTGCCTGTGACACGTATATTTAATGAGAAGCTAACATCTCTAGATTGCAGATATGCATGTAGTCTGCATCAGAACTCTTACGTGACCAAGTAGAACCAGAATTTCATTTCTGACATAGAGTTTGTCCGCAATCTAAAACTTCTTTCCCAACTTGTGATTCTAGTTCTACATCTCAAGCAGGTATCTGTTCTTCTCCAGGGAAAAAAACAGAAGTTTGTTCATGTGCCTTCTCCTTTGCTTATTTTTTATCCAATCTTGTTTTAACAAAACTATGATACAGAAACACTCATCAGGGGGCATGTAGGACTACAGATTACTGTAAGCATATATCTGTCTTCAAACTTAAGGACTGTGTTGCTTCATTTGATTTTTAAGAGATGTCATCAAGATCCTTCTTAAGGTACTGTAAGATTTCAGCTACCATACAGTCCCCTAGCACAAGGGGGTTTAATTTGATGCTCTTCAGAAAGCTCTTATTTTCTTCCACTCACCACAGTTGATAAAACAGTAAGAATTCAATGTTTATTAGAAGTTTTCAAAATTAGTTTCAGTGAAAGTTGGACAAATGAAACTCATTTGTTCTGCACTACCCTATCAGGATGACTTCTGCTCTTCCTAACAAAAATGGCAAAGAAAGTTTAAGAATGTGGTTCAAAGATAGAATAAATCCAAATTTGGGGGTACTAACTCCAGAATACAAATGTTGTGGCCACCTGTGTAGAACTAGTGTCTATTTTCTTTGCTAGTTTAGGCACGTTAAAAAAAAACCAGCATATTTTGTGTTACATGGTCTCTTATGTAAACATAATGTTAGTTTGATAGTGTAATGTCATCACGAAAACCTTATTATGTGCCTTGGCTAATTAAACATAAATGCAGTCATCTCTCTCCATCCGATATGGATCCTGCTGGCAATACAGCATGTAGAAAACTAGTATTAATAACTGTGAAATGAACCATATTCTGAAAGGATGCACATAGGAAAGAATTTGCTGAACGTATAAGATCCTTTTGCCTCAAGTATCTTCTGTCTAATTTTGAAGAAAATAATATTGGAAAAATTTATAATGCAACAGAATGAGAAAAGAATAATAATGGCAAAAATCTGATCTATTGCCAGGCATTTTCCAGAGCCACCTGCACCAGAACAAGAGTACAGTAACATAATTGTTACAATCTGTTAAATCATTCTGAGTTCTAATTTGATCCACCTAGCTTCACTAATATTACTGGGTTTTCTTTCAGCCATCCCTTGGTCTTCAGCTTCCATCTCTTTTGCTAAAGTGCCTAGGGACAAAGCCCCAATAGCTTGCAGGGTTTGGTTCCACAAACATATGATGCTGTTTTATAAAAAAAAGGTGTGCTTGGGGAAGAACTCTTTGATGGATGCATTCCAAAACAATGCAAGGTGTTCAGCATCACTTGCATGTCAAAGACTAGAATACCCTTGAAGCTTTTTCACAGGCAGTTCTGGTATCTTTGTGTTTGGTGCTGCACTTGTGCAAGAGCACCAAGATCTTTATAACAAAGAGCACTGGATGAAAAGAAAATCAAAAAAACCAAAAAAGCACAAAAATTGTCTACACATCACCAAATAAACCTAAGAGACTCTTGGGTTTCCTGAGGTTAAACCAGTTTAAATTAGTTTTATGTATTTTGCAGATTGTCGCTTGTTCATCTCAATAGGGTGCAGATAGAGCTGGATGGCCATCTGTCCCTTGTTTCAGCTGCCAGCAGTCAGCCACTTGGCAGGGCTGAAGCAAAGAACATCTCCATTATATTTAAAGACATACTGGACATTTTGCTGTGAGATTCCTGCCAGCATTTCTATATTTAGGAAGTCTCTGAGTAGAAGGAAGATGCAAAACTGAAAGTAGGTGGAGTGCTTCAGGCTCAATTATGAGTCTGAAGAATAAGTTGAAATAAACAATGAAACCCTTGAAAGGATTTTAAAGGTGAGTAAAATCATTTACAATGTATTTTTGTTTTTGCGTTTTACAAGTCAAGCCAAATGTATAATTAGATTATTATTAAGTGAGTGGATTCTCCCACTTCATCCTCAAAATAAAGTGAACTGAAATTGAGTACCACATATCTTTAGGTAACCTCATCTTCTGATTTGGCAAACCTCCTTTGTAGAATTAAGTGAAGCTAAGTTTGAACTAGATCAAATACTAACCAAAGAGTACAATTGATATTAATTTCTGAACTTTGTTTCCAAACCTGAAAAAGAAATTACCAAGCAACCCATCTCCTCCACCACAAAATAATCCTCAAAATACCACTGCATATTGATGAAATTTCAAATAACTGTTTCACTATCAGGACTTAATATTTGCCTGTATCTCCTATTGTAATGAAAGAGAAATGTGTTCCTCATTGCCTCTTCTGAGTTTCAAAACCACAAACAAGTTTGGATAACTCTGCGTTAATGAAAGCTACAAAACTTTGTGGTAGCTGGCAACAAACAGAAAGTAAAGACATAGGAGACTCACCATCCAGTGACCATTAACCAGTAGACGTTTTAAGGGACCACTGGGCTGCATTTAGGCATTCAAGTCACCCTGATCTTGAATAAACTTCAACAGCATTTTCCATGGCTTATCCAAAGCATTCCTTGGACAAATGTTGCCTTTGACTCATTTGAAAAAAAGGCCCACGAGTCGTTCTTTTCACAGTAGTCCTGTTCAAATACATTTTCCATAAAGTTCCTGTTTAGTTTAAAATTCTCTCCCAAGGCACGTGTGGCAGCTAATGAGCAACAAACAACATTTCTCTTTAACAGAGAAATATAGACATGACTTTTTAGCTTAAATTTTCTTACCATTCCTGGACTTTTCTGTGAATTTTGTTAAAGTTCTCATGATCTTCTCTCTCTTCGCTCCTGGAAGTTGCCATTTTCTCAGTCTGGTCTGATCAAGTTTCCAAAAAAAACCAACCAAACCAAAATAAACCAAACCAAACCCAACCCAACCCCTCCCTCCCCTCCCTCCCCGCCCTCCAGTCTAAAAGAGATAGGGTATATTATCCAATTATCCCTGGGTTTTTAAAGTTACAGCAACCTATGTTAGAGGCTTTCCTAGGCACGTGATTATGTGATTGAAGATCCATTTATCACATTTATGGGCTTACTAAAATTAATAATGAAAACAAAAATTCCTAAATAAAAAAAAAAATCGTTAAATAATTTTATTTTAAAAGCCTTTAAACCTTAAAGATATTCAACGTATGACACTTACAATTAACAGAATAATGATAATTAATTTTTTTTTCTGGTTGACAGCTCAGAGAATGTAAATTGAAGGTTTATGCAAGGCTGATGAGCACTTTGTTTGAAGCCAGTCTGATAAAATGGTGCATCATTGCTGTATGTTTTCTGAATATAATCCCCAGAGAAGATTTAGAAATTTGATGTCAAAATCTGAAATCTCCAGACAATTTTAAACTCATGGAAGATGAAGTTACTGTTTGAATGATGTTGCTTTCAGATTCTTTTGTGTGATGACTGTATCAGTTAAAGCATAACCACTGATAATGGTATAACCTCATCACAAAAGGCAACCATTTTTCAGATATGAAAACTAAATGCCGAACCTTGAATCAAGAGACAACATTGGAAACAGTGTCCTGTGACATGTAGTTTTAGCTAAGTTAAAAGATCTATTTCTAGTTTGCTGCTTTCTTTTTTTCTTACATTATTATAAATTTGCTGGACAGCCTGTAAATGATAACTTGTAAGTCGTGTTTTTCTACCAGCATAAAATGGGTTATATTATATTTGAAGTCCATTTAAAATACAGACATTCTGTTTTTCCAAACACCTTTAACAGTAAACACAAACAATTAATTTAATATTGTGCATTTTAATAGAACAATATAACTAGCCTATAGCTCTTAAGGTTCACCATCACTATTTAAATTTCCTTGTAACAAACAGCTTTGGCTCGTGTATCGCAGGCGTAAAGATTAAGTTTTAACAAGAGTGTTTAAAGTACAGACATGATGTAAATAGCTTCAAGAATTGGCATAATACATTTAAACAATATTGTTTCATGTATTACTGAAACAATATGTAACAGACTTTGTTTATTTAATTTTTTGGACATGCAAAAAATACAGCAGTGTTGAATAGATTTTGCATGAGGATTTTTTGAACTGGTCAGCAGAAGAAAACAAAAAAACTGAGAGCTTTGAAATAAGACAGAAAATTAGAACATTTAATTATATGACCACAGCTGCAGTTTTGGAAATTAATTTCTCAACAACATAAAGGGGAAGAAAGAGCATCCTTGTTGTTTATATATGCAATCCACATTTGTGTTACATCAGTTTTATTTTATGACTTTAAAAACCACTGAGAGATTCAAAAAAAGACATCAAATTCTCCACTGTGTTGATGTTTGTCCTTGTGGCATTGTCAATAAGCTGATTATTGCTCTCTAGGATTTTTCAGCTAATCTGCTCAAGTCACAGGAGACTGCATATAAACTGTGGTGTATCAGAGCTTCTTGGCCTACAGTCACCCTTCTTGCCACAGCTGTTCATCAGTCTTTGCACTGAGAATGGACTGTGGGTGGATATTGGGTTGATTTAATGGGTGAGCAGTCATAGTATTTACTGCATGAATAAAAAACATGGGTCAATCCATGCTTTGTGTAATTCCATTAGAATGGATACCAGGGATCAAAGTAGTTTACTGGTGGATAAGTGCACACAAGGGCAGCAAATTACCAGGTGATTTCCTTCCCTGAAGATGCAAAATGAGAAAAAAATTTCAAGGACAGGAAAAAAAATAGGTTGATCCATAAAGAATTAACTAGACATTCAGTACTTGAAGAAGTCTGGTGTTCACTTTGTGACTGTTTTGCACAAATGTAGGTATTCGCATTTCTCTTTGTCCTTTTTTTCTTCATAAGTACTACACCAATTACGTTCTCCAAACAGATGAGCCACAAACCCATCATCACAGACACTATTGCCATCATAAGAGTGTTTTCCTTGTGCAGTTTTCATTGAGTTTACCTATTATGAGCCAATTTTAGCACTATACTTACACAACCTAGTCAAAGTACAACATATGAAGTAGAATGTTAAAAAGCAAGCAACTTCCTCTGAAGCCTCAGTCTTATGAACTCCGTTAATGATTATAAATATTTATGTTTCTTTTGATGGAGTTCCCACAACAGGAACTTTCTGTCATATATCCGTATATGAAATATTGAAACATTTTATCAACAGTGCAGCAAACATGAAAGCAAGACTTTGCAAGTTCCCTTCCAACCCAAACCATTCTATGACTTTAGAGGAGGGGACAGTGATTTAATTTAAAATGAAAATTGGAGCAAAAACAGGTTTCCCTTGCTCTCACTCTCTCTCATTGTTCCATACTCGCCAACACCAGAAGTCTGCATGGTATTCATGGAGTCTGTCCTGCTGCCAGTCACCATGGAAGGGATGTTCAGTCTGTCTAGCCACAGTCAGGCACAATGGTGCTTATGTCCAAACGTGGGGTCCAGGATCTGTCACAATGACAAGGAGACCAAAGGAAACCAGCTATTTTGTCCTCACATGTCCTAAGTACTTCTTAAGTTTGGTTACTGTACATAGGTTTGGGGTATTCCTTTTTGTACCATTTTGGAGATAATGGTGATAGGTGAGTCTGTCTTGTCTCAACTTCATCACACATCAGCAGTCCATATTTTTCTTCATCTCCACATCTGGATACCTTGTAAAACTTCAGGTATATGTGCTAGAGTCTTGGCAGTGCTCAGGGGCCATATATTACCTAGTAGTTGCAGTCTGATCTCTGGTTGCTTCTCTATTTAGCTTAATCCAAAATATGTTGAAATCACAGAGAACAGATTGAATCAGACCAACCTTACTCGCAAAAAGCTATTTCTTGTTAAGTGACTGGGATAAATTAGACAACTGATCATTGTGATAGAGCAGAAACATTCCATAACCCTTTAAATAAGCTCCACAGAGTTATTGTTAAGTCCCTTACCTTAAATTTAGGCTTTGACACCTGTATCTCATGTAACCTTAATTAAAAACAAACCACCACACCCCTTTGGTTTCTTTCCTGAGATACTGATCTGCTGGAGCTTAAAGAGATCACCTCTGTCCTTTTAGTTCATCCATCTCTCATTACCAGCTTAGAATCATCAGCTTTTTTTTCCAGTAGTTAACTATTCTGAGGATGAGGTGCTGGAAGACAGAGAGGAGGAGATAGACTGATTTTCATAAACTATAACATCAAAAGTTGGAAAGAAATGTTTTTGTTTCTGTAATAAACAGTTATGGTAAATTGATGTAGGAGAAACAAAATACATGAAACTTCAGAGGTTATTCATAATTCCTTTTTGAAGAGAGGAAGAAAGAGGAAAAAGAGAAAAAGAGCAGAGATTTAGCAAGTATGGAAGGGCCAAATATTTTATTGGTTTAACTGGGCATAAAGAGTTTGTGTAGAACTCTGTGTATCCATTGACTGTAGTTACCTTTCAGAAACACAAAATACTTTGTTTGTTCTGCTTTAAATTCATGGGACTAGATGTAGTATGTAGTCTGCACTAGACAAAGTTCATAATCATAAAAAAGTTTTAAGAGATACAAAGGTTACATTGCAGTAAAGGGCCATAAAACCTCTTAAAATTAGAGACTCTGAAAGAAAAAAGAACTACTAGTGTGTTAGTGCCACATGAAAAATTATCATCTGCAGGAATGAAACAAGGCCATGATTTCAACTAACTCAAAGGTCCTTCCTTGTAATCCGCCAGTTTAAAGTCATACATTATTCTCAGTCCTCTGTATCTTTAAGTTTTTAGAACAACTTCAGATCATATAATCTTTAAATACATTTCTAGTTTACAGTAATATACTCATTAGAGATAGTTGTAAATTTCTATTGAAACAACTTTGGACTGAAATTTTTTTTTTTGACAAAAATTATAACTAAATATTCACATATATACATCAGTGAATTAAAAAATCTTGATTTTTTAAAAAATATTTTTGATAAATTAATATTTTATTTCTATTTTGGTTTTGAATGTTTTAGATGCCTCATTTGTTATCAGCAGATGTGTGCTAGCTGCTCTTAATGACAAAAATATTGAATTTAGTTGAAGTATTTCTATATAATAACTCTCAACTACATCTCAGTGTAAACCATAAACCATAGTTGCATATCTCATTAAATAGGAAGGACAGAACATTGATGTAGTACTTCTGATTACAGTAAAGTCATGATTGAATTTTACTCAAATGATGTGAAAGTCATAAAGCATCACATTCCTCTGCTCTACTCTTTTAACATATATATTTGGGCTAGGGAAAAAGAAACCAAAGGAAACATCCTCATCAGTTTTTATCTCATCTTTCTCCCTTGGCTTGTTATTTTTTCCCATGGTTCAATTCATTATTTTTAATAAATTATAGATTTATCAAATGTAAACCATTTCGTTTTAGACTGAAACAAGGCTATCACCTTAAATGACTGGCAATCACCTGGGTCCATGCTACTTTTCTGTTCCACAGTGTGAGATGGGAATAGAAAGTTACAGTAGGTAAACTAGCAAAACACACTTGATTTTTTTTTTTTTTTTTTTTTTTTTTTTTTTTTTTTTTTTTTTTTTTGAGGATTACTGAGCTGAATGCATTGAGCTTTATTCAGAAAACACAAGGAGCCTGAAAAGCTGCTTTCAGGTCAGGTAGGGTCAGCACCTGGCTAGCAATTAGGGTCTTAGTTTGGTGAGTTCAAGTAGCTTTTTCCTGGAAAATGCTGTGTTCATGTCCAAAGGAAACTTTTATTTAATAGGAATTTCAGATGTAGCTGTTTTTCAACATTTTACTGAGAGCCATCCAACATTAATGTGTCTTTTAGCCTAGTCCCATTGCTTCCAATTTATTATAGGTTTATGGAAACTACAAATGAGACTCAAGAAGAAAGGGAGACGAGATTTTTTTTTTTTTTTTGGCAAGCTGTAATATCCTATTAACAAGCTCTCCAGAAAGAGTTAAGAAACGTTGATAGGATGGATATTCTTTTTCCCTTCCCTCCATCTTTTTGCTTCCTAAAAATAAACTGTATGAAGATACACAGTTTCACAGAAAATCACTCTGCAATAAAAAGTGCCCATTATAGAGTGTCAATGGATGTGATAACATGCATAATTTACCTTGGGGGAGTATGTAATTAGAAAATTAACCTTTTACATTTCTCTCCTTAATCAGCTGCGACAAATGACTAGAGAATAACACATTAGCAGCTGCATTTACTGTATTTACATGCTATTAACGAGAAAATATGTTATGCTTGAAGAGAGGAAAGAGGAGAATTGAGTTTGTGTCTATGAAAACTGCAGTCATTGGGGCAGCAGCATGGCTCTGTATTATTTTTTTCTTTTCCTTTCATTCTGGCAAAGGTACATTCCCAACTCTGGGTATCCTAAAGATATGTCAGAGCACCTCTACTGTTTTCAAGAACAAATGTGTTTGTTTTGTCTCTTTCTACCATGATGATCTTGGCTTTGAAAAGATTTAATGAAAAAGGGAGATTTAGTACTAATTGTAGTGACTGTTTTTTTTTTTTGTTTGTTTTTGTTTTTTTTCAAATGACATTTGCATTTTTCTATTAAGAAATGGATAGACACCAATTTCATTATGAAAGAGCCATCTACAGTTAATAATGTATTTTAATCACTATGAACTTTATCTGAAATTATTCACGTCACAAAATTAAGTCTCTATATCTGACTACCAACATCCAGAACACTTTTGTTCCTGTATTGTCATCTGTACAAAATCTTATGTCTGTGGTGGTTTCCAAGGAATTTACAATGATGCAGGAGATATAAATGCCAATAATGTAATCCTCTCTTTCAGGGAGAGTTATATGTTGTGTAATCACCTACCAGAAATGACAAGCGGTACAAGAGAACTTTCTCCCTTTTTTTCCCAGTACTGAACAAAGGTGATTTCTGTTATTCTAAAGAATAACAGAAAGGAAGATATATATTAATTTTCACAGGAAATTTGATAGAGTTTCACTAGTGAGTGTCAAAAAGTCAGACTGACAGGCAGCAGTCAGCTTCTGGAAGAATGGGGGGGGTGTAAGGAAGATGCGGGGATCATAGTATTACCATAACTGAGATTGCCCCATGCCCTCACAGTGGAAGGTGGAAGCTTTGTCCACTTTCCATCCCTATGGAGGTGAGCTGTTCAGGAAGTAGATTTACAGAAAAGGCTGAGGTGGATCTTAACCAGAGCATTTGCTGCTGCACTGACTTTTATCACAATTCTGCAATAATAGTGGTACACAGTCACCTAAATAATGTGTGTATAAACATGTTAAGTAAACTACACATGTTTAAGTACATGCAAGAGTCACAGTGTGTCTTAGGTATATGTTGTGTGCTATTATATACATGTATGTTTGATATTATATACATATGTGCATGTATATATGCATTTTAGTTATTATCTCCATGTATACAATACTTAAAAATAAACCAAACCATCTTCCTGTGCAAACATGGGATATATTCCACCAGATTACAAAAGTTTAACATCAATCAGGATGTTGGTTTCATCTACTTGACAGGCCTAAAATAAATCTATTCAGTTTGGTTGCAGAAAGTATTTTCCCCTAGGATATTTAAAGTAAATTTTTAGAATCATATTCAATAATACTCAACTTTTTTCTTTTTTTTTTTTTTTTTTTTTCCCCCCCCCCCCCCCCCGTAGAAGACAGAAATGTAAAAATAGTCCCTAAAAAAATGATCTTCCTGACCATATTTTATAATCTTCATTGGTTATGATAAATTCTCACATTTTTCATCAATAGAACTAGAGATCAATCATGTAATTTTAAATACTTTGGTGGAAAATAGAGCCTGTAGAATTTTATTTAATATATTGTACTGATACGTATTTTTAATCTTAAACAAGTGTTTCAATTTAACTGTAATAATTAAAGCACTTAAGCAGAATCTGATCTGTTTTTTGTTTTACAGTTGTGTAACGTAGACAATTAGCTGCTTTGTATCATGTTTGAAATTACAGTGGGTCCAACCTATTTCTCCACATCTCTTAAAGGTCAGCCCTACTGCTTGCAGGGTTCTGAGAAAAATATAATAGTAAGGCCTATCTTTCAGTATCTAAATAATAGAAATGCCTCCACTGAGACTTGTACTGCAAATTTGATTTTATATAATTAACGAAACCAAAGTAACAATCTGCTTCATTAAGACACCATGCAGAATAGTCATCATAGTTGTTAACTTATTTAGTAGCTTGTTAACAAATGAACTATTCTGAGTGCTAGTACTACTATTCAATTAGTTGAAGTATGGAAGAAGAGTACAGTTCCTATACAAGAACACTATGTTTATTCTTCTAATACTGCATGCATCAAGTTTCCCATCATTATTTCCAAGAGCTATGCTTTTTTATTAGCAGGAAAATCAATAACCTTGATGATAATCGATGCATATTAAACATTTTAGAAGTTCAGATAAGCCCTTTGTCTTGTGATACCTTCATTTAGTTTCTTCTGACTTATCCTTAGAGAAAAAATGAGAAATAGATGAAAACAAGACATATAATAGGTTATTAATTTCAGTCCTCTGCAGACCAAAGGACAGACATACTAATGTAAAAAATGACACAAGAGCATTACCTAGAGTTGAAAAGACTCCTAAAATTTTGACGTTTTAATATATCAAATCCTATTCATCTTGTTATGATTAAGCATTTTGTCAGACCTAGAAGTATTATTTTTAATTTAATATCTTTTTCAGCAGTTGCAAAAACATTAAAGGTCCCAGAAGACCTAAAGAACAGGCTCACAGGACATATAAATGCAGTTTAGTTCATAATGTATTTGAAAAGGGAAAGATCTCAAGATGGACTTTTTTTCTTATCTCATTCTGTGATATATGTGCAAAGTGAACAATGTTTTTTAACACTGTTACAAGTCAGGTGATAAACATTGGTGTTGACTGGTCTTCTACAGACTAAGAAGATAAAATTAATGTCATGGTTTGACTTTAATAATATCTAAAATTACTAATATTATTAATGCCTGTTACTGGACCCCCAGATGAAGCTGATTTGATCTGTAGTCTGGATACATGACATAATTTCTGTCAAATTAGACAATGCATGTGGTTTAGAGTTTATTCTTGCTAGAAGGTGGCAGTTTATCCCTGAAAAGTTATGGTAACACATACATAGGATTCTAGCAAACCTGTTAGAATAAAAGTAGCCAGTCAAGAGGGTTTGTTTTTCTGTTTGCATTGTTGTTGGTCGGTTGGCAGATTTTTGTTTAGTTTGTGTTCAATTTTACTTAAGTTTTGGGGTTTGTTTTTTGCTTTGAGTTGCATCTTGAAGTGCATGTTCTGCCAGAGATACTCGTTAGCCTTCCCTGAAATTCTCTCATTTGCAGGTGACTGAAAGTTAAGTGTGACTAAGGAGCAAATAATAAATGAGCAAGACAGTTTTGATCTATTCAGTATAACCACCACAAGAAGCCAAAAGGGGGTTAATCATCAAGAAAATATGGCAGTATTCTTATAATCTTTGCATTTTATTTCTATTTACATAACATACTTCATTCTCTACAAGATGCCTTTAGAACACTGAATCCAAACTTTCGGGCAAAATTCTCCTTTTGTACAAAGCCATTAATAATTTTTTTTAAAATTCTGAACATTTCTAAATCAGCTTTGAAGGATTGCAATGGGAGGTAGGTCTGTCTCAGGAAACTGAAACTATTTTTGTTGGAAATATAGTATTCAAAGCAGTATTGCTCCAGTGCCTCATAAACCACAATGCTTCTGGGCATTTTGTATAGGATCCATCTCAGTAAACATTAGACAACTAAAAGTTGTCATCTAAACTTGTCATCTAGTCTTCCTTTATAGTCAATGGAGAGAAATAAACACCTTCAGGGAGTGATTCATCTCATTGAAGATAACCATCTAAGACAGCTTAGACAAATTGTCTGCCTACAATGTCTAGTTCTCTCAATAGAGTTTATATGACTAGCTTAGATCGAGACAATCTTTCAGACATTTTGAAATCAGACAAGACAAATCCCATGTTTCATGTGTGTTTGGGATTAAAGAACACAGAATAAGAGAAAAATAGCAATATTCTACAAGATTAAATTGTTTCAAGAATAAGTTAACCAAATACTTAAATATTTTCAAACCATCTCTCACATATTCTTATTTTTAAATACTTGACTAGTGAACAGAAATGGTGACCAGAAATGCACTGTACAGATGTTCTTAAGCAAGATCACTTTTGCTTACAGGAATTAAAATTATGTCTTTACATTTGTAAAGGAGGTAAGTATAGATTATAGTTGTGTTTTGACAAGCAGAACAGCTAGGGAAAAGGAATAGGGGTATCCTAGTACGGTTGTTGAAACACAAATTACCAAATCATAAAACAAGATGGGGGGGGGGGGATTTTTAAAAATCTATTTCCTTATGAATCCAAATGTTTTTACCATAACAAAAGATAATCATGATAGCATAAGATTTGCAGGCATAATAAAAATAGAATAAGTATTAGAAGATACACTAAGGAAGTAAAATCCCATTAGAATGCAGATTACCATGCCAGGAGGGTTAAAATAATTTAAAAAGTAGTTTTGACTTGGTAAAGCTTAAGGAGTTAGAGAGTGGAAACCAATCTGTTAGACATCATCTTCAGTGGTAAATCCATTATTATTCATGTTAAGTTTTAATTTATTTTATTTTATTTATTTTTAATCTATTATTTTTAATTTATTTTATTCTCACAGTAGTCTTTCACTATACAGATGATAGAGTGGAAGTGATTATTTTACTCAGTCAAAATACTTTGCATTCATATTATGTGATAGTTAGGGTCCCTTTTATCGAATACATACATGATAATGATCAGTTCTGCAATGGTATCTAAATGTTACTTGAATACTGAAAGCATAGATGAGGTTTTACTTACAAGTTACTTTGGTTTCACCTACTGAATCTCTGTTGCAACTAATCCAAAAAGTTAGTAGTATCTAAAAGTAAGTGAGAGAATAAATTTTAAATGATATTTGAAAAAATCTACAATGAAACAGAATGCCATATGATCAGTAGATAAACAGTTTGCTTATGGAATGGGGAACAAAACTACAGTTTAAGCATTCAGGCCTTAATAAACACTTTTTGCATGTGCCACAGGATGTTCATATAACTACTAAAGTTCAGAGGTACTCAAGGATCTGCACACGTCAACTCCTCTTCCATAACCTCCCTTATATTATTTAATGCCTGGGTAGCAGTAAATACTTCACAGCAGACATATTTAGAGTGTTATTGCTATATCATGTGGGAAAGGATGTCAAGTCTACCAGAACCACATACCTTGGGATGCTCGCTTTTGGAGAAGATACAAGGTTTAATGTAAAGGGTAAGAATATCCAAAGACTCCATCATCACTTACCACTACTGTTGGGTGGAAGGAGGTTGAATCTTCTCTGCAATGTCCTTGTTTGTAAAATATATCTACTGAGCACATCAGAAGTTTACAACAAATACTACTGTGTAACTTAGCATTCATATTATTTTAAAAAATGGAAACTATGTGGAAAAAAATGGGGTTTTTTCTTCTATTTTTGGTATTCGCATATTATACAAAGAACATTGTTGCTGGTTAAATCTCTGAGTAAATTCATTATAAAACTTGCTTATTTACAGTCTTCTGTAGATTCAAACCAAATTGCATAACAAATAACACTGGGGAGTTCTGCATTGTAGAAATGGTTAAAATCAGTCTTTAACACTGATTTATTCTGTCAAAGAATATAATGGAACAGCTATTCATAATCCATTCATCCTAATATCTTGCTTCTGAAAACAGA
Source organism: Todiramphus chloris collaris (assembly GCA_025345505.1). Classification (NCBI taxonomy): domain Eukaryota; kingdom Metazoa; phylum Chordata; class Aves; order Coraciiformes; family Alcedinidae; genus Todiramphus; species Todiramphus chloris. The sequence continues at coordinate 7,012,424 of JANVCC010000076.1, read as the reverse complement.
CAGTTTTGAATATTTAGGAAAAAGAATATTAGAGCAGAGAAATTTATACTGTAAAAGTTTCTTGTGTACCTTCTCAGCTTCCAGTGGTTTGTAATCTAATATGTCAAATTCTGTCTTTAGCTTTGTGCTTAATAGCTCTTGATAGACGTTTCTTTCATTGGTTAATTTTGTTCAGGTTTGTGGGGTTTTTTTGTTGTAGGTTTTTGGTTTTTTGGTGTTAACTGCAAAAAAAGCAATAATTATAAAACAATATTAAATTTTCTGTTTGATTTTTGTTTGTTTGTGTCCTTAATAGTCTGGACATTTCTGCATTATCTGCATTCAGGTGGGCTGCTTGGTCTTCATTCCCTTCAGCAATCCATAGGAAGAGATATTTGATCTCAAGTCAGATACTTAGGTTATGTTTTATGTTATGTAAAAGTAGCCTTTCTTAGTACACGATGTCATTGACACCCAAAATGTTAGGAACAAGCCAAGAAAGCTACAAGGAGCCAAACTCTTTTTAAACAGTTGATCTTATAGGATTTACAGTATTCTATCTTTTAAGCATTGCCTACACTGGAAAAAAAAAAAATCTGTAATGTTGTATTAGTGAATAGTAATGTATTCCTTTTTAAGGCCATACAGATTCTATATTTATTACTTTTTTACTGTTGGTGATCAGCCAGGACAAAAGGATCTAAAGAACTTACTGTGTATTTATGCTTGGAGATGTTATCAGAAGAGATAACCTATCAATTTATTAAACTCATTTTAGAAACACAGAAAGTATAGCAAAAATTATCATCTCATCATCAGGGTTCAGAAGAAAACCACACTCAAGAAAGAAAATAAACTACTCAAAATAATATAGATGAATAAACTCTTCTTATTAAATCAGCTCACAGAGTTCAAAATATTGAGCTCTGGGTAAATTAATTTGCAAAATTCAGATACTTAGTTTCTGAATACCATAGTGATTCCAATACTTTGCTTTGGGTTTCTTATAGGTTATAGTCTCCATTAATAAACAACATTTACCAAGAACTATAAAGTTTGTTACTGTTTTTTTTTTTTTTTTTTAATTGGGAAATGCAGATTTCTATCAATATAGCCTACCTGTTAGCAAATATTGTTTCATTAAGGAAAAGATTCTGTTTTTCTCCAGAAACCCTGTGTGTATAGAAAATATTTTCTTTCCTTAACCACTGTGAACTGTATTTTTATTTTCAGGAAAAAAAGTTTTAAATTCAAAATGAGTTAATATATCAGTGAAAAAAAAATGTGGTAAAAATATTTGGCACTTTACTGCAGAAATGTTATCTGTAAAATTTCTGTCTTAAAAAAAATCATCCACTCATCTACCATCCTTATTTAATGTCTCTTTCCCCATTTTTGCATAGTCTTTTTACAAAAAGGTGTCTTTTGCTCTTACTTGTCCTTTTTGAGATTAAAACAAGGCGGGGGGGGGGGGGGGGGGGGGTGTGTGTGTGATATCGGCTTGTCCTCTGAGCAACTGCTGCATGTTTGGAGCCCTGCTTCCTGAGAAGGGCCAAACATTGTCTGCTGATGGGAAGTAGAGATTAAATCTTTGTGTTCTTTTGCTTCCACGCATGGCCTTGCTTTCCTTTTTTCATTAAATTGCCTTTGTTTTAACACACGAATTTCATCTTATTTTCTTCTCCTTGGTCCAACTGAGGGGAGGAGGGGATGCTGCAGTGATAAAGCAGCTTGGTGGGCACCTGGCATCCAGCCAAGGTCAAAGCACCACACTGCTTTAATAATAAACAAAGGTAAAGAAATCAGGCTTATATCACACCTCACCTGGCTTGCTAAGGATCTTGGATGATATCTCAGATGAGCATATTGCTGAATGAGTCTGTGACACTGTCATTCTGAATGACACATCTTTGTGATCCCAAGAGGCTGTGTTTTCAAGACATAATCCTTGGATAAGGCTCAAGGTGGGATAATTTCTCAGCAGGAAAAAGTGTGTATGAAGAAAAAAAAAAACAACCCTGAAGATTCAAATTGATTCCTACTGTTACAAAATCAAATTAAGATATGCCAGTTTCAAGCCTTTGTGATTTGTGATGCTGCTACCTACTTGTGGTCATATTTTATTTAATGCTTTTTTTTGTCAATTCCATTTTGCTTTTTGAAGACTTGCTCAATGGCCACAAAAGAGTTAGTCAAATATGCTGGCATTAAGTGGAAACATAAGTATTGCTTTACATAATGATAAACAGTCTTTTACAGGCTCTCAGCTGAGAGCTTAGTTATTTCTCAAGCTCTTTTACTTAACTACAAATCTTTTCTAGAACTCCTAATTTAAATGAAATATTTGTAATTTCTCTCTATGAACATTCTGAATATTTAAAGTAGCAGTGAATAAACAGCTTTCCAAAGTACAATAGGAGATTTCTGTCTCTTTAAGGAGCTAATTGCATAGTTTAAATAGTCACAATATTTTTTTCAGAATGTTTAAAGAAATCTTTTCTTCCTTCCCGTCCTCCTTTGTACCTGTCTTCCTTTCAGCAAGCAGTGGCTTGGCAAAGAAAGTTCTGTGATTGACATATGCATGAACTCAAGTTAACTGAGTCAACACCAATTTCAATTACATGTTATTTTTGTAAAGTGCATCTTCATAACACCTGGTGTTATTTTAATGCTGTGTAGAAAGAAGGCATTATTTTTTTCTTTTTCAGTAAATACATGAAAGCAAGGGAAGATATTATCAAGGAAAATGCTCTGCTACAAATTTTAAGGGCTGATTACTCATTTTATAACACCTAATAATAGTTAGCAGCATTGTTTTATTTATTTTAAACATTTAACATTGCTTTTCTTCCTTCAGTAAAACATCTTTCTTGGAGCCATTTTTATTGAACAAGAGTAACTAGGTAATTCTCTTCCTGTTATTTGCTTCAGGGGTTGCAATGGTGACTCTGGGAAGGCTGTTCTGAATTACCTTTATATTTCTATTGCTTTCTCCCTCTTTTTTTTTTCTATACTTCTCATAAAAAATAAAACTAAAAATGCAATTATTCAATTTAATGAGAAATTCTGGTGCCTCGTAATTTACTCCATATCTGACATTATGTAAAGCTGAAATGTGTGGTGCTACATTTGACTCTATGTTAGGGGAATAAGATAGTTAACTATTCAAATTTAACAGCATTTCTCTGTATTGTTTATTTCATGTGTTATCCTTTACAAAGGTTATAAAAGTTTATCATTCAGCTTTTGTTCTGCATGTCCTTTGCAGCATTATAAATGTTGACAGTAGGTGAATGCTACAGTGGTTGATCCTGTGAATTAGATTTGTCTCAAAGTAAGCTTTAAAAATCCTAACCAGGGAGTTCTGAGGTCTGTTTTACGTTATTCCATTTTACATTCAAAAAACGTATAAGATGTGTAAGTCTATATACAAACAAGTGCACAATTTAAGTAAAACGTTACATTTGTTGTCTTTTGCAGTAGAGGAAGGGAAAAAAAATAAGCCAGCTAACAATACTTCGCCTACCAAAACATAAGCTACTTCTCAAAACAAGTACTTGAAAGAATAGATGAGTCTTTTGCTGTGCTGTAAAGGTCAAAAGACAGACTCTGCCAGACCATATAGGAAATATTGATTCCATTATTTCTGGTTATATATACTTGCACAGGTTCTCTGTATTTAATTTCCATTACTTGTGTTTACATGTTGTATGATCTGCAGAAAGGTCATGTTTAATAAAAACATGTTCAGTCATGCTTTTCATCATTTTTTGCTTTGAATTTCTTTGTGTTACACTTTCAAAATTTTATGTTTAGATGAGCAGCTTTCTTCCATAGAAAGCCAGATGAATAAACTAAGGCGTCACATAAGCTGCCTTCCTTCTGTACCTGTAGGCGGTTCTTTTTAAAAACAAACTATAACAATTTTTCTTAATATAGCAGCCTTCTCCTTTCAGACTATTTCCATATTGTACAAGAACTTATCCTTCTAAGGAGCTTTCTTCCTTTCAAATTTTAATCTCTGAATGAACTGAAAATTCTGTTGATAGGAATCTGTCCATCCCCACTATCTCTTCTTTACTTTGTCAAAAAAGTTTGACATTAGCTTAGACCAAGACCTTCATAGACTCTTTATGGTGACTCTTTGAATCTGCTGATTCATTTACATAAATCACATACCATTAAAACATGGAAAGCATAGAAAATGCAGAGGAAAGATTTGTGAGCCCTGGAATTCACAAAATTGAAAATGTGTAAACAGATAAATTTTACCAGAAATTCTTCTCATGAGAAGAGCAAGGAAGTGTTTTTGATAATACCAAAATGCTATATTTTGATACTTTAAAAAACAGTTGAAATATTTGCTTTCAAAACAGTTGTTTAAAATTTAATATTTAAGTTTGTAGTTTTTAATCTGCCACTACAAATAAAAACAAAAGAATTTCTATATATATCTATATTTCTATATATCTACTTTCTTTTGCATTTTATTTTATGGAGTATTCAGAAACAGTCTTCTTTGTTTTCTTCTCCAACTGGTAAGAGTTTAACTTCAAAGTCTTTAAGTACTACTTAAAAATACAAACACTGAACACAAATAGAGATCTCATCTATTTATAGATTTAGATAGTATTAATGAAATAAGCTAATGAAATTTCCAAGGCTTTCTAAATAGTGTAGTAAACAAACACAAAACTAAAGAACTCAGCAGAAACTTCAAAGAAGTTAAACCCATTTTAAAACAAGGTGCTAAAAATTCATTGAGAGGATATTGCAAACTTTAAAATTATCTAAGTGCACTTCAGTTCAGTTCTAAAAGTTAACACTAAGGACAGTTTTTTTCACCATCTTTCCATTTTAAAAAGTCAATCGAAATACATACAGAAATGGAAATCTGTCAAATTAAGGTGTAGTATATCATTAGCCCAATTGCTCTTTCCAAGTGCTTGCAAGTGGGAAGATGTAAATTCTAGTTTTCAACTCCTCTTATAAGAGAATATATTGAATGTTATAAGTTTTTTTTTTTAATTCATTTGATCCCTGTTGTACTTTTTCACTTGTCTGGGCATATCAAGTGAATATCTTAATGCCTACAGGAAGGTAATAGAAACATAAAACCATTTAAGGTGGAAAAGACCATTAAGATCACCAAGTCAAATCATTAGTCTGGTGCAGCCAAGTCCACCATTAAACCAGGTCCTTCAGCACCACATCTACACAGCTTTTAAGCCCCTACAGGGATGGAGAATCTACCACTTCCCTGGGCAGCCTAGGACAGGGCTTAACTACCTCTTCAGAGCAGAAATTTTTCCTAATGTCCAATTTAAACCTCTCTTGGTGCAACTTAAGGCTGTTTTTCCTCTTGTCCTATCAATTGTTCCTTGGGAGAAGAGACTGACCCCACCTGGATCGAACCTCCTTTCAGGAAACTGATAAGAGGAAGAAGGTCTTCCCTGAGCCTCCCTTTCTCCAGGCTGAACAACCCCAGGTGCCTCAGCTGCTCCTCACAAGACTTGTGTTTTAGACCCTTCACCAGTTTCATCGCTCTTCTCTCGGCACGCTCCAGCCCCTCAATGTCCTTCTTGGAGTGAGGGGCCCAAAACTGAACCCAGGATTTCAGGTGCAGCCTCACCAGTGCAGAGTACAGGGGGACAATCCCTGACCTAGTCCTGATGGCCACACTAGCCAGGATGCTGTTGGCCTTGGCCACCAGGGCACATGCAGGCTCATATCCATGTAGGTGTTAACCAACACCCCCAGGTACTTTTCCCCTGGACAGATTTCCAATCTAAAGTCAAAAGCCAAGACTCTGCCTCGAGCCTGTAGCATTGCATGCAGTTGTTATGACGCAAGTGAAGGACCAGATCACTATGCGCAGAATCAGTCTCCAGAGACATCAAATGATTACCATTGATCCTCTGGCTTAAACCACAGAAATCATAATCTTAAGGGAATATGTAGTGTTTCATTAAAAAAATATGTATGGCCTATCCAGGATGGAGTTATCTCCACTAGAAGATAATAGTGAATAGTTATGAATAACCAGATTCTATAGTTATTATTTAACTTGGGAGAGGACATAGTCAGAACAGCTGCCTCAAGCTGATCAAAGAGATATTCCAGACCATATGACATTGTAATAAGCAATACAAAGTTATGAGAAAGGAGGAGAGGAGGCTTTCATTGTTTTCCAGACTAACCACTATGTGTACTGAAGCCCTAATTCCTGGGGAGTGACTCAACATCACCTACTGATGGGAAGTGGAGAAGAAATCTTTTTGTTTTCCTTTGCTTCTGTACATGACCTCTGTTGTTTTCTTTATTAAACTGCCTTTATCTCAACCCATGAGTTCTATTTCATCTCATTTTCTTCTCCCCTGTCCTGATGAGGAGGGGAGTAGTAAAGCACCTGGCAGCCAGAGTCAACCCACCAAATAAACACATTACATGTTTTGTAGGAACTATCTATTCAACAAGCAGCTGCCTATTTAAACTTCATCCAGCTTAACAGTCTTTGAAGTTGCAAGGAAAATTAATCTTTAATGTAAAAAGTTAATTTCAAATTACACCAGCAGTGGATTTAGCCCATTGAATATAATTCTTGTCTGAAGTAGACAATGATCTTTATTCATTGAAGTTTACAGGGTTTATGTTTCCTATTTCACAGGATGTTCGGAGTTATTTATCACTGACAAATATGTGGTTGTAACTTAGTGAAGATATAGTATTCACAATTTGGAAAAACTGGTTTTAGAAAGTCCAAGACACTACTTTTGAGAAAACTAAAGTGATTTCCCTCGGCTCCACTGCTTTTGTATGTCTTTCATTAAATGACCCACTTGCATCCAACACACAAAGTACAAAATAATATTGTTTAATACCCTAGGTACCTTATTGATTTCCTGTGAAGCACTAACTTGAATCCTGCAGTGTTTTTTTAATTCGTTCTACTTGTACTGAACATCTTATAAGTTGCATAGCTCTGCTACTTCTGTCAGGCACTTTAACTGCATTTATTTGTTTATGAGTTGCTGTTGTATCTATGCTTTTTAAAAATACTAAATACTTAGAAATAAATATTTCAAAGGAAATGTAATTCAAATAGATTATTTTCTGAGATAATTTAACTTTGATATATCTTGGCAGTTTAGTAATGAGCATTTTGATATTCATTGTTTGAAACTGTTACAGAAGTGTGATTATGAGAACCATAGCGTAACCTGAGCAGGTAGGCTGCTGGTTACATGCCTGTTTCTCAGTTTCAGTAATGAATGGTTTTGTCTTTACCAACAGAAGTGTGTTTCATATGTGCATATATGCATCTGTGTCCAGAAGTATCCATTTACACAGACACATATAGTATATATATGTGTAATTCTAAGGAATAAAGCCAAACTGAAAGTGATTCTTTTCAGTTTTATCGCAAGAGGACTAGAAAAGTTTTGAGAGCTCTACCTTTATTGAGGTTCCACCCAAGGCGAGCTGTTCATACATACTAATTAGCCTGAAATTAAATGGTGACTTTTTTTTTTTTTAAACTCCCAATATGAAATCATTGCCACAATCAATCAAGCATCATTAAGATTATGAAGCTTCTATACCTAAGATAATAGTTTGAACGTTTTAAGTATTTTCTCAGAAATAATAAGGACATTGGCAAGTGTAGGATTAGATTATCTCATCCTTAGCTCTAGGTTCATTCTTTAAATGAGAAACTGACGTAAAATTTTAATGCAGCTTCTTTTTAAGATTGATTTAGAAACAAACAGAAAACTCCTCTGCAAGAAGCAAGCAAATAAATAAGTAAAAGCAAAAATCAAAACAGGTGAAATAGAGATGTCTTTTTATCTCCAGGAAACTTTTGTCAAGAACTTTCCGAATGCAACTTTGTAGAGCATTATAAAAGGAATTCAAGCTTCTGATTTACTCCACTGATCTTTGATAGCAATAATTGTGATATCTTTGCAGTGTGCGTACTTAAATGCACACTTCAGAATACTTATTCACAGAGATATTACTCTTTGTCGCTTCTTTTGACACGGTCATCTATAATGGTGATTTTTGAGTGGTTAAACTCTTTGCCAGGAGCTCCATGAACCCAGTTCAAAGCTAATTAAACACAAAACACTATGCAACTTTTGTATAATAATGAGTCTTTCATTAAAGGCTTTGGAAATTTTTTAAATTTTACCTTAAGATGGAGGTTTATCTCATTACTGGTCTACAGAGCTAGATAGTTTTCTAAACCCAAGGCTGACCTTCTTCAGATTTTTAAAATACATAATTCATGACATTTTCATAGAAGGCTAGAAATGCACAGACTGGATGCTCAAAGCATCAGGTGATTTCAACACTTAAAGGTTACTTCAAGCAGTAGCCAGTTCAAGTACACATATCAGTTCAAGGTGTGACCCACAACATCTATCTATTCTAACCCAAATCAGGAAATCCACGAAGATACTAACTAGAAGAAAAGCAAACCTACAGTTTGTGTTGTCGAAGCTATTGTCAAGACTGATACCATTCTAAGTGACAGTTACCCCTACCAGTTCAAATTTGTGCAATATATGGCCAAAGATAGTATTAAGTTTACTTTCCTCACAATGACCTTGAAATAGTGTCCCTCTCATTTTAGTAGTTTTCCATCACATTGCAAAAACAGAAACAAGGAAAAAAAAACACTCCACAGTCAGCCTCTCAGAAGCAGCCTCTGGTCACAATAAATCCCATTCTACTTATTCATGACACTGGATTTAGACAATTCCTTCTTATCACTGATTGTGGAAAAAAAAGATTCCCTTATGCTACAACTAGATAAAAATAATGATTATCCAACTGCAATATATCATTTCTGCACAGTGATAGATAGTATATTAGTGTGAACACAAAGTATTAATATTCCAGAACTATGTACAACTTCTGTGAAGAAAATTAACCAATAAACAAACCCCAAGCCTCCTAACAATATTCAAAACCTAGGGCCAGAGGTCCTGCCATCAAACACAAAGATGTAGATGTATCACAACTAATCCCTAAGGACTTTGTCTGCCAAAGGAAATCCTTACGTATCTATCATCACTATAACAACTATATTTCTGGCCTCAGCTATGGGAGCAGTTGCTACAAGAAACAGCCATACAGAAATGTCTTTCTGGAGCAGTATGTTGTGTCCAGAGGCAGGCAGATACCCTGTGGTTCAGTTCAGCCCTCAGACGGTCCCAGGATCAGGGGAGGGTGCTGGGGTGAAACAAGCAGATATCTCTGCTGGGGAGCCCTATCTGGTGGCAAGCAGGGTGGGCAAGACTACAGCCTCACCAGCGAGAACACCAACCTGCAATATGTGATCAAGCAGAGTAGGGAAGATCCAGGTCCAGTAACCAGGGCTAGATAGTTGGTTGCCAAAGCAATCTGTAGTGATGAGTCAAGTCTCTCTAGGGAGCTAGTTAGGATCAGCAAGAGGCATAGCCAGGCACAACAAACCTGCCTTGCAGCTCAAACAAGAACCAAATGTTGCTCTGGAGGTGATGGAATGGGAAGCAGCCCCCAGCAAGACTCGTCACAGCTCTCAGTCAGTGAGCTCATCACAAAGGTCTGCCTGATGCTGGTTTCTCAGCTGTGATGGGTTAGAGCTGGGGGATCACAGGTAGCTCAGCCCCTAGGAGGAACAAGGGGAGAGGTTGCAGGGACTGCAACCCCTTTCCCACCTGAGAAACCCACCTTGGCCTCCACTCAGCTCTGCAGCTTAAGCTTTTTGTGAGCAGCATGATGGCATTATCTTTCTGTTCCTTTCCCTTTCACTAATGATTGACGGGGAGAAAATCCAAAAGGGATTGTTAAGGACTTACTTAAAATTAATAAAGATGATTTCCATATATTAAAAACCAGTCACATATCTCTGATGTTACAAATAATAGGCAGAAACAGCTATAGTGAGTAGAATAAATTTGATAACACTTAAAGTAGATTAGCCTGAGAAGAACATATTGTGTGTTTGCAAGAAGAAGAAGGCAGAGAGAGAGGAGAGAGAGTCTCCAAAAACAGTTTTATGCTCAGCACGCCAGAAGCTGAACACTAGCACTTGGAAAATTCACATTGGTCTGTTCTCTTTAACAGGTTTATCTTAAGTTTTCAATAGCATAATACATCATGAAATTTGAGCTGGGGGTCTTAATATCCAGTTAATGTCTGGTGTTATAAGGAAAGAAAGAGAGAAGTGCAAAGTATTGAGAAAAAAAATACATTGTCTCAGTGTCCCTGACAAACCACCAGCATCATCCTGTCACTGATGTCTCACATCTGATGTATGAAAACTATTGTTAAAGGCATGACAAGTGCTTTCTTTGTCTATATACTCACTGCAGTGCCAACAGATGAAAAATGCTTCTTATTTATTTATTAAATGTTTTTTTTTTTTTTTTAGATTACTGGAATAGAAAAGGCTCTATGGGAAATGATAATTCTGTTCTTTTCTGCATATTTCTGGCATATGGATAAATAATTAAGAAAGTATTTTCTTTTTTCAATGTCAAAAAGTTAGGAATGTCTCAGGACTGCAGCTTTGTAAGAGATGTTTATATAAGAGAGTTTGTGAAAGTGCCAGACTGAAAAGTTTCTCTCCACAGGGAAGGAGTAGAAAACGACAAGTAAGTTTCTACCATTTCTGTCCAAACTTCTTTCAATCTACCTTGAAAATAAACTCAACAAGTGAAAGGACAGCACATCTGCCATTAATCACTCCGGTTTTGACCTCTTTATAGAGGCTGCCAGCCTGGTTGCTAGTCATTTAATATTGTATTTTCCTCTATTAGCTGAATTTGGAATACCAACTAATTTTATCCTATGACAGGGAAGCAGCATTTAGTACTTCTAGAATTTAGTCATCATATGAATCATCAACCCTGCACTCTTCCATTCTACAAAACTGAAATAATGACCATTTACAGTGTAGGTATATGTCAACTTGTATAACAAACTTACCATACAGGTCCTTCCCCTCTGTAAATACCACCACTGGTAGTTGAAGCAGTTATCTATTTCTGCTGGATGTTTTCTGACCTCTGCCCCTTAACTTTGTGCACTGAAAATGTCATCCTAGCAGGGCTCCCATTATTGTTAATACTGATACAGCTGTCTTGCCAACAGCAATGGTATTTTTAAATCAAAAATTCACTACAGATAAGATTTTAGTAGTCTATTCCAGAAGATTTGCTCTGGAAAGCTGTGTTTGTAATATGTAGTTAAACCTCTTCAGTATGACCAAAATGAAATAGAAATCCATTCAAACAGTCCAGTCTGATCCTTTTGCCAAGTGTAGGCAAAACCTTTCCATCTGTCAGACAGACACTGTAAGCCTTTAACTCTATGGTGGGTAATGGTAATTTCTAAAAGCTACTTTTTAGCTCCTTATTTTCAGTTGTATTGCTTGTTCTCATGATGAGAAACTGATTCATCAAGAACAGTAAATATCATGTAGTATTAGGGAACTGATTTGCAACAGATCATAGATATATATATATATATATATAAAATTTGGAAATACCTGGAAGTAGATTTGCTTGCAGAAAAGGTTACAAAGTTAGAGAAATATTTCCTTTTTCTTAATGCTTAGTGCCAGTTTTGAGTACCAAATCAAGCTGATAGTCCTGATGCAATTTATGGAAGAGTGGCATACATTCAGAAATGAGCCATCATTTAGGAAAGACTTTTGATAAAATAAACTGTAGGATACCCCAATTCCCAGGAACTCCCTTTGCTAGAGAAAAAAAAAAAAAAAAAGATCAAGTTATAAAATAGTCAGGATAAGGCTATTTAGTTTTTCTTTAAAAGTTTGTTATATCTTGGGAGTTAAATGTGCACGACCGATTAAACAGAGTATTATTTTTCACTCTATTACATGTCCATCAGTGTCACTCACTAAAAACACCTTTCATGTGGAGGTTAGGATGAAATAGGCACAAAGACACTTGCCCCTACCCCCCATGCAAACAAATGTCATATGGTCATTGGTGATACTTGACAGTCTTTTCTAATAAATTAAGGGTTTGCATTTTAATAAGTTTTTCCTTTCCAGACGATCCATTTCCTATTTGTTTAGTCTGCAGCAACAGTATCTATTATTAATACAAATAAGAGGATTACCAATAATATAAAATATAACTTCTAAAGATAACTAAGGTTTCTAGTATGTTCCAGTCAAATCAAGAATTGACAGAGGATGTTTTGTCTCTAAATGTCAACAGATGATAGTGGCAACTTCACCACCTATCCCAAAGTTCATACAGAAAGTCTCAAGTCTTAAGGGAACCATCTACAAACAATTAAGGCAAAATAACTAGCTGTGGTTTGTCTTTTATCAGACACAAGTGGTGTCCCATTTTGTTACTTTTATATGCATTTCCACAGACAATAAAATTCTATGCATTACACAGATCGCAGGGAAACACCAGAGATGCTTTTTCTGAGTATTATATACCTATCTCCTTTCTGAAATAATTCTTGTTTATTTTGTTCTTTTCTTCATCCTTTCTTACTCTGCCCCTATATGCTTTTTTACCTATATTTTTTAGTACCTTTGGCCTCTTATAGTACTATATATATTGCTTTGGAAGGTCTCTGCTTTTGTCAGCCATAACTCTTACTTGTTCTGTCTCCCTCTCACAGACCTGTGATTTCATCCAACCATACAGTTCTCTATATATTTGAAAAAAATGAAAGTTTGGTTTAAAACCAAAAAAAATAACAAGGGTTTGCTTTAGATTTTCATATTTCTTCCATATGAAATCTCTATCAACATCAACAAAACAACAAATAAGGTCTATAGACTCAATTCCATCATCAAAACAGCTTTTTTCTAAATTATTTTTAGACAAATGTAATGTAGCAGTAATAAAATATTCAACCTGGCGATGAAGACAAATAGCAACACAGAAAACACATGGACAAAACAAACACTTGTGCTCCAGCAAGTCTTTATTCTAATGAATAATTCCAGTGACACCCACGGTAGTACACACACATAAAGATACATTTCACAGGTGTATGTGCACATGATAAGACTTGAGAATCTCCAATAATATGAGCTTGTCCATTTTCACTTCATGTTTTAAATAGTTAATTCCATTTAGGCAATCAGTAAAACATTTAATGACAATGTGATAAATATTTATTAAAAATATTTATTAAAAAGCCTGGGCATCCTGGGATAGGCCTTGACAACTCTTTCAGGGAAGATTTTTTTTTCTAATATTCAATTTAAACCTCCCCTGGGGAAAACTGAAGCCATTTACTCTCATCCTTTCAAACCTGAAATCCTATTGAAATACTTAAAGTCTAGTAATAATCCAGATGTAACTGTTACAGAAAAAGTAAACATAATAATCCAACCCAAAGCATTCTATGATTCTATATGTAACATTTATCCCCCCTTTTTCTCATGTTATGCTACCTGATGTTACTGTCAGCTCAGCCCACTGAACTACTTCAGTGGAAACCATGTTTGCCACAAGACAGCAAGACTTTTGGAAAGATTTGTAGGCAGTGTCTTTGTATCCTTATCATGCAAGAATTCTAGTGATATTTTGTGATATAATAGGGACAGATGCTTGAGTTAATCTGTTGAAACTTTTAAAACTGAGCACATACTTTTCATACTGATCAGTGAAAAACAGCTGGCCTCTTCAGAAATCAAACTTAATATTTTGTAAACATTATTACAGGTAAATAAATAAAAAGTCAGATATGAGGAGCTCATAAATTAGTTAGAAAATGTGTGTAGAAATGGTTTTATTTATTTATTTTCTTATTACAGCTAGAGCTTTTCTCCCCTTTTCTGTTTTAAGTTAGGCAACCAACTTAAAACAAATAAAAATTATTCAGACATGAGCAGCAATATATAATATAGATGCATCAATGAATGCATATAGACAAAACCTCCTCCTATGGTCATGGGTCATAGCTCTGAGAAGAAGCAGTTCCTATGTACTACCAAACCAATTTGTCAGCTTTTTTATTTTTTTCTCTCTACCTGCATGATGTGCACATGACTAGCACAAAAATGTTCCTGTAAGATGAGCCGTAGACCACAGTACATATACCTAATTCAGTCTGCTTCAGATTCACATTTCACACTTGCGAAGGGTCAAATAAAATCTTGTTCAGAGCAAGAACCAAGGTGCTAGGGCAGTGTTTAAACATATCCATATAAGCTGTTTTCCTAGAATCATAGAATCATTATGGTTGGAAAGGATGTCCAGGGTCATCAAGTCCAACCTTTGTCCTAGCATTTCTCTAACCACTACACCATATCCTCAAGCTCCACATCTAATCGTTCTTTAAACACCTCCAGGGATGGTGACTCCACCACCTCCCTGGGCAGCCTGTTCCAGTGCCTAACCACTCTCTCAGTGAAGAATTTCCTCCTAAAAGTAATGCATTTCATATGCAGAGTAAGAGATTAACAGATCAGGACTCTGATGAGAATATCTCTTTAAATATTTCCAGTATTTATCTATTGTTGACATTTTATACACATGTTTTCTTGAAGAATCCATTAGACAGCTGTGTTATCAGGGAAAAAAAATTCTGTCCACATTTAAAAAAAAAAGTCACAAGATAGATATTATTATTGTAAGTAATAAAAAATGTGACAGTGAGGGAGTTCATCCATGTGAAACTGTCTTATTGGAGGCTTTTTAAGAGCAATTGAATAAATATTTGGCTAGAAATTCAGCAGAGAATTTTTCTGTCTTTTGGAAAGAATTTCCAGAGCAAAAAGCCTTGTTAGTATCTCTTTAACTTTAAGATTAACATTATTAATACAATCCAGTCTTCAAGACTAGAGCAATGAAATAGTTCTCATTACTTTTTGAATAATTGCTTGAAAGTGAAGGGGTCCTGTGAAAATCTGTTTGCCTCCTGATATTCCCAGCTAATTTCATGTGTTTCATTTCTCCTGGAGTGCACATCTAATCTAGCCTGCTCTTCAGTTCTGCTTTTAGATAAAGCCAAAAAATGTGTAAAATCTGTGGCACTTGTCTGGTACTTGATGTTGCTCATCTTTCTACATATGGCCATGTAAAATCATCAGAAGACTGATTATGAGTGCTTGCATTGGTTTCTTCTTAGTCTTCATCATAGACCTCTCTTCTGAGATATGTGAAAATATTACAAATGAGTTTTTACATTTTACATGACCTAGGAAGACTGTAACAGGCAACATATCAAACATTTTCCTTACAAACAGGGGGTCTTTTGTCAGTCACAGATCTCCACACTTTCAGCCTTTTCCCAGAAACATATTTCTCCATTTTTGTTCTGTCTTTTTTGATTAAATTAGCCTGTTGTTCCGTAACTAGAGCAACATAAACAGGTTAAATATGTGTGCTAGGGATTTTTGCAGGTTGTGAAACTAGTACTCACAGAAATTCAGTGGAGACTAACTTTGGGAAGAGACTAATGATAAGAAGTGCAAGTTGGTTTGGCTTTTTTTTTTTTTTACTTTCTAGTACAGTTGTGAAGAGTTATCTTCACAGGGTCTAAAGTTTTGTGTAGTCTAATGGCTGTTTTGTTAGCAATTTTCAGCTGGACTTCAGTTGTTTTAATGCCAATGCCCCCAAGGCACAGCTTGACCATCAGTATTGATGCTCATTTATGAAGGTCCTTTGCTCAAAGCACTGGTTCTGATATATTTGTATGAGGACTCCTAAGGCATCAGTACTACTGTGAATGAAAAAGCCTGGGAAATAGGACTATTTTAAAATATCTCTACCATTGACCATTTTATAAAGAAAAGCTACTAAATATAAATTTGATCACTATATAGATACAGAATTACCATTTCACCTTTGAAATTTGTATCATATGTCTAGGGCAGGCAGCACATAGTAGGGAAATGAAGCCCTGGAAGAAGATGCCTGTGGAGTTTCCTTTATACTTGTTCTCTTCAAGTAAGATCATTAATTTTTATCTTAAATAGGAATGAAAACAGATTTTGATATATAGAGGTGTTCCACAAAGTGAAATTCAAAAGTTCTGCTGATCTTTAAAATTGAACGAGATGGCAAATGTACTAGACTATTATTTTGGAAGATTAATGAAAGTCTTATATATGTTATTTTCTTAAACAACTTCAGTGTAATCTAATACTGCCTGCAAATAACAACGTCTTGGGAAATACTATGCTGCTGAGGTTAGCTAGTCTTCAGAGTTTTTGCTTTGTGGGGTTTTTGTTGTTGTTGTTTAATTTATTTTATTTATTTTTACTTTTCCCTGTGCTATTGAACTTAAGTGTTGTAAAATAAAGTTTCAAAGTACATAGTCTCCATTGGTAAATCTCAGTTTAGGAGTTCCCACTCCAGGCTCTTCATTTCTCTTTACATCTCTGTTCTGCGTCCCGCCAGTTTATGATGCAGTGATTTCTGACAATGTGCTACAGCCAAATCAATAACACACTGATTTATTCAAAAGGTTATTCTTATCTAGATCTTTTCACAGAGTCAACTTACTTTATGGTGCCATGGAAAGGAGTCTGGGTACAACTGCAAACAGGAACCTGCAACATGTCTTGACATTCAGATGGTTGTCCTGGTTTGCGTTAGAGCAGAACTAATTCTGTTCAGTGATTTTACTTTTCAGCTTGGTCTCTTCTAACTAACTGCACTGTCTGAAGTTAACAGCTTGTTTTTGCAGACAGCCTCTGCTTCCAGCAGTGACAATGCTCAATGTTTAGAGGTACTGCCAAGGGCTGGGGTGTGCAGAAAGGCTCCTACTTATACTTGCTCCTGTGAAGACCAAGGTCACTGCTCATTCTTGTGCACCATGTTGGGTGTGGAGAAAGTAGAAGGTGTCACCTGCAGGGAGGAGTGGCCAGGACAGGTCACCCCATACTGATCAATGAGGGATTCAATCCCATGTACATCATATTCAGTATAAAGCTGAGAGATCATGAGGGTCAAGCCTCTTCTTCAATGGCTGGTGTCTGAGAAGGACTCTGTTCTGCTGATCCATGTGTTCCTGAATCCAGTTCCAGAATCCAGCTCCTGAATCCAATTTCTGTCTGCTGCTGAGTCCGTTCAGGTTCTACCCCAGTGTCTGGTCCACAGCATCAGTGGTGACAGTGATGTAATTAGCATCAGGGGACTTGGGTTCAATATTAGTTTCGTATGTATTTCATTTTATTGTTGTTATTTTCATTAAGCTGTTTAGTTTTCCCCTTTGCTTCCCACTTGGGAAGGGAGAGAGGTTAGCAGAGACCACCTGTCACTTATCTAGTGGCAAGCCCAGCCCCAATCCTTGACAATGGTAGAGAGAAGTTCAGTGTTTTCAGATGGCTTTTCCATCAAGGCTAGCATAGTTTGAAACTATTGCCTGCTTTCTTTGGTCTTCGTGCTCTTAACATTACTCAATAGAAATTTAATTCTGTGAGGAATTTGTATGAAAGATTTTCTGACTGTCTGTAGGAGTAATGCAGATGCAGTGGTGTTAAGCACATAAGGAATTTTATTTTCCTTAAGGTCACCTGTATTCAATTTTTTAATTTCTTTTAGTGTCTCAGAAGGAACATTGTTACAGGTAACCAATTTATTCTGACACTTATTTGGAAAGGAAAGACTAGGCCTTCTGCAACCATAGCAAGACTTTTCCTCTTGACAAGGAATTCACCATGTCAGATTTTTTTTTGTCAAGGAAGCATTAAGGTGCTGCAGGGAAAGACAATCCAGAAAATGACAAGTTTGATTTATATGTGACATTAAGCTGATTTCCACAGAAATAATTTTCATGTAATATAAGCAATGTTTGAATTACACTATATGAGGATATTTTTTTCTCTTCTTTACTGTGAAGTCTATAATGAAATACTCATTTCAGGAATATTATATAAAGTCCTTTTGTCTCTGTTTTTCATGTTGCCATTCAAAGATTTTTTGACCTTCTTGTGAATACTTTCTGAAGTTCAGCAACCAGTTAAAATAGTGCAAATGTGTAGAAACTCAAGGTAGGCCTTCTCAGAAATTACATAGCCTGAGAGGTGTCTTTGAAGTGGTAGTTTGATGGCTTCAGTTGAGTATCCTTTATGCTGTCTGCACTCTTACCATCCAATGACTGAGAAAATGAAAATGGAATACAAAGCTTTGTTCAAGTAGTCAGCTGGGGAAGAATATTTGGGTTTGGTTTTCTTTGGTTTGGTCTTGTTTCGTTTGTTTGTTTTTAAGCATACCTTGTTATCTTGATCTTTACAATGTTTTCAATAGAGATGACTAATTTTATTTCATATTTCTGAAGTCAAATTGTAGCGTAGTAAATACTAACACTTTATGGCTTTGAATTAAAGGAGAAACTCCTTTGGCTGAACTGAGACAAGGCCTGAGCAAAACATTAATATCCTGATTTTGCAGAGAGCAGAAGACGGTTACTCTGTGATTCTCAGATGACACTGACAGTTACTTACCTTTTCTTTCCAAGGGAGAGGTTTTTTTAAAAGATAGTAGTTTGAAGATGTCTACCTGGCTTCTTTCTTCTGCATGCAGCACTGTGAAGTTACCACATCTGTCCCCTTGCATATCATGACCGGTTTGCACAGCCACCATCCACTCTGCCTACAGATGTCTAGGAGGTGTCTCCTCACAGCCACGTTAGGCTGGCTGGGTTGCTCAGCGTCACTGCCAAATTTGCTGTCACCAAAACAGATGAGTTATTACAACTCCTGGCTCTGCAGCTTCTCAAGAGGCTTCCAATTGTTTACGACAGACAACTACTTCTGAGCTCCTGTCAGGAGATGCCTTATGAATAAATTGACTGTTAAATGCAAATAATGCTTGAAGAAGAGGAGAAATGGGTTATAAGGATTTCAGACTTGGAATTACCTTAGAGATCTAATAAAGATTGTGATCCTAGAGAACTGTACATACGTTGTTTTCATATTCCAAGGAACAAAGGTAATAGAGAGGAACTTTCTCCATTCTGCTTGACTAAAGCCTAGTGTCGCTGTTTATGCCGGGAGCGGAGAGACGCAGCAACATATAAGTTCAGCAAGAGCAGGCAAAAGAAGCAACTTTATTAATTTACAACCCCATTTTTATACCCCAGCCCCATAGGGCGATTGGTCAGCAATCACACATCTCCTAGGGTGATTGGTTAAAGTCCTACAGCACCTATTTCAAAATATTTTTACAATGTACCATAAACAAAACTTATCGAAACACCATGTGCTAGTCTAGTTTACAAAACCGTCCTACTGTTTCTCATAACACGTGTGAGAAAGGCAGGGTTCTCACAGAATATTGTGAGAACCTAGGAAAATTCCTCTGCTAGCAGCTTTTCAGCATCCACAGCCTAGCAGTTCCAGGAAGTGAGGTATCTAATGGTGATCTTGGAAATGGAAATAATCAGGTACTAAATATCCTGAATTTAGATTATATTGTAAGTCACTTTACAAAAAGAAAAGGGAAAAAGTATTCTAGGAAATTTTCCTATCAATTTAGCTAATATTTCTAAAAATGACATTTATTTATTAAAAAATATTAAATATGGTTACACGTATAAAATTATAATGGAGCTGTTGTCATTCGGCTTCAGCCAAAATGCCTGGATCCTCAGGTGTCAATGGATCTGGAAATTCCCAGGTGTGACCAAGAGGTATATATGCATTGCTCTTCAAAGAGAGTCACAACTTAGTAGTTTATGTCTTGTTTCACATCATGTATTGGTTTTTGTCTTGGGCTCAGCTGGGATAATTTTCACAAGAGGCTGGGAGGGGAAACAGCCAGGACAGCTGGCCCCAACTAGCCAAGAGGATATTAAGTACTGTATGACATCATGCATTGGATTCTAGGTGGTGAGAAATTTTGTTCTGTATCCCTCACTTTATATATTCTTTTATTAGTGTTACCACTCTTATTTCTTCTCTCCTTGTGTTGTCCCATTAAACTGTCCTTATCCCAGACCACAAGTTTTTACCTTTTTCTTCTGATTCTCCTCCCAATCCCATCAGGGTGAGGGAGGAGAAGACAAGTGGCCATGTGGTGCTGTTGCCATCTGGGCCTAACCATTAACAGTGCTTCAGATATTTTGGCTCTTACAAATCCTGAGGTTTATTCAGTTAGAAATAAATAATATATATAACAATCCTGGAAGGAAATTAAATTCTGGTCATGCTATTGATTCAAGTTTTAGTGACTACAAAGTCAGCAAGGTTGTAGAAGGTTTGTTTCCTTGAGAATTCCTAATTTCTTCCTGAGTTTGTGATGTTGGGAACTTTTTTTTTTTTTTTTTTTTTGGAACAGCAGTAAGATTTTAAGTATCAATAAAACAAATCTTTAACAAATGTTATGTGAGGAATAAGGTGACTTCAGTATCAGAAAGCCTAGAGTGTAGTCAGAATTTCACTAATGAATCCATTCAGACTATAAAATGGGACAATGCAAACCTCTTGTGATATAACACAGACAGTATTCTCTGTCAAAAAAAGCTGGAAGAAATTCCCAAATGATCTGCTGGGGACTCTTCTACACAAACCGATATGTTTTCACATAACTGTCACTGACACTGAAACTTCTAGAAAAG
>JANVCC010000076.1:6855155-6991876 GCA_025345505.1 Todiramphus chloris collaris | reverse complement strand
TATTTGTCTCTGTAGTCCTGACATCACATTTATTTGCACTGACAATAATATAGCATATTCTTTTTTTGTGAGGCTAATTTCATGGTTACCTCCTCCTACATGGCTCTATTGCATCACGGCAGATGGAACCTGGAAGAGGACCTTCTCTATTTAGATTGAATGAAAAGTCTTAAGAAGGGGTAAAAAGATATAAATTTGCTTTATAGATGTACAGGGAAAACATTTTTTTATCCTCCAAAGAGAAACACTTGTGTAGACTCTTTCATTTTCAGAAGAAAAATTCTATTAAAAAATGGTATTTCAGGTGCACAAGCACACACTGTTGAATTCAAAGCCAGTATTTTTGGCTTGGTTTTTTTTGTTTCTTTTCCAAAGGGACATTACAATTATTTCCAGTTTATAATTAATTTTTGCTGTAGGTGCCTTAATTGCCTTAAATTACATCTATTTGGGTTGTAATGAAAACCAAACAGATGCAATTCAAGAGTAATTGTGTTCTATATCATTTAAAATTTAAACTAGTACTCACAATGTATGTATTTGAGTATTAGTCTTGTTTTATCAAACATATACTACAGACAAATCTCAGCAGGAACACCTGCACACAATCACCCAAGCTTTGCTAGAGCAGTAGTATCCCATAGCAGCTAAATTTGAGGTGACACTTTAGCCAGCCTTTTCCAAAGGAAGCTCTAAAAGAAGATGTGTTTTACTTTTCCTTTGGTTCATTATTTATTTTATTCAAATTGTGTTATTAAAGCTTTGATTTCAGGATCACATTCCAAACACAGAAGGTATTGGTGTACAACTTGGTTCAAAAATGAATCATATAACTTTTGAGGTGTGCTTGTGAGAGATTTTATCCTTGATTAATAGAAGAAATATGCAAAGAAGACTTTTAATCTGAGCCTTGGAACTGAGCAGTTCTCTAAATCTCTGAGGACACTGTACCTTAACTACCAATTTAAAAAAAAAAAGCAAAGAAAAAAAAAAGGCACAAAACAAACACAAATTCTGCCAAGAATGTGTAGATATTTTTTTCTTTTTCCCTAAAGAGATCCTGACAGACTGGAGTCAAATCCTTAAGGTTGATGAATAGAAGGAGTAGAATGGCTAAATATCTAGTTCTGTTCAATTTTTGGTTACATGAACAAAATTCAGTTCTGAATAAAATTTAACACTAAAAGATGGAAAGTTAAACATCAAAATCAAGGGATATTACACATGAAGGACTACAGTCTTACACAAAATATTTATGACAACAAATGAAGTTTGAAGAGAAGCTGTTTTACTAGAGAAACTTGTCATATATTGTGGAACACAAAGGTTGGCATCCAAAGAATATGCAAAACATTAACAAATTTTAGATTAAGTAGACTGTTATTGATAAAAGATCTAAAGTTCTGTAGAATCATGTCATGGGCGAAATCTCCACTTACAATTCTTTACTTTTTCTGCTGTTTGAAATAATAATAATAATGATTTTAAAAAGTCAAATCTTTGCATATCAGTAATATAAAGAGAAATTATTTTCAAATTAAATAATATTATTCACGAAGATATATAAAACATTTTGAGATTTGGGATTTTGTTTGGTTTGATTTTTGTTTTGGTTTGGTTTTTTGATTTTGTTTGTTTTTAGCTAAAACTACTAAATTTACTAGATTAGGAATTGAGAAGTAGTTATTAACTTAAGGGACATTGTAGGAAGAACATTTTGAGACAAAAAAAATCCACCATCAAAAGACCTATTTTCTGGTTTATGCATGAAAGACAGAATAGGAGGAACAGAAAACAATTAGATATCTCACTTCCTTACCCATTCTGTTAAGAACATCACAATACATTCTATTTTATATAAAGAAGAACCTGAAGAAATTTAGCTTTAGGATAAGCTTTCACAGGTTATTAGATATATTATTTAATTCTTCAGAAAATATGTACACTCAGAACCTCACTCACAGCCTTCCTTCTTCCCATAAGTGCTCTTGCCTCCTCCTCTCTCCTCTTCCCTACTATTCTGCTAAATTTACAACTGAAACTTAAGGCAAAGTGGAACTCCATAATGGAGTTTCAGGGAAAAAAACCCAATAATATCCTCTGTGGAGCAGGATGAAAAGTAAGGAGGGAGAAATAACTCAAAAACTGTAATTTTGGATCCCTGGAAAGCTGTGCCATACAAGAATTCTTACTAATATTCCTTCATCTCTATGCCATCACACAGGCATCTGCAGAAGTCAGAAGAATCCTGAGAACTTGGCAGCAACAAAGACAACATCAAAAGTGATGCAAAAGGCCTCTTGCTTGTTTTGGAAACAACATATGCTGTATTTTTACTTATATTAAAATAATAATTACACACATGTTCATTTTTTTCACTTTGTGAGAGAGTTTTTTACTATTATAACAAAAACGTTGCATCTCTACTGTTCTTTATCCCCACCTGTCACACTTTCTTAGGTGTCTCACCTGTGCACATCAGAAGACAGGTGACTTTCTATACTATTTCAATAATTCAGCCAACCTTTTTGAGAACTGATAGTTATGATAGACGTATATTGTTTGAATAATTTCCTCACATTTTTGTCTACTTTTTTCCTTGTTCATATTTGCCAAATGGAGAAATGCATTTCTTGGAAGTTGACATACTAGTATATAAGAAACTAATACACCCAGTCTCTTGTCCAGTGTTTCAGGTTTGTGCCTTTTCCTTTATTTGCAACATGAAATAGAATTCTGAAGATGATCAATATACTTCAGGTCATTTTCCAGCCTTTTCAAGTATTTTTTTATGCATCCTTTAACACTACATGTATTCTTTTTGCAAGAAATACTACGCAGAATTCCATTGTTTGCATTATCTGTGTATTCACACTAGATTGCAGCAGTGATCACACTCCAACCACAGACTCCCACTTTATCCAGGAAATTCCACTTAGCTGTCTAGAAGTAAAGATATTTTATCCCTACATCAGCCAAAATCCTCCAAGAATTGGTGCAAAGGTGATGTGCAATTTTGTCGGTGTGCATTAAAGTTGGACCAGAATTTGCTAAGTGAATACCTTATAGTTTGATGTAGTTACTGAGATTAGATTTCTCCAAATGTGAGGGTAATCATTGTCATCTATATAGATAAGAAAGGTCATCATCGTCACATACTTTCTCATCCATTCAGATACTGAAAGGAAGATGGACTTAGGATGGGCTTAACCATCCCAGAAAACCTACCCATAAGCATATTTACTTCAAGCCTGCAGATAGCCTAGAAGTCTAGTTCAGATGCATGCCAAACTCTTCCTCCATTCAATGGGATGCCTTATTTTTCATATCCTGACACTGCCAATGTTTTTGCTTTTCTGGATACGCCTGCAGTAGGAAAACAGTTACTTGATGCATCATGAGTTAATGATCATGATCTTCAATTTCTCTACTGCCAGCCTACACAAAGCTCACTGCCCCTAATTGATTTATTGATTTATTTATGAGAAAACAGTGTGCATAAAGCAGATGCTAAACATAATGAGCCATAACTTTAAATCCAAACAGGATCAGTAGCATGGCTAACAGAAAATTATTGCTGTAATTTAGTAAATTTTTAAAGGTACCACAGTGGTAGGAATTGATTCTTTGGTTAGTAAACTCTGCAGTGTATGCAGATAACAAGGCCATCTTCCTTCCCTAAAGTATTCTGTGGTGGTAGGAGGAAAAAGATTACTTTTTTTGGTAAAAGAACAAGAATGATGACACCCATGCAGGGTTTGCTCTCTGTTCAAAGGAAACCACTAAGCTTGTTGATAATACGCACTGTGGCACATCAGGACTTCAGTGCAGTGGGACTGCCCGATTGAGCATATCCAATTTCAGAATCTCTACTGGTTGCCCTTACAGCACATGAAACCGGATTTCTTCAGTAGTCAGAGCAGCCTGTTCTGTATCATGATGAAAAAAAGTCTGTCAAGCAAGAGTATCTTTTAATATGATATTGCTTCCCTATTCAAGGGATTATGTTCTTTTTCTTCTATGAATAAACTAAGCTGATTTTATTAGAGATGGGTCTAACCTCCTAAGAGTGAGGTTCAGAAGGACTGTTGCAGGGTTTCATTTGACCTAGGGACTAGATTGAGAGTTTAACACTGTTTATTTCTGCTTAATAATAGAAGCCAAAGCTTTGGGGTTTGTTTTGGCTCATCTTTAATTCTATTGTCTTTTAATCAAAATAAA
This sequence comes from Todiramphus chloris collaris, assembly GCA_025345505.1. Classification (NCBI taxonomy): domain Eukaryota; kingdom Metazoa; phylum Chordata; class Aves; order Coraciiformes; family Alcedinidae; genus Todiramphus; species Todiramphus chloris. Next base: position 6,987,655 of record JANVCC010000076.1, on the reverse strand, counting down.
TAAATAAACGAGACCAACTCCTTTTCAATCAAAGGCAGGGCACAGAAGAGAACAAAAGCAGGCTACACTCTTGCAAAACTCTCAGCTGAAAAGAAACACATAGAGATCTGTGGAAAGCCCAGCAACTGCTGACAGGTGGAAGCACTGGGACTGGCAGCCTGGGCACAGGCTGTAAAAGTTGGAGAGCTCCTACGGTGATGAACCGAGGTGCGGTAGGGCAAAAGTGAATATTGAAGAACAGTTCCAGCTTCACTCTTGAATAAGCTGTGCAATTCTATTCTTTCTTACTGGCCACTTTCTTTAATGTCTCTTTTTTTTTCCTTTTTAAAATTTATTTTCTTCAAGCACAAGCAAGCAAAGTCCCTGCTCTGTTTTCCCCTACTCCTATAGGAAATTCTAGGAAATTACTGACACACAGAGACCCTAGTTCTTTCTTCTCATTAAGCATTCATTGACTGATGTAGAAATACAGGTGTGCCTTTGAAGCTCAGAGTTAGTGTGATTTTAAAAAGAAATTTAAACAGATTTGCGTTTTGTTGGGTGTGATGAATCCCATGATACTTCCAGAAAGATACAGATATAACAAAGAACTGTCTTGCAATAGTTGTAATTCAAAGTAAATTTCTTTTAATTTTAAAATTATGATTTGGAGTATCTGTAGCATTTGTCTTATAGTAAGTCCTTGACTAGTATATGAACTTCTGGCAAAATTTGACCTGTTTGTTAAAACAATATATACAGACAGCATTATAAGGTGTAAGCATATTCTATCAAACAGAAAAGAAAGAGAAAAAGAAAGCATCACAAAGAACACAAGGGAGAGCAAGTGAGAAGGAAAAAAGTACTCTAAATAAAGGGAGTTACAGCAATTGTAGTTTATGTATTATAAATGTAATTCCATGTAGACCTGTATGGAATAAAGGTGTTCTAAATTCTTAACTGTAGAGACTTTTGCACCAATAAGATGAAGACTTTTTGAAAAATGAGGACAAAAGTTTTCTACTGTCTTTAAAAGGCTAATCCCTAATTTCTCAGCCTAGAAATATTTGAATTGCAGAGGCAAGAGGCATGTCTGTGAAATGAACTGTGAAGTCTATTTTCAAAACAAGATTTTCAAATTGGCATTTATCCATCAACCAGCTTTCTTTAAAGGTTGCTTTAGCAGAGACACTGAGATCCTGAGAAATTGTGCTGAAGCCACTGTGGTTTTAAAGAAAACATTTTCAACCACTGTTAAAAGACAAAAGAAAGGTACTTACAAACTGGACATTTACATAGCAGTGCCTCATAAACCTCATACTGTATGTATCATGTATGTCCATAATAATAAAGGAAAAAAAGGAAAAAAATGTCATCTTCTTCACCCCCCATACATAAATTCAGTGTAGCTGCAGTGTTGTTTGAACTCTAACAGTGTCATGTGTTAAACAGCATAAACACAATCAGTCATTATGCATTTTGGAAGGCATATGATTGTGGTCAGATGCATAAAATGTTCATTTGAAGAGCTAAAACAATGTAATAAATACTTAAATCTTAAGACAGCTTGAAATACCTGAAAATTTTAAGAGGGTCTGGATTATAAACAATGGGGAATACTGATTTCAATTTAGGTTTCCCACACCAGGTTGTTTAAACTTCTCTATAACATATAAATTATAAACTTCTAATAGCTTCTTTTCAACAGAAATGACATCTTGTGGCTTTAACCACTGTTGTCCAAACACCATGAGGACGTGAAAATTTGAATCTTCCAAGAATTATGTGTAGTAATCGTTCTCTACCATAGAAATGAAAAAAAATAAGGCATGATCTGAGGACAAGACTAGAAATAGTGTTTTGCAAAGCTAGAAATGAACTCAAATTTCCTAAGTCCAGCACCTTAATTGCAATACCATCAGAAGTATTGGAGCACTGATGTCTAACTGGAGCAGTAAGACCTACAGAAATAGGAGCATTTAATTTTTTCTTTTCAGTAGAAGAGTTTAACAATACTATGGCAATAGAACACCAGAATACCCTGACCATTCTGACTTTATACTGTCAAAGGAGGATGCCACTGAAGGATCTTGGGGAATATTGTGTAGGATGAAACATAATTGTAAGTGTAGGAACACATCATATTTTCACAGTGTAATGAGATAAACTGATTTTAGTATTATTATCTGTTATTTGCAACTAACTCAAGACTTTATGCTACCTCAGCTGACTGACATAATTGGGATCCTGCGTTCTCTGTATGAAAAGATATTTCTTCACATCGCTGAAGCTGCAAGAAGTGGGGGAGTAACATAACACCTTTGGGCTCAACAGAAGAAACAACAGGCTGAGATTTGAGTTGGTGCTTTTTATGTCGGCTACTTAACTTGAACTGAAAACTAAGATGAACTGAGAGACCAGTAAATCCTTTTCCACTGACACCATTCCATTGACTCCTGTTAGAATATGATAATTCAAGGAGAAGGAATTTTCCTTGCTATTGTTGCAAAAGACACAGATACTAATTTTTCCTGTAAAGTGGAAGTTGTAAGAGAATATGACTTTTAAGTCACTAAAATGTTTAAAATATAATCAAAAGCCAGCAAAAATGCTTTAAAGTTTTATTTCTATTGTATGTCACTATGAAAGACATAGAAATATGGAGTTGAAAATCTACAGATCTGGTAAGGACCTAAGGCCAAATGATCATAAAAATCTCTTGTGGTCTTAAAGACCTACAAAGACTGATTCCTTCTGGAAAGGAATCTATAAGTGTAGCACTCTGGTTAAGAACAAGCAGGTATCAGTTTGGTTTGGTTTTGAGAAAAATAATTTACATTACAACATGAGCATCATATTCAAGCTATTAAAGACGGGTAATTTTGCCCTGGCCAGTTTTGTTGTATGCCTTGCTTTCAAGCTTGATCTTTCACCTCATTGTGTTGGTATTCCTACTTTGACTACTTTATGCTTATAAAAGTGTCAGGCTTTATCTCCTTTATTGAACAATCTAATCTAGTGTGATTGCCAGTGAATAACTTTTATATTAATAGAAATAACAAGCTAAGAATAATGGCTATATCTTGAAGAACAACTATGTCAGGCTGAAGAATTGAGATGGACATTCAGGATACAAGAAAGTTATGATATTGGAAATAACAGATATGAGCAAAACTCTGCAGTTCATTATTCTTGAAATTTTATGAGAATATCAGGAGGAGGAAATATCAGGAGGATATACACTTATGTAGGTCACATGTTTGAAAAATAGAATATTTGAAGACAATTCAGAGGACACAAATTACAAAATGAACAAGGTTGGTGTCTAACTTTATAGGGGAAAATGAATCAAGTATAATAGAAGAAAATAAAAGAAAGTTTGGGGTTTTTTTTTAACTCTTAAAATGTAGCTTTCAACTTCCATAAAGCTCTGTATCGATTTTGTCAACCTTCATACAAAAATAAACAAGTTCTGACCAGACTGGAATTTGAAAATTATGCTTTCACAAGAAATGATTAATATACTCTACATTACTGTTTGCATAAAAAGTTGGCTTTGTAGCTCTCTAAATCAAGCTGTAAAGTTATTTCTTCAGATAGGTGAAAGGAAAGTAAAGAGTATAAAGTTTTTGCCTAATCAAACTTCTTATTTTAGCTATATCTTGATCCTTTGCTTTCTAGGGTGCTAACAGAAATTATGACACAATATGTTGATGACTAATTCAGTACTTGGAATCATTCTCCCATAATCTTAGACTGATGCATAATGCTGAAAGAGGGAAAAAAAATCCATCTGTCCTCTCCCCCCACCCCAAATTATGTCAAAATAAAATGAAACAGCAGGATATCTATCATGAAAGGAGAGAGGTGAACACTTTTCATCTGCTATGTATGGAAATTAGATTATCTTGATCTGATCATGTATAAAATACATTTTATATTAGACCCAGAATTATGCAATCCTATTAAAATTACTTTGTGAAAAAATTTGAGCATCAATTACTGAATCCTTCTAGCAAAGAATTCCACAGATTATGATTAGATGCTGCATACATTTCCCTTCTTCCTAATCGCAAAAAAACCATACATAGACCTACTGTTATTTACTGGTCTACTTGCATTGATACAAAATGTCTCAGAAAACACAATCAGAAATACAAGAGGGCAAACACATTTCTAAATTTCATGCTGACCAACTCTAGATGACATCGTTGCTAAGGTACATGTCACCAACCTTTCTCAGTGTCACCAAAATAGAAGACAATCATCGGTCTTTTTTTCACCATATAAAGTCCACTATCAATTCATTACTGTTAAGAATAAAGGTTTCCATTCAATTCTACAGCACATATAGTAAAGTCTATATAATGGTATATTTATAAATAATTCTCAGGTGCTTGCTGTAATTCTTGAGATGTACATATATATATAAGTTCTTAAAAAATTAATTATATAAATTCTGTTTGTACTTAAGGCAAAACAAACACAACCATTTCAAAGTTAATCACATACAAAAATTGAATATACTTTTATTTACCTTTATAGGGACACTTTTGCTTTAATTTTGATTACGTTTCTGTTCTGATTTCTATATGAATATCATTTTAATGGAACTAAATCACCATCAAATATGAGAAAAAACCCCATGATTTATTAAACTATCACAATTTAAATTACACCAGGGAGACAAATGAACTATAGACAGCAGAACATAAGTGCTATTTTGAGATCTCCAATTAACTGGAAAATGAGAAGTTGTACCATGCAACAGGTATAATTAATTGTCAAATTCACTTCCAATTGAGTATACACCTGACTTGAACACAACCCTCTCCAATCCGGTTCAGCCTTTCTGATGTTTTTTTTTTTTTCAGTACTCATGCCATTGAGCATACTCCATTTACTCACATAGACCATGTACCAGTTGTAGATATTTTTGTTATAACAAAAAAAAAACCTTTTAAAGGTGAAGTTTGCATTTATCATTCTTATCATTCTTGTTCCGTTTCAACCAAAGCCTAGGTAGCAAAGCAAATCCAGCGAGACATGCAAACCCTAGAATTCACAAACCAAACTCTACTTTTTGGTTAGGAAACTGCAATCGGTCTCTTCTGTTATGCAAGTTTACTGCTATAATAATTTATGCAGCAAATTCTAAAAAAAAAGTTTCAAAAGGAACAACTATGTAAGAAAGTCAGATTCATTCATTAAACCAAGTGCACTTTAGTGTAGCAGAATAAAGGAACTTGAAAGAAACAAAAAATGCTACTGGCACAGATAACTCATTTATTTAGGAAGCAGGATTTTGTTTGTTTGGGTTTTATTTGTCTTTTAGATAATGATTCATTCTTCTTGGATCAAACTAAACTTTGAAATACATTGTACTTATGCTCTTTTTTTTTTTCTTCTTTTCTTGTAATGAAGTGAAAAATTTCATGTTTGAAAGAATCTGAGGACAGAATGTAGCCACACACACCTGAATTTTTATACAGATTTACCCACAATTTAGCCAGAATTTACACAAAGGAACTGTAGATCAAGACCCAGACTCAGTTTAGTTTTCATTTCACTAGAGAAACATCAAAATGAGCACAATCTCGATATTAGGTCTCTTTACTATGGCAAGCCACAGTTTTTACATGAATGTGCCTGCCATTATTCCTTTGCCTCTCCAACTTACTAAAAAGAGAAATCAGGAATGACAATACCACTGCTTGTGAATTAAGTGAAGGAGAACTATTTACCACCTCTGTAGAGCACTCTTTATCTGGCTTCAAATTCAGGAAGTATAAAGACAAATTTATGCTGCTAAATGTAGATTATTCTGTCAGATTGACTTGTGAACTTCAACTTGATCAATGAGAAAAATCAGAACCTGATCCTTCCCATTAAGCTTTGCATCAGGCTAGCTCTCCATAGGTTCCAATCTCTGCTTGTTTCCTTCTAGAAGATAGCTTTTATTGTCCTGTCTTTTAGTGTGAGTACAGATTTAACTCTGAGGCAGGAAAATTAGCAATGGAGGACCATGCCTGGGACATAGACGGTCATTAGTAGAACTAACTTGATTCAATTTTTTTTTAAAGTATGATCACTTTTCCATATTATGCTGTTTATCCAAGATGGAGGTCACAATATTGGTTTTTGGGGAAATTTTCTGCTGAGCTCTTGTTCACTCAATGATGTGAATTTATTTATGCTTTTCAGCATATACAATTACTATTGTAGGTTTGACACATGAAATGGTGAGAAACTGTCTAAGGATAATCAAGGGGCAGTGGTCAGTCTCCACAAAATGATATAAGTTATTCTTAGATTAGCTTGGAAGTAGTTTCTTCCTTGCCTAAAGAATATTTATGTTGACAGTATTGACCCCTTGGAAGATACAAAAAAATGTATCAGCAAACAGATGTCATCACAAAGAGTATTTGAGTACACTCCATAATTACTCCCTAGGACAAAGCATGCTTCTCTTAAAAGCCTACCTTATTTATCTCAGAGCCAACAGATGCCTAATATTATAGATTTCCTACATGATGCGGTGGATATTATCATGCGTTTAATACCTCTATACAGGGTACTACATATTGCATCTGCCCTTCCAACTGTGATGTTTCCCAGAACTTTTGAGTATGCTAGGCTGTTTTCTCTTGATTGTTTCTTAAAACAACTAGAGAAGTGTTGTCATAGTCTCTCAATACTATTACCTGGATCTTGGGAATGTAAGCTAAACTATGAAGAACACATAAAATAAGTATAGTTAAGTGATAATAATATTATCTATTTTTAAAAAAAGTGACTGAAACAGTTACCTTGCCCTCTGTCTATATTATTGAATACATAAATCCATGTCTGGAGAATGAATAATGCTTAGAATGTCCATCAGTAATTTGAGAGTAATTGGAAACTAGCACTCCTCAACAAAGCAGAAAGTCACAGTACTGATGTAATCATCAGCCTTCATAAGTAATACTTAAATAATAAAATTGAATAATATAAAATAAAATAAAAATAATAAAAGGTGCTAGGAAATTAAACCAAGGATCTAAGACAGAGACTGCTTTGCTCAGTACTATAAAAAAAAAAAAATCTTCAAAAATAGACAAGGAAAAAAGTCATGAAGATCTGTCTTTCATGAGCAAGTCCATCTGCTTCGTGTTAATCCAAGACTATTACAAGGTAATCTAGTATCTTGGATCATGATATTTAATAAGTTGGTTTATAGGAATTTCACCTTGTAACTGAATTCTCCTTTGGGTTCAGCAACAATGTATCTTGGAGCTTTTACCAGAATTCTTTCAGAAACTGCAGGAATTCATGTGGTTTATGTTCACAAAAGGAACACACCCTCTCCAAAGGTGAATGCCACTACTGACTTTTTAGTGACAATAGAGGTTAATTGATTCCAGATAAATAAATTATATGTATTCCAGTCTCTGTTGACTGTAGACCATTTGAGAGGAATATGGAAACCATCCCTGCAATGGTTATTAACCCTATTAACTCTATAAAGTTTCAGTTGGCACCTGATGATATATATAAAAAATCTGGACAGTCAGCAGAAAAGTGTCTCATCAAAAACAATCATGAAACTTCTGCAGTGCAACTGTTCAAATCAACAGGAAATGCATCCTTCAGCAAACCTCAGCAGATGTGCAAGCTCTCACACTTCACCAGCCAAACTGTTGATTGAAAATAGAATGGTTTGCAAGAGCATCTTACATGAGATATGAAGAGAAGAAAAGTGTTTTTCAAAGGCTCTTTACAATACATCTAGCAGACCTTCAGGAAGGAAAAAAATATTAATACCACAACACGCTATATGCTTTTTTTGTTTCTTGTTTATATAGCTCTTATTTATTATGTGTTTAATGTTATAAGTGGTATAAAAATATATTAATCATTGTATTGGAATGTGTTGATATTAAGAAAACAGTTTATCCTGACTGAATTCCACTTACCAGAAGTGGCATCCAAACAGCATTCACAGATAAGAGGTCTTTAAAAAAAGTATCATCGAAGTTTGTTGCCTCAGTGATACCACAAGCTGAAGGTATGATTTTTGGATCATTGACTCTATGAAATATAATCAATTTTGATTTTTTTTTTTTCCTTAAAAATGGAAATACTCACTGGGTTGGAAATTAAGCTGAAAATCCAATACCACTTCTGATATAAATTACTAGGAACACACACACCAAGCTGGGAAATGCCTGATTTTATCACATTTCATTTTAGATGCTGCCCAGCTGAAAATCTCATCTGGAAGAGAGGTATGGACTTTAACAGCTGACAGATGAAATTAGATAAGAATGTCATCTCTATTGGTGTCATGTAACAGTTGTTTAGGAAAATAGTCTAAGCATCAGATTACAACTACTGTCAGCTTTCAGAATATCAGTGGTTTAATGACCCCTTAGTTTGCTTTTTTTCCCCCCACATATTTACCTAAACCTCTTCTGAGACCAATTGTAATGTGTTTTGCAACATACTGTGACTGTGAGTACTAAAACTTTTCCTTTTGAAGGTGAACTTGCTATCTTCTAATGGGGTAACCTTAAAAAAAAAGATAGCAACTCTCATATATAATTTTTTTTTGTTATTCAGAATTTTAACAATTTTATTATATCGCCTTTCATGTGTACATAGTTTCTCATTGCAGAAAAGCAAACTCATACCTCTAATTATTTGTGTTGTTTTCTATCTTTTCTTAGTTTATCATATCCTATTTTGAGATGGCATTACCAGATTTTTTTAAGACTGAAATAATAATGTTTCCCTGCTTTGTTTGGTCTCTTCTGAATATTTCCTAATATTCTATTTACCTTTTTGGCTGTTCCCACAGACTGAGGCCATTGTTTGAAAGAATTAGTCACGGTGATTCCAAGATCTTCTTTTAAATAGCAAGACCTAATTTAGCTCATATCAAAGAATTAGGAAAGGATTATCAGAGGAATACCTCTTATAGGACCATTTTAGTCAGGACTTGCCTTGAAAGAAGGCTTTGCTCTCCTAGTCAAGAACATCTTCCTTCTTTTCTTTTAAAAGGACACAGCAGGAAGATGCCTGCCTGGATCCGGAGCAACTTGTAATATCACAAGCCAGACATATAGGCAGTGATTTTTTGAGACTAGGCTATTCAAAATTAGATATATCAGAAGAGGCATGATATAACATTCCAGTAGCAGAATGATCAGAACAGAAAGGAAATGGACCCAGAAGCTAGAATTGAAAAAAGGAAATACAGTGGAAAGGGAAAAAATATCTTGAAAGAAAGATAACCCAGAAGAAAACAGAAGGTGGCAAGAAACTAAGCCTGCTCTAGGTTACCCTGCTTTAGCCGGATAAGTCTATCTCCAGAGGACCCTTCCAGCCTGCACCATGCTGGGATTTGTTTTCAATTAGTCCTCACCAAGCCTGCTGTGTCAGCAATGTGTTTCATGCATCCAGAACAGGTGTAAGATACATACAGGTGAAAGGTTAACTACAGAGTGTACTGTGAGCTGAGGAATAACTGAAGCAAATAAAGAGAGGGTCACAGCATTTGTGGTGAAAATGTGTTTTTGAATTACTTAATGGATTATATATTTGGGCAATAGATTTTATCCTACTTCATTTACTCTATTTTTTTTTTTTCCCCCACATTTGATTTCTACTTTTCTGCAAGAGATTTTGAGGAAAATTTAAATGAGTTATATATGTCAAATTGCCTGTAATGAACATTTCAGTAAAAGTGAAAGAATGATAGTTTGACTTTTACTTATAAATAATGTTTCACATACTTCCTGGAACACCATTGTCACCTAGATATTGTAAAATCTTATTCTAAGATTATTATTTCTGAATGTTCTTAGCACCTAAACAAGAATTTCTTGTTAAACAATATGTTGCCTTATATTTAGAAAAAATGCCTAGCAACTTTTCCCCCCTCCCCCCCAAATAAAAAGATGGCATTTGATATTTGGTATGAATTTCCTTATTTTTTTAATTGTATTTGGAAAAAAAAAAAGGTATCTGTTATTCATCAAAAGGGGCCTTTGTCAATCTGCTTTCACAGAATTTAAAGCAAGTTCTTCCAGTTACATATGATTTGATGCAACTGCAGTATCTAAATACAGCTGTAAAAGTAGGTGCTCTTCCTTTTTAACAGTATCACTGAGGATAAAGGGAGAATTCCCATTCACAGATGAAAGTGGATTAACCTTATACCCTTTGGCTCTCCACTGAGAATAACGTATCAGACAGGAGGATGGCTAAATTGAAGCAATCTTGTGAGTCACTTCACAGTCCAATAGTTAAAGCAGAAACAAGTATAATGTTGCTGAACAAATAACTTTCTGCTATGAGGCACAGGACAGTTTAGTGGTATTAAAGGATACTCAGTCATGCCATGGCAAGAATGGAAAATTACGTAAGATGCATTTATAAAATGATTTATCTACTGGACCAAAATTAATTTAACAGTACCCAACTTCATAAAATACAGCCAGGTTATTTCCAAAGATTGGGATAAGTGCTGAATAAGAATTTTCTTTGGTTGTACTTTAGAAATACTGCCACAAAACATAGATTATTCATAAATAAGTAGACTGTATCATACAAGTGCACAAAATGCCCATAAGCAAAAACTACTCTTAGCCATTGAGTCTGTTATTCTCATCACTAGAATAAATTTTCAAAACTGAACTTAGGCTTTTTTTATTTTCATTTTATTGCATAATTTAACTGGATGGTGCTTTGCGCACCCTATTTTCCTATCAATAAACATACTTGCATTAAGCTGTCAGAAAAATGATTCAATTCTTTAAATTTTTTTTTTATTTATTTTCAGATACATCCTCCCCATTTCCCTAAATGGAAATTCACAGATTAGAAAACTTACATTTTAGCTGAGCTAACGTTTCCCTGATAATGATTATTTGAACTGTTTTGTAGTGGCTTGTGGAAGCCAGTGTAGATTATTGAAGCAATATAAGGAAGCTGAGAAAAGACTGCATTTTTACTATAAATAGTTAGTGGACAATATATTTTGTAATATAAAAAAAAGAATCTTACAAACAGTACCTTATTAGAACAACTGATATTTATAACATTGGTGTAATACAATAGTCACATGGAACTATATAAACTTTTTACTACAAGACAAATAACTTGTAAATTTATTATAAGACAAATAACTTTACAAGGCCGGCCTCACAAAGTGTTCCACCATGCATGGATCTGTTAATAGATCAGTTCCCACATTTCAAAGCTGTGTGGTACTTTATGTTCCTGTGAATAATTCACTGATGTACTTTTCTTCACATCTGTTCACAAGATGCCTCTACTTATTTACTACATCTCTGCATGTCTCCCTCTAAATTTGTATCATGACATTCTTCTGGTCTTTCTCCATGATTCAGCCCTGCTGACTTCCCTCTGAATCCTCGGAAATGTTATTTTATTTTACTGTATTTTACTTCCCATCTTACTCAATAGATTGTCCGTCCTTAAGTGATTAATCTGATGCATAAACTTTCAAAAAGCCATCCTTCCTTTTCCAGTATCTGCGTGGATACTGTATGCAATTCTTCTCAGCGATCCTGACATTGTTTCATCAGCTGTCTTCCCCAGCTTCTGATCTGAATAATTGCTATATCTCACAAAAATTTTCTCAACTCTTATATTGGGGTGTATTTCAGTATAGCTCCCCTCAAGCTTAAGTGCTTCTATATGCAACTTTGCAAACCCCATTCAAAAGTTCAATCCAGAGCAGAAAACTCTGATGGTGTTCTTGATGGAATGTGAACATCTGTATTGGAATGTAAATAAATAGCATCAGTAAAATTTTCATTTTGAAGTCTGATGAGGAATTCCTTTTACAAATTAAAATGTATGAAATCTGTGGTTAAGATAAACTAAAAGTGTAGTTGGAAATATGGTAAGAAAAATACAAGAGATGTATTTGTCCTTCAGTACCTGAATAAAAGTTCTCAGTATACTAGAGCAGGTGTGTCCACATCATGATATAATAAAATAAGAAAAAAAGGATCTATTATGGAGCTACACTTTTTTATGAAGTATTTCAGATTTGCTGCAAGTGCAGATAAAGTGTTGGATTGTAAATATATGGACTCTTTTATGTGTCTATAAAGGGTCCAAGATGTACATATAAAAATGAGAGCTGTGAATGATTATTTTAATGTCCAGACTCATTCAACCTAAAGTCCTAATTCAATTTTGAAATTGTTTCTCTCAGTAGATTTAAGTTCTCAACAATTCTTCATACTGGCATACAACTAAAATTTGGTGCCATGAAGAATCTGTTTGTAGCTTTCTGATACAGTTTCCTCCTGTATTGTGATATGTCCTTTTTTTCCTTTTGAATTCTGGTATTTTGAAATTTGTGTCCAATTACACCACATTTATGTACAGCATAACTTGCATTAATGTGTTAATGCATTTTTAAAGGTTTTTTTATGAGTAGCAGGGACTAGAGTCTTCACAATTAAAATATCTTTGTGCAATGAAAGACTGCCATAAGAATGTATGATAAACATAGGGAGCCAAATGAAATAAAATCCAGGACTTGAATCAAAGATTAAGCTCCATCTCTTCTTCACCTTATCATAGGATAAATTTTACAGATTTCTTTTAATTTAGACAGTTGTTAGGACTAGAAAGGATCATACTTGTACGATCAGTGTATCCATTTCTCTTTTATGTGACAGAAAGATCTTAGTTTCTGGTCATGATCAGCGACACTATAAAACATTAAGACTTCCATGTTTTGAGTGTTACCTATTATCTATTTTTACGACACATACTTTGATACTTCCTTTCTGCAAATTTCTAACTTGAAGTCATGATGAAGATCTAGAATTTGTTTTAATTTCAGATCCAGTATTTAACTGATATTCCCAAACCATAATAACGTACAACTGATGCATTGGGATGAGGTACCACAAGAGCAGGTTTTCTTATGGAAACACTCATTGCCAGAGAATATCAACGTCTTGCTAACTACAGGAATATTGTAAATAGAGTCTGCCTGGACCAACTGTTACATATAAAATTAGCATAGTTTAAAATTCACATAAAGATACAGAAGCATAAGTCTATTTATTTGTTCTGGTTTACTTCTTGAGGGGTAATGTTTCCTTCAAATCTAAGCAACAACCAACTGATGATGGCCTGGCCACATTTTACTCTTCTTTTGGCTTTACAAACAACTGTTTGGTGTGCAAGAGAAATTCAGAACCTTCAACATTTAAGACAGACAGGAGCATATGGAGGTCTCTCCATTGTCATTAATAACTGCAGTACTAGAAGAAAAGCTCTTCAAACTGAAAAATTTAAAAGCTGAGAGATAAGGCATGCATGCAAAATCCTTCATCTACAAAAGGAGTATATGCAAATTCTCTTTCTCTCAAAAGGTGTAAGGTAGCACAAAATATCAGCTGATGCATGAAATGAATAGCCTAGCTGTCTACAAAGAAAGACTGAAACACAAGCAAACTCTACAAGCAAAGTACTCTTTTTTTTTCTTTTTTTTTTTTTTTTTCCTTGGTCATTACTGGGTGACCTCAATACTGAGGGACTTACAGACAAGGACTACCCTTCATTGAAAAGGACTTCCCAAATTCTTTCTTCAGAAAATTATCTGACCAGGTTTTTTGGGTTTTTTTTTTTCCTATTAAGAAAGGCTCAAGGTTTTCTTGGCTTTCAAATGGGTTTACTTTATACACCATAGATCTCTAAGAATCTCCACAAAGTGATATCAGCTTCCTCTGTAAGAAGACTGAGCTATAAGAAAACTTCCTCTCTGATGTGATGGCTACAAGGGATCTTCTGTATATACTAACTCCCAGATAAAAGGCTGAGAAACACTGTCTCCATTCTTAGATGCTGTCTGTATGTTGCCCAGGCATTTCAAATCTCCTTGAATCTTTGGGTATTTTAAGCAAGAAACGGGTTGAAAAATGCACAGAGATAGACAACGCTTTTACCCATAAGCAGTGGAGTTATATTCATGGAATTTCCAATGTACTTATAAGGCATGCTTACCTCTCCAGAAAATGGAGAACACACATAACATTTATAGCTAATACTCTTTGTTAGATAAAATCTCAGTATAGATCAGTGTCGTATTCTGGATTGTTATACTAGTGAAGGCAAAATGCCTGAATAAATGTGAAAAAAGCCCATATAAAGTCTTGTATTTACTTGGGTATACTCCTCCATTAATCAGTGTTTGGCCTTTCTTCAGTTGGGATTGCGTATCTATTGTTCTGGTTTTTACTGATCAATATTCCTGTCTTCCATAGCTTTGTCTAAGCCTTTTTTGTGTCTGTGCTTTGGGACCCCCAAAGAAGCCTGTAGCAATGAGTTTGTAAGGCAGAAACAAACAAAAACACTTTTCCCCCTTGTTAACCATAGGACACTACTAACTTGTATTTCTTACAATATGAAAGTAAATCCTTTATTTACCTTACTCCTGTTATTCATTGTAAGGATTTCTATTCTGTCCCCCCTATTTTATGTCTCTTACATGAAAAAGAGATCTAGTCTGCTTTTTTTTCATCCCTTCCATTCTTTTTCATGCATTTCCAAGTTATACTGCACCTTCCTAGGAAAAAACCTGGGGTTTAAAAAAAAAAAAAAAAAAGAAAACTCAATTCTTTTTCTTTTACTGTTTCCTCTACTGTTATTTATTTTTCCCCCCACCAGGATAGAGGTCTGCAAAATAGCAACCAGAGATACATCGATTCTGAAAATGCACAGTATAATCACTTTCTTACAAAAACATATTTTCCAGGTTATTTCTGTCATTCAAGAAATGTTCAATTTCCTTCATTCAGCAGCTTTGATCTGAAAATGAGTTCCTGTTCCTGTTTGACCTAATGAAATGAACATTATCAGGCAGAAAAATGCCAAGTCTCCCACTCTAGAGAATGAATAGGATTTCAAGTTGTTTGTCTTTATGGTAGAGCAAACTATTAAAGACATACTTGATAAATAATAATCTAAAGAATTGTCATGTTCAATCCATGACAAGTCTAGTTATATTTCCTTCACTTTACATCTATTTCACTTAATTATATTTAGAATCACTTATGAAAAGCAAAATAATTCTATGTGAAAACTGTATTTTCTTAGGTCAAAAGTAAACTCTCTCACAGATTTAGAAAAAAAACCCAATTCTAAGTTAAATTTCATGCTTATTTTCAACTCATTTAATGGAGTAACTCCCTTGGAGGTGTTTTTTTTTTTAGTGTTTTTTTTGTTTCTTTTGTTTTGTTATTGTTTTGTAATATATTTTAAAGAAAAGAAAGAAGATGTTCATAGATTGGCTTTATAAGTGACAAAATAGTTACAATTAATTTTGATATGGTGCTTGTATAGACCTGTCAAGAAATGAGCTAGAAGTGTGGAAATGCACTGAACATAGTAGTAGCCAGGTGGCTAGCACAGAGAAATAACCAAGTTAACTTTTAAAAATTGGTTAGGTTGTAAATTGTAAATACAGTTTCTATATTCTTCTGGATAGTTCCTAATATATCAGTTTGGAATAGTTTAACTACTGCTCAGGCAGCCAACAGGGAGGCAAGAAAATTACACCATTCTATTATTTATGTATATGGAGCTATGTAAACATTTAAGTAGCATATGGTTTTATTAGTATTATTTTTTTTTTCTTATGGTAGCATTTCTAAGCACAAGAAATCTAAAAAAAGGTACATCTCTATCACCAGGAGCTCATCATTAAGTACACAGCACTGCCTTACATTTCATTTCCTAAGCTAACTCAAAACACTCCATATTGTAACAGTTTATTATTTTGTAGCCAGCAGGAGACCCTGTGCCTTTTCACGATACAAAATCATAAACCATGGAAACAGTGGTGCAATTCAAACAGTCTGGCCATGCTATTTCCTTCTTTATTTACTCTCAGTTTCAATGTTTAATCCTCATCAAAATATTCAGCCTTTGTTCACTTAAGAAATGCAATAGCAACCCAGCCTTTAACAGCCCACACTTAATGTGATCTTAAACTGGGTCTTTCTCTAAGGAATACAATGCAAAAGCAGCACCCTCCCCCAAGAAACCTCAAAAATAGTCTAAGAAATAGGAAATCAAATAGTAAATATAATAAGAAAAATATTTTCTGGGTTAGTCAGGTTTTTTTTTTTTTTTTTTTTTTGGGTTTGTTTTGTTTTTGTTTGGTTTTGGGTTTTTGGGTGGTAACGATACCTATTTCTAGTTAATTCTGCAGTAGGTAAGAGTATGAAGCCAGATTCATATCCACTTCTGGTAACACCTGTTGTACTGGTGAGGCTAGAATGCAGCCACAAGTGATAGAAGAGGACAGCAAATACAGTGAGAGACATACTCCCCGCTCCAGCAGTTTTTAATAACACAGCATCTCAGACTTGAAAAAGTTCCCATGAGCCAATCTCTCAACAGCAGTATTCATGAAGTATTCAAGTCAGGCAGGATTCACCTTCTTCTTGCTTTAGAAGCCTTATTATGCTTTCACACAAGAAGGCCTCCAGCAACACAGAGGAACTATATATAAGATCTTGACTACAGAACTGCTGTGCACACAGTCTCATCCAGAGCCATTTAAACACAAACAGGATTAGGGACCTGCCTGAGAGAATGGGCACTTACTCATATTAGGTCTCAAAGACAGTACCTCAAATATTTGGGTTCAGTTTTGGGACCCTCACTACACTGAAGTGCTGGAGCATGTCCAAAGAAGGATAATGAAGCTGGTAAAGGGTCTAGAGCACAAGTCTTGTGAGGAGCAGCTGAGGGAACCAGGGTTATTTAGTCTGGAGAGAAGGAGGCTCAGGGGAAACCTTATTGCTTTCTACAACTACCTTCAGGAAGGTTATAGTGAAGTGAAAATTATTCCCTTCTCCCAAGGAACAAACAATAGGACATGGCCTCAAGTTGCACCATGGGAGGTTTAGGATGGATATTAGGAAGAACACCACACAAAAACACATAGCTGCACTACTGTTTTACAGTATGCCATTTCACCTCCTTCAAAACTCCAGACCTCCTCCCAACTATCCCATAGCACACAACATGTTATTGCTGTCATTTTTCAGTACACCACTGCAGACTTACAGAAGTCTGAAATAAGTGTGTTGGAGGCATGTTTATTCTTATATGACCCTTAATTTTAATTTATTATTAGTGCTCATAAACATTAGATATATATTTCTAGATGCTTTTAAAAGTTATATTTTATTTGTTTTAAGTGAAACAGTCACTGCTGCAATTCTCTGATTATAACATGACACTAATAAAATTAAACTGCTTTAGGAATTTTTGCATAAATCCCAGTTTTATGGAATAAATACAAAGGTCAAAATAATTACCTAAGTGATACGCTGGATAACTCTGTAGAATTTGAGTAAGATTGAAAATTGTGAAGCGACATCACTAATAGGTTAATTTTTGTAAGTGTATTTCAGAATTTATGATACACAAATGTTAATTTAATTTTTTTGAGAATCCGTACTTTTGTCTTGGAACTAAATAAAAACTTATTTCTGGATGGCAACTTCCATCTTACCACATCAGTATGTTATGGTGAGAGCAATTGCTGGATAATTCTTTGGTGCATAAGTTCTAGAAATTCAGGTTCTGCCCAATCCTACAGTACTGTCAACTGTATTGTCCCACTGCAGATTGTTAGTTTTAGAAGTGCAGAAAGAGCAAACGGTTCTTAGCTATCGTTATGATGTCAGGATATCTGCTTGCTAGAAACAACAATTAAACTCATAGGCAATTGTCATACATAAAAGTAATATGTTGCCTGCTCTGATTTATATTGAAAAATAAACCAATAATTGTTTAATGTGATGCTGAGTGGAACACATATATAGTTAGTACTATACTGACTGCCTCTGGAGTCTGAAAATATCCAGATGTTGACTTTTCTACAAAATATATTAACATGGGTAGACTGAGAAGAAAATAAATGATGTGGATAGAATATTCTCTGTATCAGCAATGAAATACATTTAGAGGCAGAAATAATGGCCTATTAATTTAATAAATACATAAATAAATGTAACTTTGTGTTGATAATTAAGCTATTTCATTATCTTGTGTGTATATTCACAAACTACAAATTTTAGCATAAACAATTACAGAATCTAATAATTAAGTGTTCACACTTATCTTTCCTTCTCCCCTTCCACCTCTGCTTTCCCATTTCATGAAGCTTTAAGCTGCATAAGCTTTCTTCCTGTCTCATTTTCTAACTGAAGACTCAGTAAGGGATCAGAGAAAATAATTATCTGTCTTATTTTTAGAGAATTGTGATGTTCTTCTGCAAGTGATGTAGCCTCTGTAGATAAAGACATAAGTCAATTTCCAAGTCTGTCAACACTTCCCAAGTGCTAAATTCTTTTTAGAGTACTGTTAAATTATGAAATAGTCATTTAAAAAAGAAATATGCTTCCTGTGTTTTGGATAATTATTCTAACTCTCTATTTCACATAGACTAGTGTGAATAAATGCGACTATAAGCAACTGATAGGGGGTAAAGTTCCAGAAGAGAGCTTTATTGTTCATGAGTAATTATTTTTCTAGTAATATTATCCACAATGAGAGGACACAGAGTCAGTAAAAATGAAAAATTATAAACCTAACTTTGCAACAGTTGTTTCTTCTTTCATCACAGAAGAAATAATTGTTCTACTAGAGGGGAACAAGAAGGGAGGATGAAAAACTAGGTTATTAAAACACATGTCCTTCACAGATACGGAAGACATGTTAAGAGGGGAGAGCTAGAACTCAGCTGCTCAGAGGAGGTTCTGCCTCTCTTCATACCTGGTACTCAACAGAAATAATTGTGAGCTATTTTCAAGCATATTTAACACTGTCAAGATCCATCTAAATTCACAGTAACTTCCAGGTCTGTGAATGCATCTGCACCCTCCTGGAGGTTTGTCTGTTGAAACTCAGAGTGTCAGCTAACAGACAGTAAAGCTGGTGGTCCTGGGAAGGCGGTTCTGCAGGAACTTCTGCCAGGGCTGGCCTTTCTTCCCAGGAGCTGCTTTATACAGTCCTCATCCTGCCCTCACCCTCATCCAGTCATGAATCTGACTGGTACAGATCCTGACATGGATCTGCAGAAAAGTATTATGAAAAGAAAGAAAAAAATATTTTGACAGAACAGACTTTTTTGAAAAAAAAAAAGGATCAGTTTTTCAAAAAGATGTTACAGGAAAGCAAGCAAGTGAATAGCATATGCATTTAATCAAAGCCTAGAGAGCATTCAGAGCAGAAATTGAGGCAATGAACTCATAGTTTTGCTGCTTTGTGGCTCAGAATTATCTGTCTTATCACTTCTATGTCTTCCACTCTCTTCTCTTGAGCTCATCACTCTAGTGTTCCTTAAACGATCAACTTGGACTGAGGTAAATGAGTATCTAGACTTTCTGGTAGAGGAAAAAGGAAGAAAGAACGGTCCTATGATTTTCTAAATTCTATGGAGCAAAGGAGAGGAAGAATGGAATATCCAATGATTTCCTCACAAAAAAACCCCAAAAACAAACCTGCGCACTTTTCCTAGCTATAAAAATTCATCTGTTACAGTGAATTTAGGCAACAATTTTCATTTCCAAAAACAAGTTATCAAAGCATTTAACACATGTAAAATCACAGAGCCATGGAAAGGTTCAGACTGGTAGGGACCTGTCATGGGCAGGAACACCTTTCACTAGATCAGGTTGTTCAAAGCCCTGTCTAACCTGACTTCAAACAATTCAAAAGATGTTGACAGCTTCTCCAAACAACCTGTTCCAGTGTCTCACCACCCTCATCATAAAAGATGTATTCCTATATCCAATCGAGATCTACTCTTTTTTAGTTTAATCCAAATTAATTTAGATTAATTTAAAATATCTGAAGGAGTTGTTGCTGCCATCCTAGAAAGAGCACTTGCAGTTGGGAACACAAGTGGCCATGACATGGAAAAGTACTCAAAATAATGGAATTAACTTTTCTGCACCAGTGTCAAAGAAAAAAGCAAACCTTACAGAATTTTTATCAGATAAAAAGCTATCAGAATTTCAGATACAAGTCCCAAACAGCAGCACAATCTCACTCAACCTTCTGAGACTAGGATTTTTAGTTCCTTAAGTTACTAGGCTTTTTGATATAGGGGTTTATTTATTCCTTTGGAAAATTTCAGTCAGCCCAGTTCTAGTTTCAAAATGCTGTTTGAAGGACTATGTATTTGAATAAAAAAGAAATACCAAATATGCAAATTCCTTACCTCTTATTTTGCCATTATGATATGAATGTTAATATACTATTGAAAAACAGAGGCAAGAAATTTTTTCAATCTTTTAGCAGTATTTAGAGCATAAGTAGCTGTAAAGCTTTTTCCTCTTCTATTCCTGACTCTATTATGGCACATATCTACAAGAAGACAGGGGCTTTTGACTGCCTTCAACTGGAAAATTAAAATTCGTTATATTGAAATGCTGTTTAATCAGATAGAGGGCTTTGTATAGAGAAAAACTTACTTTTTATTTTCCTCCCTTTCCTCCAGAAGTTTTGTCTACAACATTGAGGTTTCACTGCTAATTGCTGACCTTTCTAGATGTCTGTTCTATGTGAAGTAATTAATCAGTAGCATAGTTACTTTTAGGGATTACATTTGTACCACTAAATTCAATAATACTTTTTTTGCTGCTAGTTTTACTGGTGTTAAGAAGATAGGCTTTTTTACTGCTTAACTTTTTTTTCCCCATTGACTGTACATGATATGTGTTTTCCCAGAAATGAAAGGAGAAACAAATAACTCCTGAAAATTCTATAAGCAGAAACTGTTTACACACAGTCTGCTTATGTGGAAATCCATGGGGTGGATACTTAGGGAACATAGTATAAATATAACACAACATAAAAAAAATTGTAACAAGCTCTAATTGCATTCCTGTTAAGAGAAGAAGTGTCAGTATGACAGACATATTTGCTGAGATAGTTTGCTGAAAGCAATAGGAAGAACACTCAGAAAATAGTTTGTTCTTTAAAAAAAAATTTTAAAAATTGAATAATTGAACAGTTTCACAGTCATAATGAAAGTGATTTCTAAAACTTCTCAGCTATTGTTATATAACAACTGAGAAGGTTAAAAATCATGTAGCATGATTCATGTAATTGCTAATGTTACAGCCGAGCTATTTAAGAACAGAAATGCCACGTGAGAAAGGAAAAATAACCATACATTATGCATTGTTCTCCCCCTCACACACATTCACATTTCCTTTGCCTCAGTTCCTACACAGCTGCTATTTGTAAAAACTATACATGAGAGAGCTTGCACTTATTCGATGAGGGGAAAGAAAGGAAAAAAAAAAAAGAAAAGAAGGAAAGAAAAGAAAGAAAGATCATTTTGTGATTCACTTCACTGTCCAATATCTTGGCCATGTTGTGTCCAAGATGGGTAATTTTAATGAAAGATAAGATAGAGATTTCTCAGTGATTCAGGTTTCACCAGTGCGAAGGTCAGTTCCTCAGAGTAGAAGTACAGGGACATTAATCATCCTTCATACCAAAGAGTGGCCTTATTCTCAAAGGGGACCCTGCAGTTCTCTGGACTCTACAACTTGAAGGCTAGCAGAAAGTCAAGAGGCAAAACACAGCTGGCTTAATCCTGGTGCCTCATGTATTAATATATTTCCCAAAAGGCAGAAAGATGAAAAGCAAAGAAAAACACCCACACAATAGGGGTTCTTATCATCAAAATTCAAGTAATACAACCATACCAGCTTTTCTCTATGAAAAAGTAATTAGAGATGAACAACTTCTCATTAATTAATAAGAGTGTTGCTATCACTGCAAGGATCTAAGAGCCATAAGAGAAGAAAGATCTGTAAAAAGCAGTGATATTTTTATTATTTTTTTTCTGTTTGAAAAAGCCTTCCAAATTATTTTCCCAATTTCTCTTCTTCAGAGTAGAATGCTCTGCTTTCCTAAGCTTTCTCAGGAGTATTTATATGCACGTGATAATGTATTTTCACATGATGTCCAACATATGTGAATAATCAGAAAGACAAAGTGCCTCTGTCAGAAGAAGGTGCTATTTTGCTATGACAAAAACCGTGCGATCATTGAAGTAATGGGCAATAGCACAAACAGGCTTTGTGCTCTTTTAAATGCAGTAATTACAGTCAATAGCCCAAATCTGCTCAAAGTGAACGTAGAAAAAAATTTCTCCTTTTATTCTCCTTATTTCCATAGCATTAAAATGTTGTGTTAGAGTGGGAATGAGACTGCTATAGCAGAATTTTTAGTGTGATCAAAAGTCTGGATGATCATACACCTACAATTTCCTCCTAGTGGAAAATCCAGGAGAGGATTTTAGCTGGTAATCAATGCAGAAAGAACCTCTGATATATATTTACAGACTTTATTACCCTCCGCCCCCCGAATTCCTCAAAAAGGATTAAGAGCTCTGGAATGTATCCTTCTTTGCAATTATTCTTTATAAATGCTATTAAAAATATCTAGTAACTCTTAGTTGTGAAAAAAAAGAAAAAGCACAAACAAAAAAACTTTCAAAAATTGTTTTGCTATGAACTCACTTAAAATGTTTGAGGAAGAAGAGGCTGAGGGGGGATTTCATCACTCTCTACACCTACCTGAAAGGACACTGTAGAGTGGCTGGTACTGGTCTCTTCTCTCAAGTAATTAGGGATAGAACCAGAAGGAATGGCCTCAAGCTGAAACAAGGTAGGTTTAGACTAGACATGAGGAAAAAATTCTTCATGGAAAGAGTAGTGAAATATTGGAATGGGCTGCCCAGGGATGTGGCTGAGTCCCCATCCCTGGATGTGTTTAAACGTCGCTTGGATGTGGTGTTGGGGTACATGGTGTAGGGGTGAACTTGTAGAGTACGGCCAATGGTTGGACACAATGATCCCAAGGGTCTTTTCCAACCTGAGTGATTCTGTGTGAAATTTAAAATATAAAGATTCTTTGCTTCAGACAGAAAGGAAAAGGTAGAAATGTAGTTGTCCATGACAGAATCATTGCAGTTGTTCATGAAGGAACATCATGAAAAATTGATTAGTGAGCACACTAACAAAAAACAAACTTAAGTGACTAGGACATTCATTGTAAGCCTCAAACATAAGCATCAATAAACATGAATCACATCACTCAATTTAGCATGTTTTCTTCCTGCATAAGTTAAAAACTTAAACATTGTTTTTTTGGAGCAAATAAAGTATTTGACTTGGGGGGGGGGGGGGAATTGCTTATCGAGAAATATTTAGGAAATCGCACACAGAAACGTCTCACTGCTCAGTGCTTGAAATTAAAGGCAAAGAAACAATGAGCCAACATCTCTAAACTGCCAGACTTATAATGTGAACAAACTCGAACAAGTTTAGGTAGATGTTAACAAAGGTGTAGTTGCAAAAGCATTATATATATTAAATAATCATCTATGCTTAGCCCATAGCCAGAGCTACATTATAACAGTTGCTCTATCACCTTATGCCCCTCCCCAGCCAAGAAGGGGGATCTGAAAAAGGAGAGGAGACCCATGGGTTGAAGTGAAAATAGATTTAATGAAACAGCAAAATTATTGTTAGTATTAATACCAATATAAAGTATATAAAGTTATACTCAGCTCAGTGAATGTACCGTGGTCACAATAACTAGGAGAGCATCCTCAGGAGCAGAACGATCTTCTCTAGGGATGAGGAGAAACAGGCTCAAGAGAAAGAAGAGAAGAAGCAAGATCAGGAGAAATTTCCACTCTGAGCAAACTTCCCCCTTCATCCTGAGCTTGATGTTTATGGGATGGGACACACCTGTAGCCAGCTCAGGGCAGCTGCCCTGGCTTGTGCCCCTCCCAGCTTCAGCTGCTGGCTGTCTGGAAATTGTTAACAGCCTGCATACCATGGCTGGCCCAGGATTCTGTCTCAGCAAAACCAGGACAAAAATGAACATATAATTCATATATATTATTTAATATAAAAAGATACAATATTTATGTGTATACATGTATTTAAATAACTTACTATTACTTCTAGTTATCAGGGTAAACACTCATGTAATTGTAGTGGTCTCCATGATTATAGCAGAAGTCCTGAAATTAGAGGCACAGGGTGCTAGCAGAGGCCTCACAGGTGCAAACATAGATGACTTTAGAGGTTTTATAGCACAACAAAAGTATTTCTTATGAGAAGGGGATATCCACAGCTTAGCTGTGCTAATGGAGAGTTTAGTTAAGTATTAGAAAGCTGTACCCTTACAGATGTTGAAAAGAAGAAGGTCCTTGTATTGGTGGAGAGCATACTAGTCTGAGAAATAGAGGAGTAGAACTAAAATCATATTAATTCAGTGTGAGCACTTTATCATTGCATATTATAGTAATTTCTTTTCTTATCCTACTTCTGAAACCTAAGCATATATTTTAAGCACTATATATATTTCTAGATCTAAGATCCAGATCCCTATTCAGTACCCATCCCTTTGATTAGGCTTTGGTCTTTTTTTCTAAAATATATTTCTGAATGTGTGAAACACTGATGGGCAGAAAAACCTTCAGGATTTTAGTGACATTTAGTTTCACTAAGTGGAGAGCTTGCTCAGGATATGTGTATTAGTCTGAATAAATGATAACTTTGTAAAGAGAGGAAAGAACAGTGATTTTAATATGTCTAAATGGAAAATATTAACCACTGAGTTAAACAAGGAAAAGAAATAATAGCACCCAGGCACCAAATAAACCTAATAGAGATATTCAAGTTGCCAGAGAGCTAACAAAAAACCCAAAAACTATTCACAGAAAACAGCTCTGCAGTTAGTTCATTCAGCTCACATGAACAGCTTCATAATAAATATTTGTTAACAGCTGTGAATAACAGGAGATGAAATAATGAAGTCTTTTTCCAGGTACTACAAGGGAAACAAAAAATCTATATGTACCATACAGAAAGCACAAGTCCCGTGTCTCAGATTTCCCTGGTCTAACCATCACACTATAATGATGTAGCTAATTGTAATGAAAATTTTATATATATATATTTTTTTTTTTTTTTTTTGTAATGACAGTTATAGATATATGTATATATGCTTCACACAGGAAAGTTCATTGCAATATTATTGACACAACTTAAGTACTTGCATTGCCCAGGGATGTACTGTAATGTAATACAGATGATGATAAAAACAAAATTATACATAATTACCTCATTTGTCTTTTTATATCCAAGAAGAAAGAATACTAGGTAAAAGAAAATAAAACTTACGTGAAACATGCTGGAAGTCATTGAAGCAACAAGAGAAAGAAAGCTCTTGGCATGAGGAAGGCTAATGAAATTATATTGTACCTCTAGTGAATTGTGTATGATCAGAACATATGAAACAAAATTAGTCTCTCCTATTACTAAGTTTCCTGTCACAGCTAAGAGCCATTTAAAAGACATAAACAAAAGCTATATTACAGCTTATGATACGATTATTCATAATCAGAAAAACATGTATTTCAGATCACCACCATCTATTGTACTGCTCTACATCGATGATCTTATATATCCTGGAAGAGAGACAGAAGTCTTTAAAGAGGAGTATTTCTGGTGTTGCTGATTTCATGGGTGATTGTATCTTAGCCCCTAAGATTCATAACTTCACAAAAAGACCTTTTGACTAAAAGGAATTTTCACAGGAACACAGGCTTTAGTGGAGCGACAACAATTTACAAAGAGGAAACGAATCTTGCAAAACATCAGTATTCCTAATTGTCTAATTTTGTAGTACATACTATGTATTAGGTTTCACAGTATGAACATGGGTCAGCTGAGATCAAGGGAGAGATGTCATCAGTGTATATTTGAAGAAAACTTATCTCATGAAATGATTCACTTCAGTACTCTCGGACCTCCAGAAATCCCAGAAGAGCTCTTGTTCATTGATGTAGATCAAACCATTGGCACTCAGACCAATCTTAGAAATCTAAGAATATGGTTGGTATTTCAACGAATCATAGAATCATTTCAGTTGGAAAAGACATTTAAGATCATAGAGTCCAATCATTAACCAAACACTGCCAATTGCACCACTAAACCATGTCCCTCAGCACCTCATCTAAATGTCTTTTGAATTCCTCCAGGGATGGGGACTCCACCACCGACCTGGGCAGCCTGTTCCACAACTCTTTCAGTGATTGTTTCCTAATGTCCAGACTAAGACTCCTTTTTAAAGTGATAGAGAATACTCCCCACAAAAATCTGACTATTTCATTTTCTTACAGATTTACTGTTAAGATTCAGTTCCTGAAAAATGTTTAATAACAGAATCTCTTAGGATCATGTCACATTTTTGCAATAAGCCAATAAATCAGATTCTTCTCCTTTATATTCTTACACCATTCTTGTCTTTGTGTTTTCTTCCATTCTGGGTAAACCTGAAATTCTGTTTCTTTTTGTCCAAAAGCCTGATACAGAAGCTAATGTTGACACAGCTGGTTCAACTTCATCATTGAAGATTTGCAAGACCAGACTGGATACATAACATGGGCCAGTCTTACAGTCCACCATGTTTTGACCAAGAGATTAGACTACAGACCTCTCAAGGTTCCTTCCAAATTAAATTGTCCTGTGATCCTGTGAAACAAATGGTACAATGAAGCTCTGTGCAAGTATCTTAGATTTAATGTGTACACAGGTATATTGGTACTGAAGATTGATGCATATTAACTTGGATAAATTACCACTATCCACAAGCTTCTTGTTTGTGCCCTAGAATACACACTCAATCTGCCTCAATCTTTTACTTCATTTTTTGCTCAGGTCAACACAGAGCTAATTTGAATGTTTCTGCACTGATACACAGGTATACATTTATTTCTCACTCCAGTAAGAACTACCGAAGGGTCTAAAGCACAAGTCTTGTAAGGAGCAGCTGAGGGAAATAGTATTGTTTAGCCTGGAGAAAAGAACACTCAGGGAAGACTTCCTCACTCTTGACAACTCCCTGAAATGACTCTACCTTGGAGTTTGGTGGGGTTTGATCTGTTCTTCCATGTAGCCAGCAATAGGACAAGAGGAAATGGCCTCAAGTTTCACCAGGGAGGGTTCAGGTTGGACACAAGGAACAATTTCTTCCTTACAAGGGTTGTAAAGGCCTGGCCCAGGAGTCTGGGTGAAGTGGTGGAGTCTCCATCCCTGGAGGGCTTTAAAGGCTGCGGAGATGTTGTGCTGAGGGATATGCTGGGTTAGTGGTTGGACTTGATATTGAAGGTCTCTTCCAGTCAGAAAGATTCTATGATTGTACAATTTTTCAAAAAAACTTCTTTATGATATAATTCTGAAGTACTTACTCTGATTTCAGTTTTTACTCAAGGATACCTCAAAAGAAAAAAAAAAAAAAAATAGAAGAGTTGCTTTAGGACAGAGAAAAGCTAGACTAATCTTGAAAAGTTTAATTCTAGTTATTTTTACTTATGCTGCCAATTATGATAACTTCTCATCTTATGAAACAAACTACATATATTTCTATCTTGCTAGAAAATATCTGTAAGTTCAACCATCAGAATATATAAAGGATTATGTGTTTCTCAATCTTGACAGCTGAATGGCAACTAAAGAATATTGACTGGACAAATATTCAAAACTTTTTTTTTGAGCAATTTACTGAATATAAAGATAGAAATCTCAGCATTAAAATCTGTAGTATATTGAAGCCATGTGGGATTTTCTTTGAATGTAAATGTAAATTTTAAAAAACTTTTGTCTATATTATCATCATCAACTGTAAACTATTAGTAACTGCAATACCCTGGAAGTATGAAAATTGTTTTAAAATAATTCTTAACTTATTAGGTCCAATGTTATAATTATCACTGCAGCTGACAAGAGAGTTAAAATCCAGGTACTACTAAGATAATGAAGAAAAAATTATACGTATCTTTTCAGTATGGAGAAATACGGGCAGATTGCACTGTAGCTTGGCCACTTAATATATCACCTAGGATATTCAATCTTCTATTCATACTTGAAAAGAAATAGTTAAAAAGAAACAAAACAAACCAAAAAAAGCCACCGCACTATACCATTCATTTTTTGACTGTGGGGAGACTTTGAACAGAAGACAAAGATATGACAATATGTCACATTTAAAGCTAAAATAAAATTGAATGATGCATGAGTTTGATGTAGTCATAGACAGTAGGGGTGTGAAATGCAAAATGGCTCTTCAAAATGAAATTCCATGACTCACAGTACACAAATTACAATAATTTTTGCTGAAAGATAGCCTTACTGTTTGTTGAGGTGTGACAGGGGAGCAAGAGGAGAGACATTCAAATGAAATTAAATTGCAGTTCTTTGAAATAGCACAGTCTATTGGCCTTAGGTCTAGGTAGCCAGCTAAGCTCAGAAGGCTAACAGGAAACCTGTGTCCAAAGAGGGAGTAAGGGCAGCACTTGGGAGGATCAGGTGTACAAACTACTGCTTGTTTCTCCTCCCCTGCCTGAGTCCAAAGGTGCTGCTAGCTCTTCATACTCTGCCTTGCCTCTAATCCTCTGGCAGAACTGCCAGCACCCTGGCATCCCTTTGATAAATAGAAAGCAGCTGGTATCCCAAGGATGGCTATTAATCTCCTCACAAGATGAAAGCAAATGGAGGAGCTGAGCAATGCTTTGCAATTACGAATTCATGCATGCCCTTCCTGAGGATAAAAGAAATTTCAGCTGTTTGACTTCGAAGATGGATTGGCTTTAATTGATATATCCTCAGTCTGAAATTAATAAACCTGTTGTAGCAAAAGTTTAGTCAAACCTGCTTGTTTAGGAACACTTGGAAACAAGAATCTGACTACTTGCTGCGAGGCTCTGCTAGTAGATTGATAGACTGGATAGTGGAAAAAAGTTTGGGAATGTTAGTTGTTCTAACTGCAGTGCTTTGTTTTTTCTCTCCCTTTTTTCTTTTACCCTGTGATTTTCATTTGAGGAAGTAGGAGAAATGAATGTTTTGAACCAACATTTTCTATTTAACACTGATCATGCTCTGCTTACTTTTCTGATGATCCACTGAAATGTATTTGAGGAGATTAATGTAAAATGTCTTTTACTAGAGTGAATTTACTGTTATAGAGAATATTTGATATGTAGTTTGGAAAAGCTCAGTTTCTATTTCAACTATTAAATTCTGCATTCTATCTTAAAACACAAACACTTAAGCGCACATGATGCTTTGAGTATGGATTTGAGTAAACTTTCTTCAGAGCAGTGCTAGAATCAGATATATAGATATAATACCAGAATAGGTTCATGAGCTAAAACCTGTAGAGAAGTGTTCGTTTAAAATAATTGCTCAAAACTATTAATAAAATCTTTTCTGTTTTTTCAAAAGGTTTTTGTTTTCATCAGAACCAATACAAAGAGTATGAAGAAAAGACAGAAATACATTTTATTTTTCTAAAAGCTCTATAATACTTCATTAATTTTAAAAATAATAGATACAGGGGCTACTTTACAAAATAAATCAATGTATTGAATGCAATAATAGCTTTTTTACCAAAAAAAAAAAAACCCCAAGAAAAAAGAAAAACTAAAAAAACCTGATAGGCTTCAGAAGGCAAGTGCTCCAAGTATTAGTTTGATTGGAAACAAGCTATAATAAATTGCTAAAAACATCAAAGCACTGATTCAGATTTGAATTTCATTATACAGATGTTACTTAAGTGTTATACAGCTTTACTCCAACATATCATCTATTATCTTCTGTCTTGTATTGTTAACTGATTTTTTTTCTTTCCATTAAGGTGTAGCTATCCCAAAATAATTTTGAGATGTCATACTGACCTGTATGTCTGTCTGGTAGATATTTCAAGACAACAATCTTACCCTTAGTATACAAATACAGACCAGCAGTAGTAACAATACTAATAAGGAAAGCCTATCACTATGGTATCTAAATACTGTGTGATTTAACAATAGCACAACTACTTCAAGAAAAATTTTTAGCATACTTTATATTTTATTTCTCTTGTCTCTTGTTTATTGGAAGAGGTTTTCTACTTTCATAAAGTATCCTTCCTTCATTCTGTACCCTTCAATTTATCTCCCCAAAAAGTCTTTCTGAAGTCTTTTACAGAGGGACTTACATGAGACCCTTTATAACACTCTATAAGCTGTACTTTTCTTTAGAAACATATTAGTTTACTCTTATTCCTCTATGATGCATTCTTTCATTTTGTTATACTCAAAGCAAACCATAGAACTTAAATATTTTAAGTGTTGCTAAATCAAGGCAAGCACTCACATCCAAGATCAATAATGTTACAAGGTGACAGTAAGTATAAAACACTCAGAGACTTGTAAATATTTTAAATCTGTTTCTGAAGATTTGCAAATGGTTGATGCAAACGTTGGAAGTACTGAAAGGCCATGAGAAAGAGAATTGGGGCTGTCATTAAATAACAAGACTGATTGCAGTCTTTGTGAAAGTGCTGAAACAGTTCTGAGTGTCTCAGATATGTACTTCTTTGTGTTCTCTTTCTTTTGGAATTTCAGGCCCTTGATATATGAGTAAATCAAAAAGCAACTGAATGTCTTGTGCTTAGAGAAAACAAAGGAGTAAGGAAAAGCGAGGGTAGCACTGAAGGAAAACTTCAGAGATGGTAATATAGAAAGAAGAGTTCTTATTAGAGGCTGACTAAAGATGTCTTACAACTGCTGAAATGACTCCTATGTTAAAAACCAGCATGCTGAGATTAGATAAGAGAAGGAAAAAAAACCTTCCTAAGCAGGAGAAATTCAGCAAGAGTATTTCCAGGAAAAGACATCAGCAGTGGGGATGCTCACAAAGATAAAATGTTGAAGGGGATAACACAGGGAAAACTAGGTGAAATCCTACTGCTCCCAGTCAGTAAAATAGTAGTAAAGAAACCCTCGTGAAGCAGGGAAGACAATTTCTTTCCCAAGGATCAACATGAAAGTACAGACCAGACTACTACTAGCTTTGCAAAAATGGAGAGACTTCCCTGATGGACTCATATGGTCTTAGATCAAATAACCAGGACCTTTGTTGCTTTTATAAGATAACCCTCTCCATTCTTATAGAATGAAATACAGGACAAAAGTGAACATCTTACAGCAAGGATATGGTCCCTGAATTTTGTTGGGTTTTTTTTTTCCTTATTTGCCTTGCTTACTATACCTAAAGGTTTCATGATAATTTTGTCAACCTTGAGAAAATATTCAGCTAAAATTGTAGCTCTACGTACGCCTCTAGGCATGCCTCTCTGCTATTTCCTTTCAGTCAAGTACTCTAATTTTGAGACTTTCACAGTTGATATTGGTTTGGTACAGAAGGTACAGAAGAATTTTGTAACCATAGGAACTGAGTTAAAGACAAAACATCCGTCTTAACAAAAAACTTTTCTTTTTTAGTGCTGGTTAGAAATAGGAAGAAAAAATTTCATATACACTCATCTCTGCTTTTTGTCCTCTGATGAACTAGAAACAGAGGGGAGGGACAGAAGCACAGGGAAAAATGCAGATACATTTTAAAGATAATTTCAGCCTATGAAGAAAACTGAAGTACCAGAAGTCAATCCTTACCTGCAATGATTTGTAAATTGAACATTTTATAACACACTCAAGGACTTCTATTTGATCTAAATCCTTATTGTATTCGTTGTCTTGGCAGTGTCACCCTTCCGAAACTGTAGATTTTTTTTTTTTTTTTTTTTTTTTTGCTTTGTAATACAGGATAAAGAACTGGTTTTGATTAGTTTGTTTGTTTGGTTTGTGTTTTTTTTTAAGCTCCTGGTCTAAGTAATTGTACAATTCTGTGTTATTTCACTTGAAACTCAATACTCCACTGTGTAAGTTGGTTGAATTACACAAGAGCAAAGGTACTCCTTCCCCTTGAAATCATATTTCCACTATTAAACTGACCTTTAAATGTACCATTTTTTTTAGGCACACATCATTATATAAAATTAATCACAGCTTTCTTGTTTTGTGCAAGTAAATCTTGATTACTCACCTTTCTGTAAAGCTGCAACTCAGTTTAATAATTCATGCTTCTCTGCTTATCAGCTTTAGAAACCAAAATGGTGCATTCTGCTATAAATCATACCCACTGCTGCATTTCATTTCAATGCATGGCAGCAAAACACTAACATAATTGGTACAATCTGTTATTTACAGATATGTTGCAAGACATAGGTGGCAACCTACTTTCTGTGCTGTAAGAGAAAACAAGACCTCCTTCACAACTTGAGTAGTGTTCTAGAAGTTATAGCAAGAGTAGGATAGAATTCATTTACTCTCACTGACAGTAAACTTTGATTCTGTTATAATGGCTCATAGTTTTTTCTTATAAATTCTTAGATGGGACCTTATTCAATTTATATCTGAACTAGAATGAAGCAATACTACAATAAAATAGTAGGAGAAATGACTATGTAAGAAGTATGCAATTCCATATTTTTCTCATTTGCTGACTTTTTCTGCATAGCCAATTTCCTCTGCTTACAAATGAAATTATAAGAAATTTCTTTTTTATCAGTAGTACAAGTGCTGTAGAATAATACAAGCACACACTGTAAACCAATGGCAGTGTTTTTTTCCTGATTTTATTAATAGTGAAAAAATCTGAAATACAATCAGACACACTCATTCATACTATAGTGCTCAATCCTATTTGTCTGAGTTGCATGTTGACC
Source organism: Todiramphus chloris collaris (assembly GCA_025345505.1). Taxonomy (NCBI): domain Eukaryota; kingdom Metazoa; phylum Chordata; class Aves; order Coraciiformes; family Alcedinidae; genus Todiramphus; species Todiramphus chloris. The sequence continues at coordinate 6,954,973 of JANVCC010000076.1, read as the reverse complement.
AGAAACATTTTCCATAGGTCTGTGAGTAATTATAGGTAGAAATTATTTGAAACTCAACTGGGAGACAATATATTGGAGTAATTTCAGCAATTCCTCACTTGAATCAGAGCTGTTTAACTAACATGAAGGTATACTTATCATATGGAAGTAGAAATAATTTATAAAATAAAAATAATATGCAAAAAATGATGTGATTTAAAAAAAATACTGTTTTAACTAAATTGATGGAATACTAGTTTTCTTCATCATCTTTCATTACTTTTTTTGAATCATATGAATTTGTTGCAATAGGAAGTTTCCTCTAATAAGACAATTTCTCTGAAAAGACCAAGACAAAGACTTTAATTTTTAAAATAGTTGTTCACATAGGAATCTCATTAACTGATAAAAGCAGTGCTTATGGTAAAATCAAGGGGAAAAAATGTAAAGTGAATATCAAATAAACATTTTCTGAGTGAGATCTATTAAATAGCAGAACAATCCCACTAGGGAAGTGCCATGGGTTGTTTCACTTGGGACATTTTAAGTGGATTGGAAAAAATAGTGTAATGTTTTCTTGCATTAAAAGAAAGCACTAAGTATTTTATACTGTTATTTTCATCTCAAATTTCTGGTTTTGCACAGTTCTACTTCATTAATTAAATGTACTGTGGTTGATCTGTATAGAGAATTGTGTGGGATGCATTTACAAAGTATTTCTGCAACAGAAACCTACATAGCAGCACTGAAATACATTTTAAAGCAAGGCAGAAAAAAATAACTTTCATCCTCTTTTCCTTCTTTAACAAGAACTTCCTTAGAGAAAGACTGAAACAGAATTATTCAAACCAGAAGAACCTCCTTCACACAAGAAAGCCAAGAGCATGTTGGCTTTGTGACATAGAGAGAGGGTACTGCCACAAAAAGTATTTCCTTCTACTGAGGCTCCTAATGCTGCCTCTTCAGATGCCAAATCGGCTGCTATCACCACAACATGTTGTTTCATGCTTTTGTATGAAGGGCCAAAGGAATACGTTCTAGATTGCCTTATGCCAAGAGAAGGAATAAAGCAATTTGGGAAAACAAATGATGTAACTACCAGAGCAGAAGATCAATAAACCCTGCCAATACTCTTTGGCAACAAGGTTGGAGAAAAGGAATCAAAAAAACCCGAACACATAAGGGCATAAATTTGGAACAAGTTTGGCATTAAATGAGAGCCATGGGAAAATTTCAAAAACACCAGAGACGTTGAACAGGATTACAGACAGAGCTTTAGTAAAAACAGAAAAGAAGTGTTTAGTTGCAATTTCTGCTGTTAAAATACCTAATAAAGGTAAAAGGAAAAGAAATTATGAAGCAGAATATTCAGTAGTGTATTTTCTTTTAATTCTGTAGACATTTAGAGCCAAGGAAAGGTGTGATGATTTGCTCAGACATTCCAGAGTTTATTCAATAACTCAACACCTATTAAATGATAGCACTGCAAACTGTATCCCCAAACAAAACAATACAGAGTACACCAAGTCTTCCTTGGATCTGGAGGAATCTACTATGGTTGTCAAAAAAATAGGTTAGGCATTTACAACCAAAGCCAAGCTGCCATCTTGGTCTGCCAAAAGCAGAGCCCAGTTAGTGAAGACTGGTATTCTACGGGGCTGTATGCACCAAACTATGAAAACATCACATTCATTACCTGCAGGTCACAAAAAAGAGTCTGTTAATAAAGTAGCCATATATTTGAGTTAAGAGTTAAACTCATAACCTTCTTATGAAATGTTATTTATCCCATTGTTTGATCTCTAAAATATCTTTTTCCCTAAGGTTCTTTCTATTGACACATAGTTGTAGATATGAATGAATGAATAAATGAAAGTAACATGCATTCTTAATATATTTTAAGATACATAAAATTGAATAATACCAGATATATTTGACAAAAGCATTTTATGTACAATTCTATGTTGCGTATAATTTCAACCATTATTGTCAAAGAGACACTTCAATTTGAAATGCAACTTTTACAGCACAAAGTCAAGACATAGTCAAGAGTTCAGGGTCACAAATGAGGTAACATCTCCACCATAGTACTAACCACTGATAATTTGGGTAGAGCTTCTAAAGAAAAAAAATAAAAATAAAATTTAGTCAGGTTAGCATTTAGCCAGAATAGGTTTCAAGCGACTACCTGTAAGGAAAAGTGGTGTAGGATCTTTTAAATAATCATTTTATGTCTCATACAGAAATTTGCTGTTCCTTTGGCCTTTAGCACCATACAGAAGCAATCACTCACTAACAAGCCAAATAATGGAATGTCATGTTCTCTGTGATAGTTGGATGTTGTTACAGGAAGGTGGCAGCTGGAGTTTTCACATCCAGGTACAGACGTAGTTCCATCTCTTTCAGGTTATAAGATATGGCAGGATTTCAACTGACTGTGATCAATGGTAGTGATGTTAAAAATTTCAGCTTCTATGTAAAACAGTGGTCAAAATATGCTTATAGAAGTTCACCTGTTAATTCTGCCCCTATGAAGAACATACTAGCTTGTGACAGAGGAAACAAAGACATCTCTTTTGTATGTTCCACTGAGACAATATGTTTAGTTCCTCAGTCTGTTTCACACTATAGGAAACCTCAGTCTGTTTCCTCTATAGGATACTGATGTTTCCAGTGATACAAATATCAGACTTGCCTAGGGACTGAAATGATGTTAACACTTTAATTTCTAGAGGCTTTCCTAAGTGTGCTGTCAGAAACTAGAACTGGCATCTCACCTTTACCTTTGTTCCCCATTCACTTTAGATTTGTGATTCCTTCAGGCTACGTGCCAAATGTATATCCTATGGTGGTAACAATTTATGATGATGAAACCTGCTAACAAATCTTAGTTCAGACAACTCTCAATGTCTCTGACAGCACTGGGACAGGTTAGCATTTGGGCTGGTAAAGCAGAAATGGTGAAGGCAATACAGTAACTGTTGCAAATTTTTATGAAAAAACCTATCCCTCATAGTGCATGATTACAGTGACTCAGATATCAAATTTTACTCTTGAAAATTAATTCATAAATAGTATTTATTAATAACAAATTCCTGTAGCAAAGCATTTTCTTCAAAGTAAAGGACACCTCTGATCAACATTGGTCTTGCCACAAATGTCAGTCCTTAGTTATATTCAGGTCTGTCAGGTTCTTCTCTTTACATCCACTACGTTAATTAAAATTAAAGATTATCCGATGTTACTAACTTGATGGCAAAAAATTATAGAAGTTAATGATTCTATGCTAAATTTTCAAAGAATTGGTACCACTGGTGAAGCAGCATAAATAGGGATTTCCTTGTTTAATTATGCCTACACAAGGCAATCTTCTTACGCCTTACTCATGGGTTGATGTTCATAAAAAAATAAAGAATAAGGTAAGGGAGGTTTATTGTGTTGCTTACATTGGCCACTTGTTTTTCTGAAGCTTAATATCAGTCTATAAAATATCAAGCCTGGTTTTACAATAGCATTGTGTTACGTTTTATGAATTGAGAAGGAATGATCACTATAGAGAACAGCAAAACTGCTTGTGCCAGTAATGTCCAACAGCAGGGACCAAAAAAAAAAACCAAAAAAGAGCAAAAAAAGAACACCTCCAAAATTAATTAACCTTTCCCTAATAGAATAAAAAAGAAATAAATTTTTTTAAAAATCAAAGACAGTTCAGGAGTATTTAAAGTAAGATCTGACTCATATCCTCAATTATTAACCATTATTGAATATTCAAGTAAGATCTTTTCAAGAACAACTTGTCAAGTTTCTCCTTAACGCTAATATGAAGCAGTTCCAGATATAGCCTGGAGCCTCAACAGTTTTTGAGATTCAAAATTTAAAAAATGTGTTTTAAATCAGTTTTAAAAAATTATTTTTTGCAAAGTGTCAATAAATTGTTGGGATAATGCTACTTAGGATTTTTTAAAAATGAAATATTAATTCAGTGCAACTGAATGTGATTTTGAAAAGAATATTTATTAATATTCATGAAAGAACTGGAAGAAGTTTTTTGTGTCTAAATTTTTCAGTCCATAGTAGTACCACTCAAAAAGCTAAGTGAAAAGGGGTTTCCTACAGCATTTACTACACAAAAAAATATTGATGTAAAGTGTAAGTGCGGACTCACACTCACCCACAGAGTGGATCAGATCCCAACATGCAATGATACTATACTTTCACAAAGGTATATTAAAAGTCTATCAAACTTCTCCTTCTGTTTACAGTTTTATCCAGATGAGACAGAAACTGTACATTTTTAATCCTCTACTCTAGCTTTGCTAAGTCTATACTTTGAATATTCATTATGCATAGTAAAGTGTGTTTGCTTCTCTTTGTGCTTTCAGCAAGTTTAGGCCTCTTTTGGTCAACATCGTGAGAATGCTGCCAGCAGAAGAGTAGCATAAATCTGAGATTCAATAAGAGGCAAGTGCATATGTGCAGGGGTATGTGCACCCACATGAACCCATGATAGTATCAGTCATCAGAATGTAAGCTTGAGAGAAGAAGCCTCACCTTCTCAGCATTCACTTCAAAACACAGATTGTATTGCAGAGATCTAATGCTAGATGCAGCCCCATTTCAAAGTGTCACTACCCCACTAAAAATCCAAGATTTTTTTTTTTGTTGTTGTTTGATGTTGATCAACATTGTGATGATCGACTGAATAGACTGTGAAATGTAATATCCTGTGGTTTTATCTCCTTCTTGTTTGGCCTATCATCAGAAACATTTTCTCCAATACTTTCACAAAGTCAAATAGAAGTCATCACATTCCTTTAACTTGGCACAAAATAAAACACACAGTGGCACAAAGGGTACATAAAGACTCAGTTTGAGGTAGAGAACATTCTCAGATGGCTATAAACTGTACTATTCAGATGTTAGGTTCAGGTCTCTATCATGGTTTAACCCCACACAACTAAGCCCCACACAGCTGCTCACTCATTCCCCTCCAGTAGGATGGGAAAGAGGAAAAAAACCTCATGGTCTGAGAGATAAACACAATTTAATAAATAAAGAAAAGTCACTCAAAGAATGGTTTGAGTTGGAAGGGACCTTAAAAATCATCTAGTTCCAAACCTCGTGCCATGGGCAGGGACACCTCCCATTAGACCACATTGCTCAAAGCCCCATCCAACCTGGCCTTGAACACATCCAGTGACCCCACGCATCCACAGCTTCCCTGGGCAACCTGCTCAGCGTCTCACCACTCTCAGTGAAGAGCTTCTTCCTATTTTCTAATTTAAATCTTCTCATTTCTAATATAAGTAAGGGATTCATTCACTATTTCCCACTAGCAGGCAGGTGTCCAGCCATTTCCAGGAAAGCAGGGCTCCATCATGCGTAACAGTTACTTGGAAGACAAACACCATCATTCTGAATGTCCTCGTCTCCCCCGTCTTCCCCCCGTCTTTATAGGATGAACATGACATCATATAGTCTGCAGTGTCTCTTTGGTCAGTTGGGGTCATCTGTCCTAGTTGTGTCTCCTTCCAGCTTCTTGTGCCGCCCCCCCCCCCCCCCCCCGCCTACTTGCTGGGGAGGTGAGGAGCAGAAAAGGCCTCAGTATAAGTGCTGCTCAGCAGAAACAAAAATATCCCTGTGTTATCAACAGTTTCCAGCACAAATCCAAACACAGCCCCATACCAGCTACTGTGAAGAAAATTAGCTCTACCCCAGCCCAAATCAGCACATTCTCCACCCCTTATTTCATATCATTTATGTCATGCTCATGAATGACTATTCCCCCTTTCCATACTTTAATATAATGTACGGTCTACATTTAGACCATATCTGGGGCTAAAATATGGCAGCCACTCTATTACCCAGTTACCCCTACCCAGCCAAGGAGGAGGTTTGGAAAAAGGAGAGGAGACCTATGGGCTGAAATAAAAACAAATTTAATGAAACAGCAACATTAATATCAATGTCAATCTGAGTATATAACATACAACTGAATACCATATGCTGGGTAGTACTGTTGTTACTGTAGAAACCCATGCGTTGCTTGAACTATGTCTTTAAAGTATGCATAATCCTCATGATCCTCAGCCTAAAACTACAGTGGCTGGGAACTATTTACACTCAAGTAAGTCTCTCATTTCATTACCTACAATCCACCAAAGCACTATGTCTCCATCAACCACAACAGTGCCCACCAACTTCTTGAAGGGCATGTTCAGGTTCTCTTTCATATTTCAAATTCTTATCAAAATTTTCAATATTTTAACACTACGTGTGCTGGTTAATCTAGATATGAAAATGGAGTATTTGCACATACCATCAGCAGTTGCTTTAGCTCAAATGGCACTTTTCACATAAAAGCATGATTGTGACATCATCACTTATGCAGACTTTCTTTCTCAGTGGAATGTCAGAGTCAGGAATTCAAATTACTTTGTCTATATTCAGTATGATACTACTTGTTGTAGAATTACAGCCTGCCAGCAAAATGAGTTTTTCAATAGTTTTTTGTTAAGCGTGCATACATGCTGAATGAATGTCTATAACCAACTGTGTCTGCATGCCAAGCTTATGAGTTGCTTGTCTTCTCCATCAGAATCCTATGAAATGCATTTAACATTTAGCCACCCCTGCTCTAACCCCTCTTGCCTCATAGCTCTTTTGTCCATTCTAAAAAAGTCATTAGAAACAGCTATTTTCTTATACAAGTAATTATCATCATCATCAGTTATGTTTCTGAATAGTTATGAAAAAAAAAAAAAACCTAATTAGAATCAGAAAAATATTTTTTTTATTCAGCACAGACCTGGGTTTTGCTTCCTCTGTTGAGACTCCATCAACTTTAACACTTCACACTACCTTGAGACCTGAAGACAATAAGATGGGAATCAGTATTGTGACCTACAATCTTCCGTTGAGAATTTTTTTGATACTTTGCTGCTATTGGCATGATGATCAACACTGTCATATTGATTAGATGCTTTTCAAGAACCACAAGTGTGCTAGGTCTTGCATCCTATGTTCAGGAGCAGATGAGTTCCTAGAGAGACCATTTATGTTATCTACTAGCTGGTTTTCATTGTTTGTTTGTTGTTTTGTTTTGTATTTTTTTTCGAAGAATTGCAGGTAGACCATCAATAGAAAATGAACACGGAGTGACTAAAGGTTAATAGATTCAGTAAAAGTCTCTAATCAGGAGGTGTCAGATAGAAAACTTTTCTAAGAACCTTCTGTACACTTTTCCCTCAATTCCATAATAGGTGATAATACTTGAGCATAGTAATATTGTTTTAGTAATTATATAGCAAATGATTGTCTTGTTGTTGTGGTTGTTTTAAGATCATTACTGACTGCCTGATGGCTATTGGCTTTGATTTAAAGATGTTAATTTTGACCTTGGCATGAGAAGGTATTTAAAATGAGCACAATAGGACATGACTGTACTCACATTAACAAGACCATATGCTCTCTAATGAAAAGCACTTTTGTTTAAATGAGAAAGCTATAGGAAAGGTGTTTTTCATGAAGACCAGATGTTAAACTTCTTTCCCCTTTACCTACAGTTGACATTTACAATCTCTAGATCTTTCCAGGCTTAAGAACAGAGAATAGTGTTTTGAGGTCCAAAACATGCACAAGAATAGCCAAGGATACCTCACAGCTATAGTAGGGTAAGATTTTATTTCCCTTTTTTCTAGTGGCTTCTGGTTTTGTACATATAAAATACATGTTTTAACCCTCGATATACTATTTTAACCTTTCTTGTGTAGTTATAAAAAGCTTGTCTGGAATAAATATTTTTATTTCAAAATATAAACTAGATCCATTGAACCTGATTGCTGTCTAAGGAAGAGTCCCTGCTAAGACTTTGATATGACATGAAAAATAATTCTCCAATCTCCCTTGATTGTTTTCCAATCTCAACACAAGCTTTCCCTGAGAGAGGAGGAGAAAAAAACAAAAAAAAAAAAACCCCAAACAAACAAACAAACAAAAAAAAAACCCCAAGTCATTGTAATCCCTAAGAAACATACACATGTGCATGCTCACATAAAAATAAGCATTAATCTCAGCCTTCACATTCTAATACTTCCTGAAATCCAGTAGCTATTGTTGAGGGCAGGTACTTCAAATTTGAATTGTCAGGTATGCATTGAAGAGATGCCACTAAGGGTTAGCAATCATTTGGAAACTGTGAGAAAGCAAGAAAGCACAAAGTATGCACTCTGAACACCAGAGAATGCAGTTTATACTGTTTCACAGTGGTTCTTTAAAACTATTTAATCTTTCAAATGCAAATTATTTTTTTTGTCCCATTGTCTGTATCAGTTGTAGACCACCACTATGGTGTCACTGTACAGTGGAGAGAAAGAGAAAACCTTTGGTAATTAGTTTTGAAGAACAGGAAATGGTTTTCATTCAAAAATCAGCTTTTGACAGGTAATTCAGATATATATATTACTAACAATCAGAGAGATAATGTTCCTGTATACAGATGAATAACAATGCTGCACCATTTGTAGAACAGAATGTAATATCCACTGATAGCATGGTTCTCTTCCCTACAACACCCCTCCTGTTTTGGGTTCGAGAAGGTCAACATCTACAATATTTTTTTTGTGAAGGACTGATTCTTTGAATGCAAAGTACACTCTAAACATTTACATTTCCACTGCAATACTGCACAGAAAACTTAGGAATTCCTTTGACTATAACCTGGAACCTTAAAACTAAACTATGCTGGTTATGCACAGAAGCAGAAGTGCAGCTGCATAAGAATTCTTCAGCCTTGAAAGGAGAAACTAAGCTGGCTTAAGCACTTTTACATCTGACTAATGAGGCATCTTTGTCTAAAGATTATGTAACCCCTAATTTAATGTCCTTTTCATTCCAAGTGTCCAATACATCTAATTTCTTGCTTAAATAAGTGTGTGTATTACAACTAAGAACTTGGATAACAATCTTGATTTACACATGACTAGTTAGCAGTGAGGACAGTTAAATCCAGCAGCTCTTTTTAATGCAAAATAATACACATTATGTTTTAGCTGCTACTGAATTACCATACTGGTTTAGACCTGAATCATAGCATGTTAGGGGTTGTAAGGGGCCTCTAGGGATCATTGACTCCAATCCCCTGCCAAAGCAGGATCACCTAGGGCAGGCCACAAAGGAACACATCCAGGTGGGTTTTGAAAATCTCCAGAGAAGGTGACTCCACCTCTCTGGGCAGCCTGTTCCAGTGCTCTGTCACACTCACAGTAAAGAAGTTTCTCCTCATGTTGAGGTGGAACCTTCTATGCTCAAGTTTATACCCATTATTCCTTGTTCTGTTACTGGGCACTACAGAAAAGAGATTGGCTCCTTCCATTTGACACCCACCCCTCAGATATTTATAGACATTAATAAGATCCCCTCTCAGTCTTTTCCTCTCCACACTAAACAGCCCCAGTTATCTGTCTTTCTTTATAGGGGAGATGGTCAAGTCCCTTAATCATCCTCACAGCTCTCCGTTGGACTGTCTCCAGTAGATCCTTGTCTCCCTTAAACTGGGGAGACCAAAACTGGACACAGTATTCCAGGTTGGGTCTCACTAGTGTGGAGTAGAGGGGAAGGAGAACTTCCCTCGACCTGCTGGACAGTTTTCTTAATGCACCCCAGGATGCTATTGGCCTTCCTGGCCACAAGGGGACATTGCTGTCCCATGAATAACTTATTATCCACTAGGACTCCAAGGTCTTTCTCCATGGAGCTTCTTGCCATCAGGACGACCCCTAACTTGTACTGCTGCCTGGTATTATTCCTCCCCAGATGCAGTACTCTACACTTATCCTTATTGAACTTGACAAGGTTCACCTTCACCCAGCTCTCCAGCCTGTACACATCTTGTTGGATAGCAGCACAGCCTTCTGGTGTGTCAGACACCCCTCCCAGTTTTGTATCATCAGCGAACATGCTGAGGGTACACTATCCCTTCATCCAGGCTGTTAAGATACTGAACAAAACTGGACCCAGTACTGATCCTTGGAGAACACCACTGGCCACAGTCCTTCAACTTGACTGCACCGCTGACCACAACTCTCTGAACTCCATTGTTGAGCCAGTTTTCAATCCACCTCACAGACCAATTCCCTATGCCACAGTCCTTTAGTTTTCCTATGAGGATGTTATGAGAGACAGTATCAGAAGCCTTCCTGAAGTCAAGGTATATGACATCCACTGCTCTCCCTTCATCTACCCATTTGGTCATGGCTTTGTAGAAGGATATCAGATTATTTAAGCAAGATTTCCCTTTGGTAAATCTGTGTTGGCTACTCCTGATAACCTTCTTTTCTTCCATGTGGTAAGAGATGGCCTCCAGAATGAGCTGCTCCATCACCTGGAGCACATGGAGGTGAAGATACAAACATTACTCACAGTGACAAGAAACTACTCTTACATCTCAAATATTATCATTGACTTCATTTGAGTGTCAGACCTTAGTCTAAGTACTACTTGGACACAGTTTATGAACAAAGGCTTACTGAAAGGAATAATGATTGAAAGCCTAAATCCACATGCCTAAGAAAGATAAAGAAAAAGCAGTCAAAGGAGAAGTTTTATTATTTAAACTAGTATTATGCTATATACAGTAAATTAAAACGCCAAAAATAAAGGGGCAAGCAATTTACCTTGATCTGATAGCTGTATCAACTAAGAAATTACTGAGAGAATAATTTCTGTGAGAATGGAAATTTATGCCATATTCTGGAAGATCTGACTCACAAATAAACTTTCCTTAAGGTTTCTACTCCTAAATCATACATTTCTTTCTTCCCCGAGTGGGAAACATCATCCTTCTGTGTAGTAATATACCCATTTTGGGATTCATTCTGAGAAAAACAAAGATGTTCTTAAACTAAGTCCACAGGTTCTAATCACAATAGGCAAATAACACACATTCTAGAATAAGCAAGAGACAGAGCTGAAGTGGGGGAAAAGAAAAAAAAAAAAGATGTCTATATTGAAGTACATGACAGCTAAGAGTTCAGCTAACCTATCATCCTGGTTTTGAGTCCTTGCTGTACCCATCAGGGGAAGAGAAGCAGGCATGCAGCCTGAACTATCCACCACTGATAAACTTATTCTGCATTGCTAAGTTATCCTGTGCTGAAAAAGCATTTCCTCTTTGCCTCACATCAGTACCAGCACAAAGATGAATCTGACACTCAAATTCACTCTATTCATTGGATGAGCCCAGATTCCATCGCACTCTGAACCTTTCTGCTTTAGCTGACATTTCTTTTTCAATAATGAAGAATTACTTAGCCATAACTATGCAACAAGCATTACCTTTTTTTTTTTTTTTTTCTTGCATGATAAGTACCACACAGGCTAAGTTGATAATATTTTGGTCTGAAATATGCACAATACAGTCTTTAATGTACTGTAAATCACTGTGATTTACCAGATGTTTTAAAAATGTTTATGGCCCACACAATAAATATTGCAGCTCGAATAAGAAAGCAAAGCAGTGAAGAGAACTGCATTTTTGCTTACTCACAGTAACAGAACCATCTCTCAATTTGAGGGTTTCAAGGTGCTTTATATGCATTTGTTAGATAACTAATTATACACCTTCTCTCTGAGGAGAAGGTAAATATTATTATACTCATATGACAACTGTGCAAAATGCTGAGTTTCAGCAGTTTGGGCCATGATACTCAAATCCTTCATCATCTAGCCCTCAGAATTACCTAGCAGCTCCCTTCCTCTGGAACTTCCCTGCAGCACACAAACACACACACAAGTAGCAGTACTTTTCAAAACACAACTTTTTCCGGTGGTTTGGCTGTGAAAGGTAATAAATCCATCTCTTCTCATCCTCCACCATTAATCCCTGCAGAGCAAATCAGATGCAGAAGACACACAGTCTTTGTGGTGTCACAAAGATCCAAATACTTCAGCTCACATGAAGGATCCCATTTGTTTCCCAAGTGCACTCATACCAGTTACAATCCAATTGGCAAACTGTGCACTTCTAATGCAGCAAGTTTTATCTTATGAACTAAAACTAGTCATGTGGTGAAAGGTTTCCAGGAACACATTTTAAATGCCACTTAAGATCAGTCAGCAAGTTGATAATATCAGATCTATCAGATCTGCACACCATTTCATCTCAGTTATTAACTAAGAAATTAATTTAGAAGGTTTGTGTTTCTCAAAATGTTATTAAAAGAAAAATTTTAGAGTCATAATTTAATTCAAATAAATTAATGGCCATGTCTTTATTTGTTTAAATTATCAGAAAAAGCTCCTTGATTATTATTTGTTGATAACCAAACAGAGAAGAAACACATACTGACATAAAGGAGTAATTAAAGTCTTGGAAGAAGTTAGTCTTGTAAGAATTCATTAACTTAAAAAAATCACGTACATTCAATAATAAAGACTGCCTGTATTTTTTATAGGTGGAAGGCTTTATAAAAATCAGATTTTATTAAACAAAATGAAAAGCTGCTTAAAAAATTTTGTCAGGAGGATTGACTTTTGTGAGCTTGAAGTCTGGCTAGTGATATTATTTGAGTGATTCTTGACACTTCTCTTTTCAAACAATTTTAATAAAAATGGATTGTCCCTAATAAAAAGACACAGCTGTGACTTCCTTCCCAAGAATGCAGAAGTTAAAGTTTGAAATTAAAACTTACTATTCTGCTATCAGCCTATATTCCCATTAGATTTGCAATTAACTCTTACTGACTTTGTAATCTCTATTTCTGAGAAGTGATAGATGTAGTTTTTATTTGGTTATTTTTTGTTCTTTTCCCTTAAGAGGGAGAAAGTAGAACAATCAAAATTAAAATTGAAAATACCAAATCTGCATGCATGTCCCCAAACATTATGCTTAGCAATTTGGATCAGTTAAAAACATTGTATGAAAATTTTATGTTCTTACATTGTTTTTGAGTAGCGAATTCTATTCTGTTATTTTGTATATGATATACTGTGAAACCCCCTAAATATTCAAAAACTGAGTCAGCATTTTGGCTGACTCAGAAATAACTACATGGTCACTGACCTAGATGGAAAAGTGCTATTACAAGAAAGTTTAAAAGGGCTATAATGAAATAGAAAAACAAGAAAGAAACAGTCTGGAACTTACATATCAAACTTGAAGGATGATTTGTGATAGAACTTGGAAAACCATTTGTCTGTTTTCAGATCAATCTTCAACATCTCCACTAAGGAACAGGTAGGAGGGCAGGCTTCTGGCTTTTCTTCACAATGCTCATACTAAAAGAAAACCTTTTTGGTTACCTATGGCTTACTTTATTCTTCTATATGATCTAAAGAAGCTAGGTTTTAGGGAAAGATTCTAAGAAAGCCTTCCAATGTCAGTTTTATAGCTTATTGTCAAGGAAAAAAAAGAGGACTAATTAGACATTGACTATTTTTTTTTTTTTCCTGAATGCCAGGCAAAGGTGTATGAATGGTATTTCAATGGTAAAGATGTATAGGGAGGTGAAGGTTAGGGTTGCTTATTTCCCCTTGAAAAGGAGAAAGCAGAATGAAAAAAGATATTTTAGAGCATATTTTATATGTTTAAAGAAATACTATATACGTCCTTAGAAGCAGCATTGGATCAAAACAATACTAAAGGTGAAAGACAGCACTGGCACAAGCACAAACACATGTGAACAGTTTTAGACTGAAATACAAAGAAGGTTGCTATTTATCAGCTCAGTGAGGTATTGAAGTAACTTTTAATTGTACAACAAGTTCTACAAATAACAAGCTAGAATTAATAAGGATTACTGTGCTGTATAAAATGGCTGTGAAGGACACTGACTTTTTTTTTTTAATAAAAAAAGAAAACAGAATTAGACTCACCATCTATATATTTAAGTCATTTGCTGTATAATTTGGTATCTCTTTACTGATGATGCACTGCTCATTTTGTTTAGCCTCACTGAAAGTGTGGCCGTACCAATTTAATGTCTTTGTTGGCATTGGAAGTGTTAAAAGGATATTTCAGAAATGTTTTACTTAGTTTAAATTTATAATATGTTGGGAAAAAACTATATTTGAAATGATAGAACCATTTGAAAGAAACACAGAAATACTTCTAGTCTACAAAATAATAGTAGAGATATTACTACATGAATAAATTATTTTACATATCTTTCAAGGCAAAGTCAGTATGATCTTTAAAATTCTACATCACCAAAAGCTGGTAGGTGGGCCTTGACACCTTGTACTTCAATGTATGTGGGGATAACTTTCATACAATATATATGTGTGAGAACATCAAAATTGCACATATCTATTACCATGACGTTCTATTAAGTTTTATATAGTTTTATATGGCAACATGGTTGTATTTAGTCTTTAATCCATGTCCCAGTTGCTTATCACTGCCAGGCATAAATCAGACAAAAGCTGTCTTGAGAGGGTATCTGAAAATTTGCACTTCAAAAGAAAAATCTTGGGGGGAGAAAAAGCTTTTGTGGTTAGCTCCAACATGTGTTATTTGGTGTTTATCAATGGAAAATCTGAGTTGGAGCTGCGGGGAGTCTTAAACAGTAAAACAATAGTTTAATAAATGTCAGAGGAAACAGACTTTAACAAAAGAAATTTTTCTCTCTATATCAAAACATTCCAGGAAGGAAAACAGGAACTCTTAAAGGTGTAATTACTCTATTTCCAACTTTTTCCAATACAAAGCATATCAAGTATATGAAGGTAACTAGAAGGTGTCACAAAAAAAGTTAACAGTCTCCATCAGGGAGGAGGATGGAGGATACTTGTTCAATAGCACCAAACACCTGCTCTAATTTATCAGAACCCCAGAAAACAATCTCACATACAGTTTTGACTGGACAGTATAGTATCAGAGAGAGACTTCTTTGTGTGCTCCTTACCTCAAAATAAGCTACTTACCAGGATGAGTTTTCCTGTGCCAAGTGCTGTGCTGCTTTGACTACAGTACTTTTGATGTGATACCTGGTTTCTTTGAAGCTAAATTGGCATTCCACATAGTGCTACATTTTGCAGTATTGGGGGAGCAATAATATAGCTTAAAACTAAGCCACTTTTTGTCTTCAGGTCTTCCAAGTGTAAACTCATCTCAGCTGATGACTGAGTCTGTTGCTGTCAGAGTAAGCTAAGATCTAGCTAAGTTTTTTTTCAGCTTACCAAGACTTTATATTCTGAAGTCTGTCTGTGTTTTCTCCAGACTGCCATATTGCTACCTATCTTTATTTGTTTCTGTTGTTTCCATTATGATGATATATGCCCAACACACTCAAGACTGCTAGTACACCTCTGCAAAAGATAACTAGTCCTCTTCTCTTTATATCCATGAGATGGACAGTATTATTTCAGTTTGGTAAACTCTGACACAAGCAGAAAAATTGCTAGTCTGTGGTGATGATAAAAGATTTATCCCATTTCTCTTGAAATCATTGGGCTAATACTTCCAGCTACTGTAAGTTGGGGTAGTTCCTTCAGAATCAATACACTTAACATATACTAAGAATTTGGTTCCACAGATGAAAATATTTATATATTCATATATATATATTATATATTTATATATAGTAAGAGTGAGGCACTTTTCACAATAAGTAGGTAATTTTTCTATTATGTCAGTCAATGTTCAAATCTTGTGAAGACAGCAAACTGACATGCTATTTTTGCCATGTGTCTCTAGTACAGGCTTGGGGTTTTTTTTTTTTTTTCCTATGTTTACATGGAAATTATTCTATCACTGCTGTTTCCAAGGCAAAAACATGCAGTTTTATGGTAGTAAAAGTGTTTTCAGTAGAGAGATAGGCTGTTTAAACATAATCAGAGGTCATATAGTTGAAGAGGCTAATGTCCAACACTTGCAAACAGTTACCTGATAAATTGGCTGTGATTTCCTTTAAAGCAGTGCTGCATGAAATAGAGAATGGCAAGACCCATCTCATCTCTTGTGCACCAGTACATTAGGCATGTCCTCTGCTTGGGGAGAGCATGATGCTTTTGCCAAAAAAGTGTCAAATGGTCAAAAAAATTCAGAAAATACATAATTCAGACAAAATTCAGAAAAGACAGGAAGTATGGGAATAATTTTTGTGGTTTGGGGATTTTTTTTTATACTCTGTTCCATCTTACTGTCTTTGCTGTTTTGGCAGCTGGTACTGGACTAACTCAAAGGAATAAAAAAAAGCCCCCACATAATACATCTATTTAGCAATATAGAAATAACTGTGATTTGGAATTGTAATATCATGCCTACTGCGACAGAACATGTTTGTGATGTTCCTGAAGATTCAGTCTAGGCTAAAAGATGGCAGAACTTCCACATGTCTGAAAAATTGATTATTTTCTGAAAAATATTGACATACTCAATACTGTTCCCAGGAGGAAGAAGGTACAAGCATCATTTGCTTCCAGTATTTGAAACTTTAAATCAATTACATATTATGAATTTGATAGAAATGGAGGAAAGACCATCAAATAATTTCAATTCCTTATCCTTCTGTATGCTCAGAGAATCAGTAAATAGGATGCAGACCTGATAAATTATTTAAGCTATAATAAAAGAAGCAATAAGCACTGCCTTTATCCACCTGTGCTTTGAATATGATGCTTTTCATTTATGACTAAGCTGCACTTTTACCCATATAAAATGATTCTTCTTTCTATTTTATTGCTGTCATTTTTTAATATAATTACCTGTGTTAAAAATGAAAACAAAAGACATGGAAAAATCTGTTCTATTAATGGAATTACTTCTACAGAATATCACTCCAAGATGCTCAAAGGGCACCTACTCATGTCCTTTTTAGCCTTCATCAGGCTGAAAAGGTAATAACTTGACAGCACACAGATAGGAGAGATGAGTTACCATGCTGGGGAATACATATTGCAAGAACAGATGCCTAGTCATGGCTAACCATGGGTCACCATTTCCCTGTGTAACGACTTCAGTGTCACCACTACATTGAATTCAGTTATTAATGCACTAATAACTTTCTGATTGCAAAACTAGACAGGATTGAGGTTCTTCCAATATTTATCATACTGCAGAAGAAAAATTCTGCAGAAATAGTGACTTACATAGATTTATAAGGATATAATTACACAGATTTCTCCAGAAAGTTACACAGCATAACTCCAGAGCTAATAAAAAATATCACTGTTAGTTTGATAATGGTAAACTGGAGCTCAGTAAAGGAATTTTTGCCTTAGGTTTTATGCTGCTACAGCTTACACTATTGCCTTGCTGACACTCCCATCTTTTCTGAAATTTTGCAAAATTTGACCAACTGAAGCAGAGGTGGATCTTTGTAAGTCTCATTCTCAGAAAGGCAGAGCTTTTCAGCTCAATCTAAAGTCTAACAGCAGTGATATTTTGGCCTGCTTCTTGTAAAAATGCCATGTTCTACATATATTTGTGTCCCCACTGAGAAGGTATACTCTCGTGTGAGTCAAGAATTCAATTAAGGACATTGTTTTCTAGGTGTACTATATGGAAAACTGTCTTGGAGGTCCTCGAGTTTTTTGTGACAATTCTGTCATAACAATGAATAAATATTTTCTTCCAATAAAGGTTTAATAAAGCCTAATTTTGCTCTATGACATTTTATATTAAAAAAAAATTAAAACCATAAGAAGTATATATATACACACATATATAAACTATTTCTGGGAAACAGTGTTTTATTAGAACAGTGTGTTTTGTCTCTCAGAATCATTTTTTTCAATTTTTAATTTCAAAACAACTTTTGTTTCTAAGTTATAATCTATCGCATTATAACTTTAAAGGTCAAGTCTAGACACATCAAAGTAAGGCACAAAATAAGAAAATAAATACATTTTTAAATGTCTTTAACAGAAAATATTTGTATTATGTATTTGAGGTTATTTCCTGAATTATAGTTCTAAAATTCCTTCAGCTTCAACTTTAATTGTGTCCTATACATGCAAATATTCCTACAAGGGATACTTTATTCTTTTGTTCATATGTTTGTGCTTATGTAAGATATTTTGATATCTTTTCTTCTTCCTCCTACAAGGCTATTGGCAAATCATGTATTAAAATGTAAGGAAAGACATTTCTAAAAATGCTCCTTACTAAATATTTATAGCACAATAGTGATTGTGAGATATCAGAGAACAAGTTGTTGTTTACTATCAAGGCAAGGTGTCTAAGGTAACTCTTATCTGTAACTTTTATTTTTCTTCTAAATTTCAATGATAAAAATATATTAAAAAAAAATACAGGTACTAACGTCAATTTAAGTTTCAGCTCCTAAACTTTTCAGAGGTTTGTTAATACTTCATTGTAGAATTGAAAATCTGTATTTGTTTTGTTCACTTCCAACCAGAAATATATAATTGGACTTAGTGCATTTAAGATTGCAGTTCACTAATTACCCAGCTATCACTATCATGACAGTCTCTCTGCTCAGCCTGCAATTTGCATTAATTTCAAAAGCATTCAAAATGCTTTCCCACTATCCCAGAACAAAGAACAACAATAACAATGCTGAGGCAGTCAAGCAATTTTAAAAAATTGAATTCAATATAGATAAGAAATTTGGTTTAGCTGCTATCATAACATTTCTAACACTGATGATTCTCTGGCTCAGGAGAGAATTCTACCACCTGTAACTATAAGTGAACAGAATCTGAATTTCTCTGTTGAAATTCTCTTGCACATTTACACCAAATCTTCTGCATCTACTTTGTATGCACACCCATATGATGATATTCACATCATTAACAAGGATCAACAGGATAGGTCCAGGATAAAAGATAAAAGCTACCTTTTACTTGCTTGGGGAGGAATTTTCTGTACAAACTCTCAATTGAATCTTTTCTCACCTTTTCTTGATCTCCAGTCTTTGACTGACCTGAACTGCTTTCTTTTCACCACTTTTTCTCTAGTGTGTGTTTATAATGATGTACAGGAAAGATACACTGTTTTTTCTGCATCTTAGGTTCTCTTAACTGTTCATATGTGCACAGGTGGTGGCAGTGTTCCTTTTCACACAGTAGAATAATTATTTAGAGTTCAATACAAATTCCATAATTGTTGCTTTCTTTCTAGTAGAGTTCTATTATTCTGGCTGCTCTTCCTGATAGGGATTGTTGTTTGCAATATTATTGTATGGAGTTAAGAAGAGGGTTTATTTCATAGCATGACAAATGTTTTGCTTGTGAATAGTTTTACCTAGAGAAAAAAACCCCACAGGCTTCAGGTATACTAATAATTTCTTGTTTCAATTTTTAGATCTGTTAGTTGCCTAATGCAATTGAAAATGTAGAAAATGAATGGGAAATCCAGAGGCCAATAATCTACAAAATGCATTTTATTGGAAAAAAAGACACAGGCCAGTGAGCTGTTTATCAATAAATTAGAAGTGCTTTTTACCTTTCTTAATAAATTGGAGTGTTCTGTGATAGCCTGGAAAAAAATATAGAACAACAAAAAAAAAAACCCTGAATTACTGTTCTCTCTTTTCAAGTATTGGCACAGGGAGATGCAGTATATTTTCTGTGTTGAGTAGAGACGATTGGAGCCTGTAAATCTTTCTGGAAATTCAAGAGGAATGTGTTTACTCTTGGATTTAGGAATATAGCTTGAAGTTTCTAAATATTTTGTTCGAAGGACTGAGGCAAGACAGGAATTGAGTCTGTAGGAAAACAAGAATAAATGCAAGACACCAGATTTCCAGGGCTATAAACACAATAGAGTTTTCATGTTGAGTTTTGGATAAAAGCATTTATAAATACACTATTAGAAGTGGGTTGAGCCTGCACAGATCAGCATTCTGTAATGTTTGTGTGTAATAAAATGATGAACAGAGCTGAGCTGGATTGAACATTCCTTTCTTTTTGATAACAGCTTCTGGAGAAATAGAGAGAAAATGTTACAGCTGCTTCAATCATTATTACTTGATTAATATCTGTGCAATGACTTGACATGTAGCCTTCCACAGATGGTGGTTCAGCCCGCAATACACAAATGCTGAAGGGCAAGCTCTGACTTTAATTAAAGTTGCCCAACACTAGCTGAATATTTTTCTGTTCCCAAACAATAATTGTTCAGTCTGAAATTTGCTCCTGATACTTCCCATTTTGGAAATTCTGTTTCAGGATTTTGCTTGGACAGAAGGAATTTGGTCATGTCTGAAAATATTTTAAAACCAAGGAGGAGGAGGAAGAGGTTAATAGAAAGATGTATTAAGGTGTACCCTCTAGCTTCTATGCATCACCTGAAACAGATGTGATGAAATATTAGTTCGATACAAATGTAAAGCAGGTTGTGGGTATGAAAGATACAATAACTGTAGAATATTATTAATACAAACACCTTCTGCTAATAAAATTACATGCAGAACTAGAAATCTCTTTAATCAGCATTTAATTCATGGTCTTTTGTTATTGATAGATCTTAATCATGGCAAGGGCATTACTTCGAGGCTTAACATAGAAGTAACACAGATCTATGGATTAGCCCTTCAGGAGAGGGACTAATTATTTTAATGAGAACATTCTAATTATGTAGGTTTGAACTGATGATTAAAGAATTTTGCATGCTTGGAATTTTACAGGGTTATTGTTGAGTAAACATGATAATGCATGAAGAATGTATGGTATCTCTGTTAAAGAGCTAAGATGTTTTATTTTGGAGTGCCTAAAAACACCACGGAAAAGCCTTTGGTGACTGATTTCTATGTGCTAGGTGTTGAGGTGGTAAACTTTCAGATAGAAGATCCATGAATTGCATCCACTGTTCTGTTTGGGTGTGACAATTTATTAATAATACAACTGTAATAGAATTCAAGATTTTCTATATTAAAAAGATCTATCTAAAATCCAATTATCTTGTATTTCATTAATGTCCTGGTTTTAGTGAGAAAAGAACTAATTCTATTCAATGATTTTACTTCTCAGCTCAGTTCTAACTAACTGCACTTTCTGAAGTTAGCAGCCTGTTCTCACAGGCAATGTCTGCTTCCAGCAGTGATACCACCCCATGGTTAGAGTTACTACCAAGGATTGGTGTGCAGACCAAGGCCACTGCTGGGTCTTGTGTACCACATTGCGGGGTGCAGAAAAGTGAAAGGTTGCACTGCAGGGTGGAGCGGACAGGACAGGTGACCCCAAACTGACCAACGAGGGATTCCAGCCCATATACATCATATTTGGTACAAGGCTGAGGGATCTGAAGGGTCTTTGTCTCTTTTCCCCTCTTGGACTGCTTAGCCAGCTTTGCTTGGCTTGGCTCAGGTCCTTTTTTGATTCCTTCCTCGGAGTATCCAAGGAGGACTCTCTCCATTCTGCCTTCGATCCCCATCTGTGTGTTCCTGAATCTGGCACCAGAATCCATCTCCTGAACACAGCTCCTGTCTGCTGTGGGGCCCAGTCTGGGACTCCCCCGGTGCCTGCTCCACAGCATCAGTGGTGACAGTGATGGAATTACCATCAGGGAGGTTGGATTTGATACTGGTTTTGTATATATTTGTATATTTTCCATGTTTATTGTTTTATTGTTAATATAATTTTCATTAGTTTAATTGTTCTATTTTCCTTTTCTAATTGGTAGGTCTCTCTCCCTTATTCCCTTTCTCTTCCCCTCTGGGGAGGGAGGGTGCTTAACAGAGAGCATCTGTTATAGGTCTAAGGGGCCGCCCTGATCCTAAACCATGACAGTGAAGCATTTGGATGATCTCATTTCACTCTAAATAGAGAGAAATTATGTTTGCAGAGTGCTTTCAGAAGTGAGATGCAAATAATCTTTATTTTATTTACTCTTAGAGATGAGATTAAATGGGAAGGGAGGGGGGAAGCGAAAATGTAATATAAGTGGATATTTTTATATTAAACATCTAAACTAATCTGATGATGACATAGTAATAATCCAGTTTCTCATATTTTGCTCTTTGACACTAGCAGCATAATAATTGAAAAGGATTTTTCTGAAAATTTAAATGGTGATAAAACCTTATAAAATCTTTTTGACACCAGGGTAAATGTTGATAAACTCTCTTGTATTCTTTCCCCCTCCAGGTGTTATGTATTTTATGGTTAGAGACTCTACAAAAGGGGTGTGAATTCAATACATAACTTGAACTTCATATACCTGAGTATTAGGACTCATAGTGCTTTTTTTTTGTTCTGTTACTCCCTGCACTGCAATATGGCATTTTGCCTATCTGTTACAGTACCCATGCAATCACAAAGGCATGCAGAGCATGCATAGACAATTTGAATTGCATGTTCTAAATAACAATCTTTTAAGGTATCTATTAGAATAATAAGTAGCATGATAAGAAAACAGGTAGAAATATTTTTCTGATGACAGAATAGTTTTAGGATATTTAAGGGTTACTTTATTTGTCCTGGACTGCATCAATACATTTTACATGCTGAATGCATTTTTCACTGAAAAATGTGTGACAGGACTCACTTAAACCCAAATAGCCAACAATGGTTAGGCTACCCACCTATAATATTAGAAACAATAGTTAAGATCTATAGAAGTTGCAAACCTCCTTATTCCAGTGGATATTTAAAACACTAAAAGGCACTCCTTACATACTGACATGTTTTGAAATGAAACATCCAAACTTCTTTACATATAACATCTATAGATATGACACATGGCACACATTTTTGGTCATTATCTCCATCACTGAGGTTTTTTCAAACCACAAAAATTGGATGCATGAAAGCTCGTTAAAAAATATAGCATAGAGTTAGTGCAATGCAAGAGCAATGCAGCAATACATTGATCCTTGGTTATTCTTGCAATAGTTTAATAAGAAATAACTTTGAATTAACCACTGTTTTTACAAATAATTTCAGAATACAAATTGAATTATAAAGTCCAACTTCTCCCACTGGGTGATGTCTGACCACGTGTTAAAAAAGGGGGGAACCTCCTTTTTCAGTACTTACATGGCAGCTCCAAGGAGGACAGAGGCTCTCTTTTCACAAGAAACTTCATAGAGAGGACAAGAGACAATGGATTCAGGTTGTACTGGGAGAGTTTTCATCTTGATATTCAAAAGAAATTTTTTACAGTAAGAACAACCAATCACTGGAACAGGCTCCCCAGGGACATGGTGGAGTCCCCATCACTACAAGTTTTCAAAACTTAACTGGACAGAGTGATAGATAAGAGGCTCCTCTTCCAGGAAAGACTGGACAAAGATGATCTTTTGAGTTCCCTTCCAACCTGGCCCATTCTGTGATAAAAATTAGAATGATGATTCCTACTTTCACTAAAGTCACATGTGAATTCAGAGGAACAGAATAAACTCCTGTTGAACTACAAGGTAGTATGGATGACACTAGGAATTTCGTCCAATATACTATCTGTTTTCTGATCTTGAGCCGAACAGGTAGCCATATTCTGGATTAATATTATAGCCATGTTCAGGAGGCTGGAAAATGAAAGCTTTCAGAACATTTGCCTGTTTTGAGTATTACCAGCAATTAATTAACACTAACACACAGAACCTATTACCTGTTTCACTTGTCCAGTTGTTTCCTGTAAAATTCATATGGTTTTCACCCTAGCACAGTACTTCTGCATACTTCTTTATTCCTTCTGACATCCTTATTTGCCCAGCTCTGAGATTTGTTTTCAGCTTTTTTAAGTGCCATAAGAGTTAATTTGAGCTTCTCAAAAAGTAGTTAACCAAATTTTGCTCTAAAAGAACATGCTTCAGACTGTTGCTTCGAGAAAACCAAACATAGCAAGAATTTTCAGGGGGAAAAAAAAAAAAAAGAAAAAAAAAAGAAAACTGTTAGGTCTAATCCATTATGAATATAAGAAACCTGTTCAACATGGTCCAGGTTTTTGAAAGGAAAAAAAAATACTTGCTGTATTATATAAAGCCTCTGAATGAAGCACAAGTGATTAAGAGAAAGGAGCTTGAGTTTATCCAGCAAAGATCTGGAGGAGTTTGAATTGACTTAATTACTGCTTTTAAGATTCTTTATTAATTTTAGTAATTAATAATTCAAATGGAAGCTTTGCATCCAGTATCCAATCACTATTTTTAGATTTGGACTCCTGCCAATTTCTTTGTTACTCTCAGAGGTGATGTGGAATAATGAAAGAGTTTAAATGAAACATGCTTCAAAGGTATTTTTAGTTAAGGGTCATCATTCTATTTTGTGTCACACTTCCTTTCCCCCATTAATTCAAAAAATGAGTGAATGGAGGAAAAAAGTTGTTATGTGGGTTGCCCGCCATTAACATGCTCCCCTAGACTCAAAGTGTTAGACACAGTTGGTATTAGAATTATTTTTAATTATTTGGGTCAGCAAAAATAGATCTAAACAGCTTTTACTAATCCTGAATTTTCATACTGAGTCAGTAACATGAATATTATCTATCAGCGCTTCAGTAAACAAATGTTTATAATGTTATACTAAATCTGTGGGATGGGGGAAGATTGGGATTGTAGACGAACTGAGAGATAGGGGGAGATTTTATCATCAGAGACAGACTATAAAAAAAAGGATGCAAAATATCCTGATAATCCTTGGAGTGATTAGCCTGTAATTTTGTATTTTATATAATTTCACTTACAAACTACAGCACTAAGAATAGGATAATATTGATAAAATGTATTGATGGCATCACCCATGTGAGATGAACTGAATTTCACAGAGGAAACAACAAGTAACCTGGAAGTATAAGATCTGGAGTAGAATTCAGTTATACAGAAATAAGGCAGCATACCTGGTAAATAAATTGTCTCATCAGGTGGGAGAAAAGGGCTACATCGTACTTTTCAATGTATAGATGATGCTGAGCTGCTAGTATAATATGGTGAAAAGATTAAAACAAATCTTAGGTGTACTGGTGAAAATATTTCAATCAGAAGTTTTAATAGTACTGCAAAAGTCACTGGTAAAACTTTATTTTAAGCTCCTATCAGCTCTAGTAAAGAATGGTAAATTCTAAATAAAACAGGTAAGGGGCATGACTCCTAAAATGATCAGAAGAAAGTAGAAACTGCTACAGAAGGGGTAACTGGAAGAATACTGTTTGTTTAGCCTGGCAAAACAAAGGTTGATAGAATGAAGGGCAAAAAATTACTGTCCATAAATATAACATAGTAAACACCATGAAGTAGTTATTTAGATTTCAGGAGAGTGATACTAATAGAACAAATGAACATGAAGTACCCATGAATAAATACACCTAATGTTATACAAAGCTCCTTAATCCCAAGAGATTTGATTCTCTATATTCACAGTCTTTATTCATTATTATAAGGGCAAAATCCTAAATTATACTTTTTGAGATGAAATATAACAAATAGTGATATAATTTATATGTTGCAACATATACAACAGCAGAGTACCAGGTTAATGAACAGAAGAACCTGTCTTGATTTCCAACAGTCCTTGCCAAACTAAGTTTTCATACAATTCTAAGATAAATCATATAATCAATATAGAGACTAATTTTATCTCTTGTTGGAATCACAGGTTATTTCCACAAAATGGTAGAATACTTGCTAGAACATGTTTGAGATGACAAATGATTTAATTAAAATCAAACAGTAAAATTGCGAATTAATCTTATAAGAGAAAAATAACATCTTTTTATTAGGGTGTAAAACTGGACATAATATTTCAGATTCAGTCTCATAATTACTTAGTAGAGTGCAATGATTACTTTTCTCCACTTGCTGGTTATGCCCTTATCAATGAATCCCCTGGGCGTTAGACTACACCACCCCTTACACTTCACCACTACAAGGGCACAATCCTGACTCATGTTCAACTGGTTGTCTGCCACCAGCTCTGTTTCTCCAGAACCAGTATCTATCCAGATTGTATGGTTGCATTGGATTATTCTGTCCTAAACACAGGATTTCACATTTTACCTGAACCTCCAGATGTTTGAGAACCTTCTAAATGGTAGTCCTGCTCCTCAGTTTACCACCCTCAATTCAGTGCCATTGGTGGACTTGCTGGTGCTGGCAGTGCATCCTAGCCCACCGTTCAAGTCATTAATGAAGATGTTAAATCAACTCCAGCAGCATCACTTGAGTAATGCCATCTGTAACTGGCTGCCAGTTAGATTTCCAATCAAAACCAACTTCTTTATGCCTTTCACGCTACTTAACAATTTCATTTCCAGCTGAGCTTTGAAGGTCCTAATTCTGTCACTGTGTATCTGGAGGAGGTTGATAGTTTACTCTTGGTAGTGTGTCTCCATTGTCACATGTTATATACTAGTGTGTATACTGTACATGTGTGTGCATCTATATATGTTCATATGCATGCATAAATGTATCTAGATCTATCTCAGGAAAGCAGAGATTGCTGTGAAGGAAATATTTAAAATATTGATAGATTAGGCCAGGTCCAAAAAAAATTTTTACTAGATTCAAGGCAATATAATATTGAGTGTCTCCTGGCTATGCAGTTAGAATTTCTGGTTGTGCCAGGCTTCTGCTTTGGCTACATCACTGTCATAAGAATTCACTTTTGCATTGGAGCTCAGTGATGACTTCACCAATCACCCAGACTGCCTCTGATTACACCTGCATATTTTCTTGTACAATGGAGCATGCTGATTATAAATTTTGTCTATGAAAATCAGTCCTCTCTCCTTTGCCCTTCAAAGCACCCTCACACAGATCCCACTTGCTACTTCCATGAACAAGCAGAAGTTTGTTTTTCTTAAGTCCTTTTAATCTGTTATTCTGCTTCCTCTCTCCCCTTAGTGTCTCAAATTCTATTACTTCATGGTCTCCATGGCCAATGTGGCCATTGACTATAACAAAACCCTCAGCAGCCCTTTCCTAACTTATGAGTACATGTCCAAAAGCTGTGTGCCCAAGTTAGTATAGAACCACTTCTAAGCATATTTGAAGGGTTTACAAGCCAGGTTTCTCACCATGATGATCAACAGGCTTCTGTATGAAACCTAGGCTGGAGCTCTCTATTATGTTCTCTTAGTATACGGAATGCTAAACAGTCCCTGATGTTTAAGAAGTCAGATTGATGACAAGATATAGGAATATAATTCTGCATTTGTTTCTCCAAGGCACTTTTGAATATGCTAGCGCTATGATAACATTAAATATTTGCAAGGAAATTCTAAAGATGCTGGGTGAGTTCTGGGCTATTTTTTTGCATCAGCATATTAATTTAGATAAAGAATGTGGAAAACAGACAGCAAAATCAGGGCCTTCACTTTTAGTACATCTGTCAAAATGGTCATGCATCTTAGAGTCTATTTTTATATACAGAGATGTTTCTCAATATAGAGCAGAAGGTTTTAGGAACCAGAAGAAACAGGTTATATTGCTACAATACAATTTGTGGTGAGATCAAGGGCATTCTATTAGAAACAATTGAAGGAAAATAGTATATTCTTTACACAACAAAACCAAAAAGCCACACAAATGATCAGAGTTAAAAAAAAAGAAAAAAAAAATCCAAGAAAGTTCCCTAAACAAAATCAGAACTCTCATTCTATGCATAAAATTCATTTCTAAATTGGTGCATGGTGTCACAAGGAGTATTTCTCTAGAGACAGAAGAACTCTAAAGGCATAAAAATACTGTAAAATAAAGCCCCACAGGAGACACAGGAACTCATCAGAAAACAAGAAGAATAAACACAAAATGTTGCACGTCATTATCTTGTACCACTGAGGAAGGCCACCAATTTAACAAGATAATACTAGTACAAATGCAGCACAAATGTGTCTGATGTTATGATTTTTCTGAGCTTAAAACTGAAGAGAATTCTATATCTACATCTTAAGTATATCTTAAAACATATTCCCATAAGAAAAAGTCTTATCTCTGCATAGAGCTTAATCAAGAGCTAAATACTAGTTAAGATCACTGAAGTTTCTTCTCATATAAAATATGCATTCATTCTCCTCTACTTTAGAAAGAAAATTCCATTCACAAACTGCAATCCTGAAGTATTTATTCCGTTCATTCTCAGCTTTCACTCAGCCAGTGTCTCAGCTGAAGTAAAAGGAAATGAAATCTTTCTAAATGTGCACATTTACTGGAAGAAGAATTAGTGGAATTCAGCAAAAAAAGCAAAATTATTGGGTCCTATACCTGGATGAGGATTGACTGAAAACAGGGCTGGGGAGGCAAAGTGGGAAAACGAGTAAGAATAAACTGAGCAAATTTGATGTGGTTTTTACTGTGATAAAACCAGTTATAGCTTCAATTTCTTAGCCCAAATATTTTAACTACTATGTAATTACCCTAGAATTTTATGGATTTTGATTGGTATTTTTTCTCCATACATTTAATAATTATCATGGAATGGTGAGTTTTTATTCAAGCGAGGCATCCATTGAGAATTGGCCTAATAAGTAGATATTTCTACCTTCATTTGTTTTATTTCCATCAAAATGAATGTGGCAAATTAAATTTAAATTCACTGTGGAAAAAGGAAGTCATTTCAGAGGTTATCAGTAGTCATAAAAAACCAAGAAAATTATTCATCATCTAAGGTCATTATCTTCATGACCTAATGTATCAGTCTGTCAGTAAGTATCTATTAGGTAATTTTCTCAGGGTTTTTTTTTTTTTTTTTAAAGAATACAAATATCATCACATTTTTTTAAACATATATACATAGCAAGCAGGAAAGGAACGAGTCCAACAGTAGAACAAATTAGTGCACTTTGTATTAATGGAGCAATTATTTATTACTCATTAAAAAGCTATTAGTAAAACATTGTTATTTATGATAAGTAATAAGCAGCATGCTGCTAAACAGTTGGCAATAGAAATTAGAAAGTAATAATATTTATTAGCTGGAAAGTGAATTCATCTAAAAATGGATGTCCTCAAATGTTTAGCATAGTTTCAGTTTGTTTTTAGGTATGACAGATAAAACATTTTTATTAATCTTTTCTTTATGAAATGTAAAGCATTTGCATGTACTCTGCATCTGTTCATAACTCATGTTTTAGCTCTCCTGTATCTCTCACTCAGATATGCATGTTTTCTTGAACTCCTAAACAAGTGAGCACTATCAATTATTGTCTCCCATCTATCTAATCTCAGCTGTAGGTCTCCACTTATTAAGATTTATTTGCTAGTAGAGAAAACTCTTCTGCAGCATTACTCAGTATATTGTGTTAATGATTCATTTATTCTTATGGACCTTTTCAGAAGGGCAAAAGCTCCCAACTGTGATTTACCTGTAAATATTAAACATTGAGTTATGTAGTATTTTCCTTTGGGACAGAGGAGATCACTTCCCCCCCCCACCCCTTACAGTATAAGAGCCTTACTACGTAGTTTTCTTAGAAGCTCCGCATCCATATGCATTATAATACAGGTTGAGGAACATTATAATAGAAATAGATATCTAAGCTTTCTGAAGATTAAGGTGGGATAAACCACATTGATTTAAAGTCAGTGCAGTTTGTTAAATTATATTTTAATTTTATCATTTCATTAACAGTAGATTTAAAATACAGTGATTAGACAAGAATATGGCCTGTATGAAACCTTGAAAACATAGTACAAATTCTGAAAAACCTTGTTAAACTATTAAGGTTTGCCAAGTACTAGAATTATGCCACAACCTTGCTTTTAGCTGCTGTACCTGTGACTTGGCTAATTATCTTAGTCCTAAACTCCTATGTAATCATGCGCAACATCATGAAGCTAGGTAATTTCCTCTTAAGTTCCTTAAGAAGGAAATGGTTAATGATGATTTTGGCCTTTTCATAGTTGTTTGGCAGTTGGAGTGTGTGTAGGATGTAGCAGATTTTTAGGTTTAATTTTCTTTCCTGCCTAAGAGATTTGAACCTGCATCTCCTACCTCCCACGAGAAGCCCTTTACAAACAACCTATATGCAACTCTCTTGTTGGAGCTCTTCGCTTGCTAAAAAGGAAGCCAAGATTAATTGGGCCCAGGGGAAGCACTACACTGTAGCTTGGTTTATCATGGAGAGTTAGAAAACTTAACTGTAAAAATTTCAGTTGATTACCCTAAATGATAGGTTCTCAATTATGTGTTTGCATTAGAAAGTTATTAGGTAAAATACCTAAAACTGGAAACAGGACAAGAACTCTCAAAGGATAGTCTCAAATGTACTACAAAATACTGCTTCCACTTGCACACTTTTAAGTCCCAGGAATCCTGTAGTAGCACTGTCCAGTAGCACAGTTTAAATAGCAGGGAAAACAGCTTCATCTAGCATCACTTAATTCACTGGGATCAAGACACTCTCATAGGAAATACAAGTCTTGGTCTGAGTCATCTCAGATAAAAAGGGAAGATAAATCCATATTTTATACTTTTGGGCAATTTCTATAACAATTTTCTTCAAATTCAAGTATTGAACCAGTCCATCTTCTTCTATGAAGTTTTTCTTTTTTTTTTTTTTTTGTATGGAACTGGTTTATTTGAATTTGTCTTAGATTATAATAGAGATACACTAAAGAGCAAAAGATAATGTAACTGGTTTAAGGGGGGTTGAGTTAATTTTCTTGATGTTTTGGTGAAGGTAACTGGAAGCATTCACACAGTTGGTATGTAACTGATGGAAGGTGGTAATTATAAACAACTAGTAAAGAGCCTATGAGAGCTTTTAATCCATTTTGATCTAGCAGGTTACCTTGAACCACACTGTTCATCATTGCACAGAAAGAGAACTCAAGGAGAGCTATTGGAGCTTGGAGACCAAGGCTTCGGGAAGCAGTTAAAGGAGATACTTGGTCTTTCTTAGCCTGTGACAGGGCTTTTCCACTCTGCTCCCATACAAAGCTGAACAGACCAGCTCAGTGTTTCCCTTTTTTGCATGCACAGGGTATGGTATAAAAGATTTTAGTTCCTTTGTGGGAGCTACCTGGATCCTACCTTCTTGCCCCAAAGTATTTCCTCTCTTCATTAAAAGGGTGAGGATTCAGTTTCATCTGAGAATTCACATATTTGTCAAGTATTTGCACTACCACAAAAATATTTGTGTTCTTTGAGTGTTTAGTTCATATAGAAAAGAGGCAAGACTGGAGAAAAGTTGATTTAGTTAAAAGATAATGAAGCATAATTGTAACCAGAGAAAATAATTGCTCTGTGAACATGACTTGTCTCATTAAATTAATTAATCCAAAGGAAGTAGTAGCTCCATATCAGACCTATATTTTCTAACACAATAATTATGTCCACAGATTGACTTCCTAAAATTAACTATTTTGTGACCTTTCTGGATAAAATAATTTTATTTATTATTTTTCTTAATATTATTAGAGACAAAGAAAATATTATTTATATGGGATGATGAGGTATTAAAAAAAACAAAACAACAAAACAAAACCAAAAACAAAACAAACCACAAAACCCAAAACAAACTACCAAAAAGAAACCACCAAAAGAATAAAACATCATGAAGTGACAACAAAAGCTGTAAGTCCATCTCTACAGAAAGACTACTACAAATAAAGACTTCCCTGAAAGTTATAAATTGCAAATACAGGTATCACAAATAAAGCCAGTGTGTCAGATTATTTCTTCCTTTTCCTTTTTGGTTTCTTTTTTTTTTTTTTCCCCTCTGTAAGATAAACAAATTTGGAAGTAACCTCTTCACTCTACTCATTTTTGGAGGGTCAGGAAGATAACCAATATTAAATTTTGATCAACATGATATCATATTAATCAGTTTTGCAAATGAGTAGATAAGAATTTTAGAAGTAAATCTTACCAAAATAGTTAAACAGAACAGGCATGTAAATTCCTAATTATGAGCACCAAGCCAGGTATTTAAGCAATTTGGTTTTATAAATGATCATACAATGATTTCAGTATATTTATATGTATATTATATCCAATTAATTGAACTAGAAAACAAAGATGAAGGCTTTAATGTGAGAAATTTAAAAGTTACAAAATACATTATGCATGTAATTTCTAAACATATCCCTATCCTTGTTCAAGCTGTATCTTCAATTTTGCTAGTCCCCAGAAATCCTTCTCCATTTCTCTTTGCTTCTCTTAAGGCTTCTACCAAATTATAGTAAAAGTATACTCCACTATAAGATTCCTTATTTCCTCAACTGACACCCTTTTTTTTTTTTCCCATTAATCTGAACCCAGCTTTTCTTCATTATTCATCTAGGTTTTCTCGATTTTCCCTGGTATCAAAAATATCTTGCAAGTGATGCACGGCATGAAAACATTTATACTATTTCTTTAATGCTTATATAAAATAATATTCAGTCAGAAATAGGATTATTTAATAGAAAATGAAAGCCCACGATACATATTACCTTCTGACAAACCTACATGATGTACTTTTATGTACGTTACATTATTAAAGAAAAAAATCAATACAGGTGAGGACAACAGTCTTCAAAACTAGGAATGTCTGATATCCCATTAAAACTCAATTTTCTGACTTACATAATGTTTAACAACATTTAAACACAGAAACCCCAGATTTTAGCTTTTCAGAAATCCCATTGTACCATGCAATTAGTGAAGTTAGTTTCTCAAAAATTCAAATAATCAAATGATTACACAACACAAAGTCTTTGAAACCACTAGTTAGCAAATTTCTGGAAAATGTTAAATATACTATTATTGTGTTGGCACTTGTCTTTTCATTTTCTCCTACCCTGATTACAGTCTTTTGTATAAGCAATAACAGATGTGTTTTCATTACAAAGGCTTTCTTTTTCCCTTATACAAAGAGTGGGTCAAACATGTTAGATCAACTATTTAATTACAAACTGATATGTATCAGTAGGCAAGTCTCATGACTTTACAAATTTATCTACATATTGGGAAAGGAAAAAAAATTAAAAGCTGCATTGTCACATAGCAAGCATATTCAAGAGATGCTTCTCTAACTGCCAACACAGAAAACAAGTTTCCTTGTGTCTCAACCAGTGCAACCCGATGCAACACAGCTAAAAATACATGACAATCTAAGTGCACAATTATTTTAAGAAAATTACGCAACAGGAAGATGTGAGAGATAAGCTTTGAACAATTTTAGAGGCATTATTGTATCAGATGAATATGGAACATGTAGGATTTGGGTTTTTCTGTGAGTCTAACCTCTTTAGGTCAAAAAAGTAATGTAAAATTTAATTTTAATTTTTAATTTCTTGAAAAAATAAGTCAGTTTTGGGCAGATAATCCACAGGAAGGTAAGCTAGGTTATCACGTGTGCTGATATGTTGTTATTACTGAAGATTTCAGTTATAAAGATAATGCTGATTTCTTAGATCACCATTGAGGTGTATAGGTTCTGCGAGGTAGAGGTGGGCAGAATTTGAATTGAATGACATTTAGCAGTTATAAGTATACAAACAGAAAAAAACAATCTTTAGAATTTTTATTAATGAGGTTTGTCAGATTGAATAAATCTGGCTTGTCTTTTTTAGATCTGAGTTTCAATACAGTATCAAAAAACACCCCAAAACAATGGCTTTCCTGTTAAATGAGCAAATTTAATTGCAGGTCACATAGGTGACAGAAAACAAAAACCACAGTTAAAATATAAAGCAAACCCTTTCCAGACTAGAGAGAGAATTTATCAGCTTTCTCTTCTGCAATAATAAAAAGCATATATATATTATTTATCTCACACTTATAAGACTTCTTTCCTAAGAAGAAACATACCTATAATTGGTGTTGCATTATGAAACAAAATGGATTCTTTGGGATACCAGATACAGAACTCTTGATTCACAGAAATTTGTGCAAATGCTTCTGTGTACTTAGAAATCAGGCTTTTTGTGCTGTTGTATATTTTCAAAAAATGCTTCATGAAAATCTGGAACTTCATCTTCTATTTTTACATTTAAGTAACACGTACCTCAGTCTACTCTGTGCTTATTAGATAAGAATATTTACAAACTTCGAAAATATGACATTTCAAAACTCTTAGTCTCCTCTCTATGGTTTTCTATAAGCCAAAGTAAAAGAATTGTTTCAGTATGTTCATGTATGATATGCTTGCCATCATGTTTATAACAATGAAATTTGTCTTCAGTTTAGAAACCTTCAAATAATCAGAAACAAAACTCATTAAATCTCATTGTCTTTTATAAATGGAGATACTAAAACTGCCTCCTTTCTAGGATCTAAATGTGCAATGTGATATGATTTGGAAAGAGATCTGATAGCTGATTCTTGGCTTCTGTTCTCTCTTCCTGGCTGCTGCAGAAAGGAGTGTTTTCAGCAGGCAAAAATTGACAGAAATACAGAAGCTATGTTGGCAAGCAAGCTCACACTTGGCCTTTACCAGTTGGTGCATCAGGCTGATAGCTGGCCAAAAATAAATCACAACAAAATAAAATTGGACTGATCTTGAAAGAGGAAAAAAGCTCCTCACACACCCCCCCTACCATATACACGTATAGATAAAAGAGAGAAAGAGGTGAAAACTCAGAAGCATAACTCATGCAGAAAGGGAAAAAACAGTCCTAAAATCTTTTAATATTATCTCTCCCATCTTTGCACTCTCCACACTCTCCACTGTTGCCTGTTCCACTTCAGTCAGAGAGAGCTTTCCTCAATTAATTCCAAGCTCATTTGCTCCTCTCAAAGGATCTTGTTTTCTACATCACCTCGGGCATTAAGATTTTTTTTCCCTCTTTTCCTGGAATGCTATATGAAGCTGCAGGGAGCTGCAGAAGATATATTAATCACAGCTGTTTCTTATAGCCTGTGGGATGGAAATCTTATCTTTCTTTTCTTTTTTCTTTTTTTTCTTTTTTTTTTTTTTGAAACAAAGCCATTAACTGAAACTTCAGGAAAAGATCTGAAAGATTTGGAAGATCATGTTCAGCAGCAGTAGTATATTATTACACAATTATTTCAAGAAATTCTAATGATTTAATTGTTAGGGAAATAGTCTCCTGACTTCTATTCCTAGGTCTAATCAGAGATGTCTGAAATCTAGAATTTAACAATAAGCCTAACTCATTGACCTTCTCAGTATCTAAAGTTAACCAATTTATTAAAAAGTAAAAGACAGTTTTAAGATTTGACTAATTGATGACTTCTGTTGGACAAATGTTTGAGGTACTTGGCTACATTTTTAAAAACATTAAGAATATCACTATGTATATTTCACAGATGGGGAAGACCAAACTCTGAAAATCATTTAAATGCTGCTGTCAATCAGTTCTAAATGTTCTTCAGCTCACTTATTTTATAATCTATTAATATGCTATTATGCATTATCTATTAATACACTATTATTATCTATTAATACACTAATAATACATTATTAAACATGTCTTCCAAGCAATGTTAATGGACTCTAAAAAGACTCTAAAGTCTTTTTTGCCTAAGGTTCCAAATTATATTGAGGGGAGAAGCTGTATGTGGTGATAGTTTGACATAAGCTTTTGGTAGTGAAAGTGTGAAAGTATAACTAAACCTATAAACTGCAGAACTACAAGCATAGGACACAGCTTGCACCTTCAGTCATTTATACTTAAGGGGAACTCCACCAGGAAGTGGAAGGTCAAAACATCCAGAAACAGATTCTAAGGCAACAGATTTCATACTCAAAAAAAAAAAAAAAAAAAAAAAAAAAAAAAAAAAAAAATTTTAAGGTAAAATTTGATGGATGTTTGCTCTGAGATGTTCTTCAGAAAATTTTAGTAGTTCAGGTGTCAATTCAGAACTAACATATTTTTCACTATCCAATGGCTGTTCAGTGGCTTTTGAGAAATAAGGTCATTTCCTTTACTTACACGTTTTTCTGTGCTCCCTGGGACAATATATTCTGAAACCATGATAAAGACAATTGGATTTATCTTACTCCTTTGGTGCAGAAAAGTTTTATTATTGCTAGTTCATACTGAGGGAAGTCAAGAAAAGAGAATGTGTGAAGATTCCTCACCCATTTATGTCAGTTATTTTTGCAAGTGAGAAAAGAAAGATCATTCTGAGTAACCCAGCTGACTTTGTGCTACAGTGTTCTGTATGGAGTACTTACATGCTGCTTTTCTCTATTTTTTTCTATCATAATTGTTTTTTCCATCCATTGTGTGAAGAAGAGCAACTGGATGCTTTAATACATTCTACAGCTGCTGGACTTTTGTCCATACCACAAAAGGAGTAGCTTATTGAAAATATTTCAGGAGTAGAACATAAGATGCTACTTTTAGAACATAAAAAGTAAGAAAATTGCAACATTTTCCTCTAGACGTCAAGTCCTCTGAAGATAATTTATCTAAAAGTTCACTTTGCAACAAACAGGAATACCTGATAGGGCTGCTTGCTGTGGAAGTATATTTAGATTCTCTTGCAAAAAAAAGAAAAAGTTGTTGTTTTATTATAGTTACTGAAAACTTTCTCTTTCACCAAGACAGAAAAAAATCACAGGCAGAAATAATAATGTTAACAACTAGAATCAGGTATTGTATTTCCAACTTTTTTCCAATACTGTATAAGAAACATAAAGAGACTTTGGTTTGTTAGAACAGTTTCATACTTTCATTTATTTGCAGCTACTTCTTTAAGTAGTTCCCACACTAAGTACATCCTTTCCATTCAGTAGGCCTTAGGAAACAAGCTCTTGGATACATTTCAAGTGTCATTTAGCTCTTCAAAAGAGCTTATTTAGTGTATTTTCTTGCATTGTTTGAGGAGCTGCCAACCTCACCACATTCAATTTCCAATGAAAACTTTTCCTGTTAAAAAATTGGATTTCTCATCTCACATTATCATACATCAAGCAGAGCTTCAGTAAAGATGTTGAAATTACATGATAAACAGCATTCAACATGGAACAACATCCTGGTATTATCAGAAACTGTAATGTAATAGGCTTTTCCTTATTGTATTCTGGGAAAAAAAAAAAACAGTGAATACTGAAATAAAATTTTAAAAAGCTTCACGATTTAATTGTTTTCAAAGTATTTTTATTTTAATCATTCTTCTGAAAACTCAGATGGACTATGATCATAGAATGTTAGAATGCCCCGGGTTGGAAAGGACCTCCAAAGTTCATCTAGTTCAACCCCCTTGCAGTAAGAAGGGACATCCTCAACTAGATCAGGTTGGTCAGAGCCTTGTCAAGCCTGACCTTGAATGTATCCAGGGATGGGACCTCCACCACCTCCCTGGGCAACATGTTCCACCACCCTCATAGTAAAGAAATACTTCCTAAAGTCCAATCATAAAGTATTTAATTTTCCCATGTGACCCCAAATGCTTGGTTGTCAATTCTTCATTATCTCATTCAATCTGAATGATTTAAGAGGGACTCACAAGCAGTTTCTTACTACACATGGTGCCTTTGTGAATACTTCACTGATAATGAGAAGTAATAAATACGCTTATGTCTATGGTAAAGAGACACAAACCACCAACCGTACCAGAGGAGAATAAGAATTTTTCTAGAGTCACTGCAATGATTTGGATATTTTTGAAACACTATTCTTCTTTTTTTTTTTTTGGGGGGGGGGGGGGGGTGGGGGTGGTAAGTATTAGAACAATAACTATAGAAATTATAATACATTATAAACTTCATCGTCATAGGAAAATTAGCACCTCTAACAGTGAAAATCATCATTACAACCCTCTGAGTTATGAAATGTATCTCTAAAATAGTTGATGAAGGTCATAGTATATTTAGGTTTTCAGAAATAAAAAGAAAAGCCAAAAGCCTTCACACACAGAAGGGTGACAGATATCTGAAGGATATTTGTATAAGTATCACCTGTTTATTTTGGGTCCCTTTATGATTAATGATGTGATATAGGCAGTTCCAGAGGTTCACTCATCCCAACTATATTAAGATCATTATATATCTCTCCACTGACCATGGATAGTACATACTCACATACAGGTGCCAATAAATGTCAAAGGTGAACTAAAAAAAATGCAATTGCATTGTTCATGTATACTATTAGTTTCTAAACTTACAGTAAGCACTCAGAATCTGTACCAATGTATAGCGAGAGCTTGAAATAGACTTTTATTTAGTGTCAACTGATAGTTGAAAGGCATGCAAATTGTTAGTTTGGAAATTCATCTGGGACAAAAAATACATGAATAGAAGGTTACTAGTGCACAGCTGGAATGTCCTTGAGTTTCATTATTACACTGACACATTCATATTTATTGGTAGTTACCCATATTGAGCGAAGATCTATGTTTCATATGTTAGGTCAACATTTGTCTGAGGTAAAGGTTCTTTGTGAAACTGGTATCATTTCTATTAGTCACTACTAAAGAAACACAGCATGCAAAGGGTCCTTTCTACAAAATAAACTGAGACTGGTCATTGACTAAACCAGAGAATCTGGGATGTTTTATTATCCCTGAAGTCCATCAAAAGTAAAGGGCTATTGTTTATACCCCAAGAGCTGTGTTATGCAACCAAGGTGAAAATGTGCAAATAAACTGTTATTTCTGATCCAGGGATGATTTATTTTCAAGATAACTGTCAACTAAATTAACTTCTGTTTTTCTAATAATCTCTCCCTCCCAAATTTCAGGCTGAAATATATATAGGCTTTTAGGCTAGCAGAAATATACTTTTTTTATTCTTGTTGGATTACTTTTAGATCCATTTCACCTTGAGATGTGTTCAGAACAAAACTAAAAATGGGTCAAAAACATCCCTTCTTCTTTTAATCTAAAAATTTTGCCTGAATTTGAACAGTATTAAGAAATAATTTTAACCACTGCTCACTTCCAATTCCTTCAGTGAATAAACTGTTATTCAAAAAATTTTTTCCCAGAAGTAAAAAACAACTATTGATTGTAGATTTCCTGTAAGAATAGAAGATTTTTCTTTCCTTTTTAGTTCTCAGTATGATAATTCAGTGAAATGAAATACTATACAAAGGGGTTTTTTTTGTGTCTTAGATTGGCACAATGCTATCCTCCTCCCCCTCTGTCCACCTACTCTGTTTCACATTGTTATTGATTTCTGTCATTTACAACTTTTAGAAGTGGAAGAAACAGAAGAAATGA
Source organism: Todiramphus chloris collaris (assembly GCA_025345505.1). Taxonomy (NCBI): domain Eukaryota; kingdom Metazoa; phylum Chordata; class Aves; order Coraciiformes; family Alcedinidae; genus Todiramphus; species Todiramphus chloris. Next base: position 6,916,039 of record JANVCC010000076.1, on the reverse strand, counting down.
GCTATGGAACCAGAGCATCAAGCACTTAGAGTTATGAGAAAGTGGTGTGTACCTGTGCCATGCACAGATGCAGTTAGACACATATTTTGATTTAGGTGAATCTAGTAATTAGTGTGTCAGAAGAATTTCTGAAGGAAAGATTAAGGGAATAAACAGCCATACACCATGAGACTGCAGAAAAGCACAGGCAAGGTGATGTAGTTTTTCCTTGAAAGATAAGATAAAAGCAACCTGGAGTTGTTAGAGAATTTGCACCCTCAAAGATGAAAAAAGATGCAAATGGATCACTCCCTTGGGTACTCCCATATTTAACTTTTATGAACAATAAATGCATTTCCATATTCCCATTTTTAATCTGTATTGCACCTTCTTGGCACTTACATTACAGAGAAGAAAATAATAGGAAAAAAAAAATAAAAATCTTTAAATATTTAGAGAATTGGACTGAAAAAAATGCATGCTTCCCACTTCTGTACTTGCATGCAAATATTGGTGCCTGCCAAATGCATACAGTGTAACCCCTTATGGCAACAGGAAGCCCATGGTGACTTCTGGTAAGATGTGAACTCTCTTCATCCAGTGCCAAAAGATTGTTCCTAGCTCAAACAAGGACTCAGGATTGAAGATCACCCCAGATGCAACTCTGACAGTCAGTGGAAAGGAGAGTGGGAGATCTAAACCTCCCATTTCCCAGTGAGAGGCCAATCTGATAACATATATATTGATTGTAGCAATGAGTATTGGTCAACTCCAGTCCTTGAAATCTCTGAGTAGCTTGAGGAACTTTAGTACGTGGGATTCAAGGAAAAATGAAAAGACTCAAAAGGTCAACTAGACATGGAGATTGCTTGGAAGTCAGTAATATCCAGCAGCATAACAGATGTCAATGTGACATTAGGACGGGGACCCTAGAATGCTCAGAAGCTATCCAGCCATTAGCATGTTTCATTACAGAAACTGCATTTTTGGAATTTCCATGGCTTGAATGGGATGGACACTGGTGAAAATATTAAAATGAGAAATCAATGGATCAATTGCTTGCTCCACCGCCTATGGGAATCAAGCACATCAAACAAAGAGCTCTGAGTAGTCAGACAAGATACTTAATGTAATGTACAGTCTCTAAGAACCAGAAGAAAGGACAGATCAGCTACTTTCGAAATCCCAGAATTTTAGATGTCATTCTAAAATTTGCTGCATATGAAGTCAGTAGCTGGGAATCCATGCATTAAAGATCTCTGGCTACACATCTGATTGTGGTATATAATAAATTAAAACTGAATTCTGACTGTCAAAATGGAAAAGGAGAAGATTATAAAATTCTCTTCTCAATAGTTCCACACTTACCAGAATACAGAAAGACAGAAGCTATAACATTAAGGAGGTAAATATTTGACATGGTAAAAGATAAAAAGTGTTTTGCTTTTGTGAAATGCTGTCTCAGTTATAGCTTCCTCTGCAATTTATGTATGTATTAAGGAACAGGTCAGCTAGAATAGTTCTTGAGCTAGGAACCAAAATGTTTCCAACATAATCAGTCAAAGCATCAAGAAATATGGAGAAAATAATTTAGCTGTCCACTTACACACCTAAAGGCAATAAAAAAAAAAAGCTCTGAAATGCCCTATTTATTAGAATATATTCATTCGCTTTTATATTATTGAAAGGTATAGGGAAGATTTATAATATTATAATGTTAAATGTTTAATGGCTGTAATTATCTGGGAAATACTGAACTAGAAATGTGTAAGAATTTATTTAGTTTTTTCTTAAATAACATGTCTTTATCAGAGTCACACTGTGCCTCTACAATATCAGCTTCATTTACTGCAAATTGTTAAAGCAAATCTCAAGTAAATTTCACCTAAACACTTGCATTGTGGATACGGGTCCTTATCACTCGCTATTTTAGTCTTACAAATCTGTTTCTAATTTGCCATGCTACCTGCCAGATAGATTTTTAAATATATGGGGTGGGTTATTGTCAGAAATAGGTTAACAGAATCTCTGGCTTCTGTCACTGTTGTCACAGTAGCTCCAAGTGTCAGGTTTGGCTGAAGACAAAAGAGCAGGTTTCTGGGATGCTGTCTTAGAAATATAGAATACTTCTTACTTATTGAGAGGATTAGCAAGGGTCATATCCTAAATTAGAGGATGTCGGCTCCCAGAGCCATTCTGCAGAATAATCTCTCAGAAAGCTAAACACAACAAAAATAGACTAATAAATAGATGTTATAATGCATACATATTTAAGGTCAAGTAACAGAAATAAAAAAAGTAATGTAATAATCACAAAACCTATCCTGATAACATTTGCTGTAAGAAACAATGATTCTGAAAAGAACTCATGGATAATGATGAGTGAACTCTCAGTGCTGTGCCCAAAATAATAATTAAAAAAAAGATAAAATAATAAAAAAAAAGTTATCATTGGATAAGCAAAAAGGAGAATACTGAGTAAGATTAAGGAGAACATGCAATCTTTCATTTGACGTTTGTTGACTAATACTGTAATAGTGTTCATAAGTCAGAATGGATGTTGATAATGTAAAGAGAGTCTAACAATAAAAGAAGTTCAAGCAGCTACTGTAAGGAGCCTAAAAAGAACATAAACCTGGAAATGAAAAGAGAGAGGGCTTTATGATCTGGTAGCCATCAAGAAAAAGTTACCTTTGATTTCCAGTGGTTATCACCAAAACTTGATTAGTACAGACCAAATCACAACATCCATTGATTAACAAAGAGGAAATTAGCTACTAGAAAAAATGGCTGCTGTTATGTTGGATTCTCTGTAGTTGAACATTTTTTATTCAAATATTAATCACTAAAAGAAACACCAGTTCAAACAGGAATCAATTCAGATTCATCAAAAGGTCAGGAAGTAAACAGAAAATAAAGTGCACCACTTTGCATAGGCTGCATCTCTGTTAATTAAAGGATTTAAAAAAATAAATACAAGTTCTAAAGCAGTGCATATCTGTGTTTATACCTCAGAAAAAGCTCTTTCCAATTGCCTGCTCTCCTTAGATGCCTATTGTCCTGGTTTGAGTGAGAACAGAATTCATTCTATTCAGTGATTTTTCTTCTCAGCTCAGTTCTAACTAACTGCACTTTCTGAAGTTAGCAGCCTGTTGTCACAGGCAGTGTCTGCTCTAGCAGTGATAACACCCCGTGTTTGAAGTTACTACCAAGGATTGATATGCAGACCAAGGCCACTGCTGGATCTTGTGTACCACATTGCAGGGTGCAGAAAGTGAAAGGCTGCACCTGCAGGGAGAAATGGACAGGACAGGTGACCCTAAATTGACCAACAAGGGATTCCAGCTCATATACATCATATTCAGTACAAGGCTGAGGGATCTGAAGGGTCTTTGTCTCTTCTCCTCTCTTGTACCACTTTGACAGCTTTGCTTGGCTTGGCTCAGGTCCTCTTTTGGTTCCTTCCTCAGAGCATCAAAGGTGGATTCTGTTTTGCCTTCCGGTACCAGAATCCAGCTCCTGAATACAGCTCCCGAATACAGCTCCTGAATACAGCTCCCGTCTGCTGCGGGGCTCAGTCTGGAACTCCCTCGATGCCTGCTCTACAGCATCAGTGGTGATAGTGATGTAATTACCATCAGGGAGGTTGGATTTGATACTGGCTTTGTATATATTTGTATATATTCCTTTTTTTTTTTTTTTTTCATTAAAGCTGTTCTAGTTTCCTTTTCTAATGGCTAGGTCTCTCTCCCTTATTCCTTTTCTTTTCCCCTCTGGGGAGGGAGGGGAGTTAAGAGAAAGCACCTGTTATATGTCTAAGGGGCCGCCCTGATCCTAAACCGTGATACCCATATTCTTGCTAACAGTCAGCAATTGCATCCATCTCTCAATCCAGTAGCAGTGACAGAAAAAAAGGAAAACTCTGAATGATGCAAACAGAAAAAAAGACCTGCATCTCAGTCTTGTTCCTCCCATACCCATCTCAGAAATGGACCTTTTGGCTTACAGATTTTTATGATGAAGAGCTTGCTAAAAAAGCACATTAGACAAACTAGGAAAATATTTAATAGGACAACCTGTTAACAAAGCATTACAAAGTCCAAAGTCACAAATATAATAGGGACCGAGAAGATCTCTTTTCTGCTACCTTTTACAGATTGACTTTTGAAGTAGAAATAATTGTTCTCAGAAAGGTAAGCTTTTCTTTTATTCTTTCAACCCTGAGCACTCCCAAGAACACATTCAGTTATCACAATGGTTCTCCAGCATTCTTCTCCATCTAGCTCTCTAGAGGACTGTCGGTTAATTCAGAATGAGGTGAATGCTATGAACATTACAGATTTTCATAGCACACAGTAAAGTTATCCAGAAAAGTGAAAATATGTGGTCTTTGAATAATTTTACAATTCTGTCCATGTTTTAATGCCTTTAATAATGATAATGGGATACTTGTATAGATCCTGACTGAAGATTGTTGTATGTTTAGGAGGTAGCGATCCACATAATTATTATTCTGAGCAGGTGCAGGGCTGAGTTGCACACACAGTTTGGCTTTCAGGGCTGTGCTGTGCTACACAAACCCTTTGGATGCAGAAAAACCTCCATCAGCTCAAACAGAATGGTAGGAGTTGGAAGGAATGTCTGGAGATCATCTTGTCCAACCAACCTGCCAAAGGGTCACCCAGAGCACATTGCCCAGGATCACACTGTCCAGGTGGGCTTGGAATCTCTCCAGAGAAGGAGACTCCAAAACTCCTCTGGGCAGCCTGGTCCAGGCTCTGGCACCCTCACAGAAATTAAGTTTTTCCTCATATTCAGATGGAACCTCCTGGTTCCCAGTTTGTACCTCTTGCCCCTTTGTCCTGTCATGGGGCACCACTGAGAAGAGTCTGGCCCCATGCTCTTGACCCCTGCCCTTTAGATATTGATCAGCATTGAGTCTTCATTTCTCAAGGCTAAATGTCCCCAGGGCTCTCAGCCTTTCCTCCTCAAGAGATTCTCCAGTCCCCTCCTCATCTTTGTAGCCTGCACTGGACTGCCTCCAGTAGTTCCTTGTCTCTCTTGAACTGGGGAGCTCAGAACTGGACACAATACTCCGGATGTGGCCTCACCAGTGTAGAGTAGGGGGAGAGGAAAACCTCTCTCTGCCTGCTGGCTGTTGTAACAGAAGTCTGCAGACAGCTCCCATTTGGTACCAAATACTATGCCACCTGTGTTGCCTTACGTTTATTTTAAAAGGCTGCAAGATGTTCTCATGAGAACATCCTTTATGAATATAGTTGTTTTCTTGTAAGGCAGTTATATAATAGCTTGAGTGACCACAATGGAGGACTTCTCTCTATGAATAGTATGCCCTTTTTGCAGCACACTGTGATAAAATCCATCCAGGTTTTGTCTGATGCTGCACAAATGTGGAGTGCTCAGCATCTGAAGGGATGCAAGATTTACTCTCCATATTCTTCTTATTCTGTTTTATTAAAAGAGTTAATAAGCTATTTGTTGTCAGGCCTTTCTTGAGATATGTAGAGAACTCTCCACCATGTCTCTCTCATCTCTCCTTATGACATTTCCCCCTCCCTGACCCATTACAGAACATTATTACTGAAATGTAAGTTGTGGGCTACAGCTCACTCCTTGAAGTGAGAATTATCATAAAGGCCATCTAATGGGTGAAGGAAATGAATGAAAAGAACCTTTGCATTTCTTATTTTTCACTTGAAGCTTGTGCAGTTGAGCAAGTGCACAGTGCATACTGAGCAGCTGATTCTGATGTGGGTCAGGTAATTCCTTCATTTCACCTTATTAAAAAGTTCCATTGGGAAAAAAAAAAAAAAAATTATACTGCTAGATTATCTATAAAAACCTCCCCTAAAGCAGTGAGGCTAGCTAAACTCTAGAGGATCTGCATGAACAGCAATGCTTTGAGACACCTCTTAAGACATGGATTACCTCCATGTTTCATTCAGTAGGGTAATAATAACTCAAAACAAATTTCAGTGTCTTTGGTGATTTCCCATATCTGATGTCAGATAGTTCATGGGAGCAATGTCAATGGATTACTCACCTAATACAGGAAGGATATACTCAAGGACACTAGCAGTCTCTTCTACTGTCTTTCAGGAAATTGTTTTTCTTGAAGAATTTAGACTGCAGATTTAAAACCTCTAGCTAGCAGAAGGCGTCCTTAAAATTGCTTATGCAAATATATAACTTCTCCCATTAAAAAATAATGTTAATTATTTAATGAAGCATGCATTATCTTCTGTAAGCTTGGGCCTAGTATTCTTAGGCTTCTTAGTTAAAGCTGAAGAAAACAAGTAAACCCATAATTCAACAACACATTTGGCAAATTCTGAATCCTGTATCAAGAAGCAAATGAACAAACAATCCATCCCAGCTCTCCAGCTTTCAGAATTCTCAAGAGCACATGTCTAATTATTCCTCTATATAAATGAACAGGCATTTACTTTGACATATTGCACAACTTCCTTGGCACCAAATCACAATTATAGAAATATTCCACAATACACATCATATATTTCCTGATGCCCAACAGAACTAATTCCAATTCCATCTACTTAGTGATCATTCCTTTGCTAGATTTTCTTGAATTATTCTTTCATTCAGGAGTAAGCTTTGTCAGTTTCTATGTCAAATCCTTATAGAATTTCTTTTTGAAAGATGAGAGGGGGAAATATTTTGTTCTTTAAATTTACTTATTTTAGAAAAATCACATCTGCAAGGCTAACTTCTATTAGAAATGTGTTAACGGAGTGTTTAAATCCTTAGTATTTGCACAAACTCTGAAAATTCAAATAAGTCAGCTGTTTTCTGGATATTAATGTTGAAAAACCACAATATCTCTTCCTCTACAAAGTGGAGCATTTGGAAACTAGTTAAACTTTCACTATCATTTAGAATAGATATTTATTCCATTCTTATGTAAGACACTGTGTACATTTGCATTTCACATATCGGTCTTGCAGTGGTATACGTATGCCTAACTTTCTATCGAATGGTCCTATTGAGTGGGTTAGATAACTTCAAAAGGTTAAAGCGTAATTTAAAATCCAATGGTGAGACACGTGAATAAAGAGAATTCTTGATTTGTGCATAACTTTTTTTTCTTATATATGACTCTTGAAAAGACACCTAAAGTATATAAGTTAAGCCCATCACTTTTGAGTAGTTAGTCTATATTCAGGAATGAAAATACATCAATATGTAACAACACAAGCTTACAAAACGAAGAAACAGAAACTCATCTGGCATTCACTAAGTCTGTTGGCATGTGCCAGTGAATTTGCAATCAGGCACAGAAACAGCCAAGCTCACAAAGTCTGCATTTTTAGAGCCATAGCAGTCATCCTATAAATTATTCTGCATCTAGGTCCCCATAAATAGCAAGACAGATGCACAATACTAGTGTCAGTTTTACAAAACCTTATCCTAGTCAGCAAGATGCTGCAATAAATAAATTAATCATTATTAATGTCTTTGATATGCATCTTAAAAATATGAAATCAAGATAAACTAATTTGGAGTTTACGTGACTGCAATATGAATTGCCAATGGTATTTACTTGCAAATTCATTTTTTGAGGACAGACTCAATTTCCTTCACTCTCAAAACCAACCTTGATTTCTACATTATTCGATAAGAACTACAGAGTTATTGCTAGAGTTGATAGTGATGCACAGTGGATCCCCTTCTCCTATATATTTTCATGTTTGTACCTATCTGTCAAAACAATAGTCCATACAGTTAGCTGCTTCTTTCAGTTTTGTTCACAACTAACAACTCTGGTAAGAAGTTTTTGACCCAATTGACAAGAGAACTGTTGAAAAGTCATATGACTGATTTTTTCCCTTGAGAAAAATCACAGTTTCTTTTTTTTCCTCTAGTCTCAAGTACCATCAGATAAATAAAGCTTCTCATACATAATTAGGAAGTCAGAAGAAAAACTTCACATGAACAGATAGATGTCTATAAATATGATATACAAGTTCCTGAATTTCATGAATCATATTTACAATGAACTTAAATCATTAAACCTGGGAGTTAGCTGCATCAGAAATAATTTTTTTCAGAACTAGAACATAAATTAGAAAATAACTAATTGCATTCTTAGGCAATGTCTATATGGAAGATAACAGCTACCGACTCTGGTACAAAAGGAGCAAAAGCTATGTTAAGAAATGGAAAATCAAAGCCCCAAACTCTTCAATTCTGGTTCAATACCTCCACAATATAACCATTCTTTGTGGCTCTGGGTCAATGTTCACTATAGTTTATTAATAAAATATGATGTTTAACAAAAGTTTATGACACACTTTTTTTTTTTTTTTTAATTTGTAGTTAAACAAGTGTTCTGAACATCTCAGAATCCTACCACTGCAAGTTCCCTTGAGACAACTTTAAATCTCACTCACTATGATATAATTTTAGCAGGAGACACCAGATGGCAATGCATTAAAAATGTGCATAACGGTGACACGTACAAATATATATGTGCATGTAAATGTGTGTATACACACATATATACACAAACACATGTATTGCAGTTCTTCAATTGGACACCAGATAGTAATGGATACCAGAGCAGATACAAACCATTACAAGCCTTCTGTGGTCATTGCTATGGAGGTAAAAACTCATTTGCTTTTGCAGCATTTGGCACTTTATGCATGTTGAAGATTTAATGGACAGGAGATGGGGGAAGTGAGTGGGAGTTCTTTATGTGTTTACATATATTTTGAAGAGTATAGGTCCATTTTCAAGTTAATCAAAAAGGAGTTTGGGTGTATGTCTTTTATTTTTAGCCTGTTTTCTTAGCATGTTTTCTAGTTCTTAAGTAGGAGGAACAGTTCTGCTCTCTAATTGCAATACTGTAGCATATGGAAGTACCAGAACAGGAAGAATCATAGAATGGTAGGGATTGAAACGGACCTCCAGACATCAAGTTCAACCTCCCTGACAATGGAGGAACACCTAGGGCATGCCACACAGGAACAGATTCAGGCAGGCCTTGAAAGTCTGCAGAGAAGGAGACTCCACAACCTCTCTGGGCAGTTCCAGTGCTCTGTCATTCTCACAGTGAAGAAGTTTTTCCTCATGTTGAGGTGGAACTTCCTGTGTTTCATCTCACTACCATTACCTCTCATCCTATCACAGGGCAGAACTCAAAAGAGACTGACTCCTACTTGACACACACCCTTCAGATATTTGTAAACATTAATAAGATCCCCCCTCAGGCTTCTCTTTTCCAGGCTAAACAGCACCAGGGCTCTCAACCTTTCCTCATAACAGAGAAGTTCCAGTCCCTTCATCATCTTTGTAGCTCTCCATTGGACTCTCTCTAGTATTTCTCTATCCCTCTTGAACTGGGGAGACCAGAACTGAACACAATACTCCAGATGTGGTCACACTAGGGCAGAGTAGAGGGGGATGAGAACTTCCCTCGACCTGCTGGCCACACTCTTCTTTATGCACCCCAGGATACCATTGGCCCTCCTGGCCACAAGGGCACATTGCTGCTCCATGGATAACTTGCTGTCCACCAGGACGCCAAGGTCCCTCTCCATGGGGCTGCTTTCCAGTGGGTCTACCCCTAACCTGTACCCATACATGGTGGTGTTCCTCCCCAGGTGTAGGGCTCTACACTTATCCTTGTTGAACTTCATTAAGTTTGCCTTTGCCCAGCTTTCTAGTCTGTCCAGATCTCACTGCATGGCAGCACAGCCTTCCAGTGTATCAGCCACTCCTCCCAGTTTAGTATAATCAGCAAACTTATGGAGGGTACACTCTATCCCTTCATCCAGGTCACTGATGAAGATACCGAATAAGACTGGACTCAGAACTGACCCCTAGGGAACACCACTACTTACAGGTCACCAGCTGGACTCTCTACCACTGCTCACAACCCTCTGAGTATTGTAAAATTTTGCAATTTGTTCCATTGAAGCCAAAATTCCAGTTCAAGTTGCCTCTAAAGAAGTAGAAATTAATTATGGTGAACCAGTAAATGCATTTTAACTAACAGAAATGTATTCAGAACTCCAAAATACAGCTAAAGGATTGATCACAAAGAGCATGTAGGTTATATACGTGGAAAACAAATATTGTTTTCTAGTTTTCTGGTTGTCTTCCTCTAAAACCTGTTAAAGATTTAGTAATTAAAAAAATAATCATTTGTATTAGATTCTAACTGAATGAACATGCAATTAAAGAAAAAGTAGCTCTAATCAATTATCTTTCTTGGAGTAATTAAAATTCTTTCTATTTATATCAAGTAGTTGCCAGGTGGGAATAGCAGGCCTCATTAATGGTACAATTGAAAACAAAGAACAAAAAAGCTACATTAACATATTGTAGAATTCAGACTATTTACTTGTTTCCTGATTACATTGGTCTCTTTCTCCATTTATTTTGGTGAACTCATGAGTACCATAGAACCAATAACTGAAATGGAAACAGGGTAGATAAAGCTCAGGAGGTACATGACATCTGAAAAAGCAAATACCCTTTGGGTTGTAACACTTTATTCAGTTCCATAAACACCGAGGCCCACCCAGCTTTGCTTTGCAGTTCTGCCCAAAGGCAGAGGCCATGATTGCAAGCACCATGGAGAAAAAAAAAAAAAAAAAAGATTATGTTGAAGAAGCACATCAGAGTCTAATGAGATTAAAAGAGTGGATAGTAAAAGGCAGAGGAAAATGGAAAGAAAAAAAAACAACCCTTTAAAATTTATCTATTTACTTATTTAAAGGAAGTTCACATAATTATACAGTTTGCATGAAGACCAGCATACCACATTTGACTTTTTACTTTATTAACTTCACTTTTTCTATCATCTCTAAAACTTTAATTTTCTAAGAGCATGCTGAACTTGTCAATAGGAATACATTGCACGCACAATGCCAATAATTTACATATACCACTGCAGAAAATGTTCAGTGAGTTCACAGAGATCTCTGTTCAGTGTTCAAGATATTCCTAATTCATAGATGGGTATGATCAAAGATATTTAATTTGACACAACCAGGTCAGTTGATCTATCTAACAGCATATTCTAATAAAGAAGTTAAAGTTTTACACATCTGTAAAGCTGCTGCAGAAAGAACAACATTAAATAGCCCAAAGAGTACTGACAATTTACTAGATATTTTAGCAGATGTTATGAAAAAAATTCCATGATTTCATAAGCTTAAGGGGATGCTGCTGTCATGGGTTTTTGGTTTTTTTTTTTTTAAGTCTAGAATGAAAATAAATAAAAAACACAAAGCAACACCTTCCCAGTAATCAAACTAGATTTTTTTTTCCTGTTTGTACAGTAGACACAAGAAACATTGATTACTTATCAAAAGAACAGACTAATTTGCTGAGGTGTGTGAAAAAAATCATTACAGGGCTTGAAGCATTAGGAGAGTCCCCTTGAAAAATACCATTTAAAAAAATAAGAAAAAGAGCAAGTCTACAGAGGTTTTATAGATTTTCACTTTATCTGGTAGTTTGAGCAATATTCTTTGAAAAGTAACTGCTATCACATGGAATATGATTTAGTTTTATAAAATCAAAACTAAAAGGTGCTATTTATGCTACTCTTACATTTGCCTTCTAGATTTTAAACTGCTTTTTGTTATTTCTTTAATTCTGGTTTATGATGACATATAAACTCTCTGTTATTAATCCACAGGGAATTATAGGACATAACCCTGCAAAACCTGATGGTTTAAAATGCACACGTTGAATTGACACTCATGATACAGACCAAAACCGTATAAAGAAATTACATGAAGTCTTGTCATTTAACTTCCACTAAAACTTCTGAGCTTTCAGCAATGTTTTCCTCCTGTATTCCTCTCTACTCCACACATGGTATAACCATATGCTTTTAGTTCCACCAGGTTTTAAGGCTATTCATTAAAGAGAAAAGAACAACAAACACAGCACTCCCAACCCCGCCTCCCCCCCCCCCAAAAAAAAAAAAAAAATCATGAATCTCGAAACAAAAAAAAAAAAAAAAAAAACACAAAAAAAAAAAACAACCCCCCCCCCCCCCCCCCCCCCAGTAATGCTTTTCAATTGATACGCATGAATTTGTTCCTTAAAAAAGAACCATAGGCCTCTGGCTCAGCAGAGGAACCTGTGCTAAGTCTCAAGAGATGTAGGAAATATGGGGAGAGTGGGGGGAAGGCAGGGAGAGGAAATCAGGAAAATATACTAATTTTTTTTCTTTTTTACTTGATATTTTACTCCAGTTATCAGAACAGCTCTTTTCTGCTTTGGAATCTTGGCCACAATGGGGGGATTTCTTCCAAAATGGCGGCAACAGTCAGAAGACAACAGCTCTACCCATTTGAGTGAGTGGCCTATGTTACCACATTCATGTTGAACTAAAGCATGCTGTTGCAATAATGCAAGTCAACCTGCTTGTTTCACAGTCCTGTCATATAATAAGAATATTTTATTTCTCAGAAACCAGGCTTTCTAAATTCCAGACTTCTGCTGTGATATATAAGCAAACACAAAATCTTCCAAGACACATATTTGTTCTTGCACCACAATTTAAAAAATAAAATAATAATAATAATTAAAAAAAAAAAAAAAAAAAAATCCTTAAGCAATGTTAGGTATCCCAGACTGAGAATTTCCCACTTGAGTCCTTTGTATAGCAATGAGCTAGCAGAACAATCTTAAACTATCAGCATCTAAATCTCCCCAAAATATCTAAGTCTAGAGCAGGTAGTTTGTAGCCATGACTGAACACTTCACTGCTGGACAACTCTAAAGTGAATTGGTTTACACCCTGTAAGCTGGAGTAAATCAGAGAACTGCTTTGATTTACAAGGTGGGATCAGCCACTTAGGCTGTTTATATAGGAAACTTGTTTATTTTTCTGACTTAATAGGTATCTTCTTGGCTGCTCAGAGGCATAGTCCAAAGAATTTACCTCAGTTTTTGTCTAGATAAAAATCCACCAAAAAACAAACAAATAAACAAACAAAACCCAAACACACACTAACCTGATTAAAGGTTATTAATCAGAAGACTGATCACAATAATTATAAAATGAAAGGCTCAGTAAAAATCATAGAATCACAGAATGGTTGTGTTAGAAGAGACCTTCAAAGCGCATCTTGTCCAATCCCCCTTGCAGGAAGCAGGGACATCTGCAACTAGAGCAGGTTGCTCAGAGCCCTGGCCAACCTCACCTGGAACGGTTCCAAGGATGGGGCTTCTCCCACCTCTCTGGGAAACCTGAGTCTTACCACCCTCAGTGTAAAACATTTCTTCCTTCTCTCTAGTCTAAATCTCCTTTCTTTTAGTTTAAAATCATCACCTCTTGTCCTGTCACAACAAGCTCTGCTAAAAAGTCTGTCCCTTGAAGTACTGAAAAGCCACAAGGTCTCCCTGGAGCCTTCTCTTCTCCAGGCTGAACAAGCCAAACTCTCTCAGTCTCTCCTCACATCAGAGGGGTTCCAGTCTTTTCTATAAAAATGCCCAATTATCATACTGTAATTTTTAAGGGTGGCATGATTTTGAGAGATGGGGCAATGTTCTTCTTCAATTTGAGGTTTGTGATGTAAAGCAAAGAAACATAGATCTAAATGTGTGTTCTGCCACATGCAATTCTCATTGCTAAATTGTTCTTTGCTAAGGATCATTAGGGAGTTTTATGACCATAGAGAAAGTAAGATATTCCAGAAAAAAATAATTATAGAGTGTAATGTAGTCATTGTTTCAATCTGCTAGTTTCTATACTGCATTTTGTACTTTAAAGTAAATAGCAGGTACAACAGATTTTCAGTGAAATAAGAAAGGCCATCCCCTCAGGTACTGTGTTTCTGATGATCCATGAAAAAGGTTCGTAATGAGCTGGCGATTGACATTGATTATCATTAAAAGGCAGTGAAAACCCACAAATTGTGCTGCAAAGTTTTCACTGTTAAGTGACTCCCACAACGCTGATGTTTATCAGGAGCAGAATTTGTGCTTCCCTGAAAATGAGATATCAATTTCAGAAACACACATCTCTGTTACTTCCTGTTCAGAGGCAGTAGTTGATACATGAAGATTTTAAAAAGAAACAAAACTTATTTTCTCTCTCATTTAAATTTACGTTTCATAAATATGTTCAAATCCCTCCCTCTTGTTCAGCATGTTAAAGATTCACCAGCGAACAGCAGTATTTCTGTGCTACATGACCTTAGCATGCTGCTAACTGATCACATTTTTTGTTCTTCATCGCTCATGTGTCTTCATTAGAGTAACCCATACCTCACTGTCACACTGTCCACTGAGTCTGGAGATTACTGGCTTTCTCAATACTGAGTCCTGCTGTTTTCAGGACATTTGATAGTAAAATTGATGAAAACTAATTTTGGTGAGATAGGCAGACTTTTTGTAATTTGAATTTAAGCAGCTTCATCAGCGTGCAATTAGAGAATAGCACCATTCTACCATGCTACTGTTCTGCAACCAGCAGTAAGTTTGTTGTGTCAGCAACACAGTGGAGGGCTGTGATAATTTCTCCTTCATTCTCTAGTTATTCAGTATCAACATCCAGCCCAGGAAAAAAAAGAGGTAAAAGCAAGAGCAGTTGCCTGAAGTAGCATTTTCAAAATTAGTAATACTCTAAATGCCATAAAATTCCCCATGATCTGAAGCCGAGAATCAAACATGAAACAGGTAATAGGGTACAGTGGGAAGGGTGGTGTACCACATCCAAACCTTATCAGTAGGAAAAAAAATTATATCCTATTCAGTGATAAAATTAGCTCATTTTAGAAAATATCACTCCTTCTGCAAGCTGTTACTATACTAAATACATGTTAAATTATAGCATCTGTTTTACTAGCTTATTAGAATACCCTTTTTCTCCCTTTATCCTCAGGAAAGTTACCCTCGAAGCACCTTTAGTGAAGACAATCTCACTGGTATGACATGTTACTTTGCATGACAGTGTATCACATTTCTGCATAATGAATTACTGCCTCCCACCCCATTGGAGTACAGGGTGAAACATAATAAGGCTGAGCAGAAGAAACAGCAGCTTAAAATATACTACATTTTAAATAAAATAGGAAACCACAGAGAAACTGTGTCTTCTATGAACACAAGAATGAGCAGGCCCCAAAAAAATTAACAAGGTATATTAACTTGAAGCAGAAAAATGTGATACGCTTCCTTAGTCTTCCAATTTCCCCCCCATGATGATTTTTTTCTGTTGTTGTTATTGAATAATGAAGTGTAGTATAAAACATGCATGAAAAGAGTTCTGATTCATTGGCCCCCTAAAGTATTTTGTCTGACATCGGTTCTGTGTTTGTATTTCTTTGTTTCTACAAGTGTAAAAGATGTTTGGACTCAGTCACCGATAACCTCTTTGCAAGGGGTTTAAAAAAACAACACAAACCAACAATACAGTACATCATATTCCTTGTTCAATAACTACAATTGTTTGGATGCAAGCTTGTGCTTACAAAATAGGACATTTATTTAGTGGCTTTGCTTGACACAAATTTTGCCCTGTGTCAATATGTATGAATTGGCCTAGCTTTTTTTCCCTTAATCAATGAAACATCAGAGCTGCTATGCAGTATCCACAGTATCTCTCTGAATGGAGAGAAAAAAAATAATGTCTTTTAATGTTTTAGACCCTTAAACCATACATGTAGGTACTTAACTAAACCAAAGGGGTTTCATTAAGAAATTCTTCCTAGAATAAAGTGTGCATGTTACCATTTCAGTATTAATAGGACCAATTACAATTTCCTTTTTTTAAATACTTCAGCAGTATGCTTCATCTAAAACATCAATTCAGAACCTTTTCCTGTTTACTTTAGCTCCTGCTACTCTTAATGCCTCCCTGCTGCAACCAGCCATTCATTAGACATTAGGTAGGCGGACTGACACCAACCAAAAAAGCACCATCTATGCAATCCCTCAAATCAGCTCCTTTGACTGCAACACACATCATCAAACATATTGATTAGATGGCAATTTTTTGTGCTAAGCTGAATCCCACAGGAATATAATTAGTGGTTCTCAAAGCACCTTTACACATTGCCGAGAGTCCTCTCAGGTTAATAAAGCAGAGGAGTGAACAGTTTCCTGCACGGCCTGCAGGATTATGACAGCTTTACATATCCACATAAGTGGATCTGTAAGTGACTAAAGGAATATTTCTAGCACACAACTAGACACCTATGAGCTAAGGATTTTGTGGAGTGCCATTGCAGTACATTGCACTTATGTAATATTTTAGTTGTAAAATGAATTAAAGGAAAAATTTGCTTTCCTTTTCCAAAGAAAGATAATTCAGAATTAGGAGTCTGAAATAACA
Organism: Todiramphus chloris collaris; assembly: GCA_025345505.1. Classification (NCBI taxonomy): domain Eukaryota; kingdom Metazoa; phylum Chordata; class Aves; order Coraciiformes; family Alcedinidae; genus Todiramphus; species Todiramphus chloris. The sequence goes on along the minus strand of JANVCC010000076.1, from coordinate 6,899,712 downwards.
GTCATGCAACACAGCACAGTAATATTATGGAGCAGACAATCAAATGTTTCAAAATGTAGAAGTAAACCTAAACCAATCTTAAGTTTAAACCTTGTCTATATAGAGACGGAATTAACTCTGAGAAGTAATTAAATACTGTCTTGTATTAGCAGTTACTGTTCAGTTATAAAACTTTCTTTTACTGGTCCCTTATTATGAACTTTCATATCAGACTTTTCTACAAGATGTACTACTACTTGTTTAAAATGTCTTCTTTATAGTTGTTAATGGACATCAAGTAAATACAGGCTGGAATCCCTCTGCTTCAAAGACAGGCTGAGAGAGTTGGGTCTGTCCAGCCTAGAGAAGTTGTGGGGAGACCTTCTTGCAGTCTTCCAGTATTTGAAGGGGGCCTACAAGAATGCTGGGGAGGGGCTTTCTACAAGGGGTTGTAGTGATAGGATGAGGATTAATGGCATCAAACTGGAAGAGGGTAGATTTAGATTAGAAATTAAGAAGAAGGAACAGGTTGCCTAGGGAAGCTATGGATGCTCCATTCCTGGATGTGTTCAAGACCAGGTTGGATGGGGCTTTGAGCAACCTGGTCTAGTGGGAGGTGTCCCTGCCTATGTCAAGGGGGTCAGAACTAGATGATCTTTAAGGTCCCTTCCAACCCAAACCATTCTATAATATATATGTATATATATTTTTTTTTGTTTTGTTTTTAATAAAGTAATATTGATTTTTTTTTTAATGTATACGTAGATTACAGGTCTATTTGGTTGTAGTGCTTTCTCAGCCTTCATATATTCACAAGGGTCTACTGAAATGTAGTAACAAAATCAACCACAACTCCAGGCCTTAAATTTAAGTTCATATAAAACTCTTGCTTCTTCAGCTTTGATGAAGTGACAATATGAAAAAAAATCTAAATGTGAGCCCCCTGAAGCATGTTTCTTAGATATATAGAAATATCTAAGCCTTCAGAATGCTCAGCACTGTTCTGATTGCATCCCCATACTGCCTGAAGCAGGGCACACCATTAATGAAGTTCTAAAATCCCAGTTCTGTGAACTTCACTCACTAGCGTTATGTCAGTCTCTAAAGATATATATTTGAACTGCCAGACTATTCCATTCTTTTGCCAACCAAAATGTAATATCAAATGCTTTACCATGGAAATGCTATTGCATCTTTTCTATTAATAAACTGAACTTCCAATTTTTTTTTTAATGTCAGCTTCATGACAGACTTTGAAAAATTCATGGAAAGTTAAATGAATAAAATCTGTGAAAGTTCTGTGATTTGTGGAGATGTGGAGTGTTTCCTCAGTTCATAGGAAAACACGGAAATAATAATAATAAAAAAATTCACAGGTGGGTATTGTTCATAAGAAGATTTGGTCTTATGTTGCAGGAGTGGCTTTAGGACAGAATCTTGATTATGTATATGGAGGAGTTCCATAAAGTCCCTTGACAGAAGTTATATTCTGTTGAGAAAATTAGGACAATAGCAAACAGTGGTCAAAAGCACTTAAACTTGAAAACAGCTATTTGCAGATGAAACTGTAGAACTGGTCAGTTCAAATATTTTGAAACTTGTCCCAGTGTCAAAAAAATTCCTTACTGTTTTGTAAACCAACATTATTTGAAGAATACATAAAAAACATCTCAACAAATTCTGTTATGACATACCAGTGCAGCATTTAGCTTCACTTTTTTTTCCTTGTACAAGATACTGAAAAGAGTGCTGTGCTCTAGCTCTAGGATTGCTTCAGAAATAAGAAAAATAAAACCACCCCAACCACCAAAACACCACAAACAAAAATACACACCAAAACCCACAACTCCAGTTGGGCACTGAGGTGACATTGCCACATCTTGCTAACATGAACACCTAATGAGCCAAACAATGTTTTGAATAAGGTTAAATCAAGAATTTGCTTCAGGAAGATACCTTTCATATATCAAGTGCTCAAGTGCTTTACAATGAAAGGAACAGTGGTGAACCATTCAATATAGTGCCACATGAGGCAGTTTTTACCTGTCCTGTACTTGAACATCTGAGCACCATATCTCTTTTAGAAGCCTCAAATGCACTAATAGTTGTGATAAATTTCTGGGAGAGTTTAAAATAAGAAAAAGGGGGGGGGGGGGGGGGGGGTGGGGGGGGGGTGGGAAAGCTCTATCTATTTCTTCAATGTGTAAGGGAGCATCAAACAATTCAAGGATAAATTTTTGGTCTGATAAAGTTAACACAACTTTATTATTTCCTGTCTATATCTGTTGACAATTCTGATTAGAATCGGTGCAGCTCATAAATATGTATAGAAACAGGATTTATAATCTGAAAGCATACAAAAGCACTACCCCAGATTTATCTAAAAAAGAAAGGTGAACTTCAGGATTTTAAAACAAAACAAACAAACAAGAAAAATCCACACAAGTTGGCCATTTGTGGAACTCCTGGTGCTAAAGTACTCTCATTTTTAGACATGGCTAAGGTGATGGTAGAATTTAGAATCAAAATTTGCATCTATTACGTCACATTTTTAGATTGGTGCATCAGTAGGGGGACTAAAACTTCTCACTGAAAAGCTAAACAGAGTCTGCCTACCAGACTAACCTCTTTTCTGAATGACTTATCAGTTTCCTCTAAGTGATTGATAGGAAAATTGTACACAGGGTTTGAGAAACAATTATAGAGAGCTAAAAAAAGAGATAACAGGAGTTATATGGATGATTTTCTGGTTTATATACCCAATTAATGCATTCAACCCCTAAGCATTACACAGGAAGCTCACATTCCAGTAAAAATCTCTAATGTCTCAAATGACCCTTTGAATCATAGAACCTCAGGATAAGTCTCTTCAAACAATTATTTATCCCTCATAAAATTAAGGGATTATAGATTCTTAAGCACACATAAAAAGGTCAATAATAATAGAAGTTTAAAAATATTGCCTCCATTTCTAGATATAGCAGTATAGTAGATTTTTTTAGGACTCATCATGCCAACCATATGTTTGCTTGTTTTTTTGGTGTCTTTGTTTTGTTTCTTTACTAGAAGACAAACAGAGCCTTTTCCTCTTCTTCCTTGGAAGGTCTTTCCGAAACAAAATGATTCTATGACACTACTTTGTTACTTACTGTAATCACAGCTACTTTGGGACATAAACATGTCTCATGTTCTCTGATACTACCTTACTACACGTACTGCAACCTTTTAAACTCAAGTTTGTCTTCACATAGTCTAAGAAATAAAACATTTGATCTCGACTAGCTGAACAAGAGCAAGTAAGGGTCAACTTTCTTCCCATACTGACACAAGCTGCTTAGTTCTATTCATAGTTAAACATGTACTGCCACCTGTGGTCCAGGCAACAGCTTTAAACTTTCTGTGCATTTGGAGAGGCAGTAAAGATGCTATTTTTCAGTGGATGAGAACAGTTTAAAAGGATAGTAAAAAAGGAGCATTAAAACAAATGCAGTTTAGAAAGTAGTACCTTATAAACATAAAAGCAAACAATCAATTCTCAAATCTACTAACTTATCTCTTTCAGAGCTACAACTTAGATTTAAGCAATCAAGGACTGGGTATTTCTCATGGAGCCTTATCTGAATAACATCTTCATGAAGAAACTTTTTTTTTTTTTCTCATTGTTCCTTCACAAATCCCTCATATTTACTACTAAAAGTATCTCAGGGTAGAAATGGCTTTGCTAAAGGATGCAATGTAACCAGGTGCTGCTCATCTTTAATACACAAAATCTTGATTTGTTCAGACTTACATATTTGAACCTAGGTGGAAAGCAAACAGCCCAGATCAAGCAATACATCAGAATAGCTGAAGAGTGAAAAAAAAAGTAGAAATACTTACTGTTAGCTCCTGCAAGTGATATATCTCCTCTCAAACTTTCACTGATTCATCTTCTTCCACCCAAATCTACTCTAGCAGTGTAGTGAATCTGAATTTTGCCTAAACAGATGCGGAGCCTTCACCAGTTTTGTGCTTTCTTAGGCTCACCATACCTGCAGAACTGTTAGATTCTACCTGCACCAGCAGAACCTGCAATTTCCCACACCTTCTCCAGGTCCTCAGCCTGTGCTAAAAGCTGATATGGTGAACCTGTGAGACTTTGGAAGGTGTTTCAGTCAAAAGACTATGAGAAGTCTTGTCTACATCTTTTCCCTATTGCCCTTCTGTCTGAGAGCTGTATTTAATTCAGGCCTTTGCCCTTGATCCTTATCTGACCTGTTGCAGGGGTATCTGTACTCAGCCTTGTACCTTACATCTGATCTCATATCTGCTTTATCACTGCAGACTTGGACTCTGAGCACTGAACTGTTGGCTGTGCTGGGGTACCATGTCCAGATCTGCTCTGCCCTTCTTGTTAGGTACACTGGGATTCTACCCCTCACCTGGCAGGGCACTGTCCTGGTCTATCCTGCTGTCATTCTTGGCTCCCAGCTCAAATTGTTTTCCTGAGCAGCCACTTTTGCTCCCTGGCAACAGCCCCATGCCTCATAATTTTGAAAGACAAAAATGAGACCTACAGAAAGCTGCAAGGTAAAGCTATGAAAATAATTATTTTTAGTGCCTTAGTTTTTGGACAATAAGTAAAAAGTAATAATCTTGTTTCATAAAAAACACTTCATACAGACAGCTGCCAGTATTAGGACTTAAAGACAATGACTATCAACCGTCTGAAGAATCTGTCACATTTTTGAGCTTTATGCCAAGAAAATTCTGATGTGCCTAACTGCTTTAGGAAATGAATTAACAGCATTTGCATAGGAACATAAAAACTTACATGCCTGAGGTAGACATCTGTCAAGACATTCAGCTATATCTGATTTTAGTGAAAGTGAGGGGGTTTTATTGCCCTTTAGAAAATGAACGATGAAAAAGTTGTTTAAGCTCTCAGGTTAAGATAGTTGCCAGTAATCTGGAACACTAAACACCACTTAGAAAAACAACCTGGAATAAAGTATTTTGCATGGCAATAGTTCCTAGAACAGAAACTGATCCCTCCTGTGCACCCTGAATTATTACATTGGAAAGTGTTCTCTCATGTGTGTGTATGAAAACAAATTCCAAAAAGAAAAATTTTAAAAATCAATAGTAAACTCATTAGAAATTTTTATTTGTTAGTGATGAATAAAAAAGTTCAAGGTCAGTTCAGGCTGAGTAAACATCAAGGGCAGATGCTGACATAGTTCAAATCTCATGATAAATATGTTCAAATCTCATGCTAAATAGTTCAAGTCTCATGACATGTCAAACTGACTAAGAAATCTATAAAGTCAGATTTTATTTTGTTAATACATGTCCCTTTTGAAAAGAATTATAGAGGCAGAGGAAAATAATTTATATATATATATTTAAAAAACAGGAAAGGTGTCAGAGCTTGTTAGTGGTAGTTTGATCTCCAACTTTCAGCAGTAGAGCAAAAAAACTGTGGGGTAATCTATTTAAAGCAGGCATTGCTTCGAGGCTGGCTAGACGTTTGTCTGCCTGTGGGAGGTGGTGAGTGATGCTTTCACATCACTAAGTTTTTTTCTCTTTTTAAACAATCTTTACCTTGACCCACAACTTTATTTTCAATTTTCCTCTTACAATTCTCTTCCCCAACCTGCTAGGAGGGAAGCAGGGGAGGGGTGGGGTGTAGGCAGTGAGCAAGTGGCTTGTGGATCCTTAGCTTCTGGCTGTGGTCAACTGACAACAAAGACGAAGCCAAAAATTATGCTCATGGTTCCTTTCTAGATCACCTCGACTATAACTGAAGTGTCATACTGTGAGAAGTCTTGCTGTACTGTTTTTCTACAATACAAAGGAAAATGTGTGTACCTTTTTGTACAGCTGTAAAAATCCTGTTGCTCTCCCTTGCTCTGATGTGAAACCACACTGGCTGCCATAGTACTCAACAGGAGACTTTAGCACACTACAGGATAAAACAGAGGTTATCCTCGAGGTTTAAATGTCAAAAGGAGACCTTGTGAGTGCTGGTAGCACATCCCAGTTCTCTCACAAATCTTAGCTTACAGCATAAAGTATCATTCTGAGCAAAGTTCTGACTAAAACTCCTTCAGTTCAGCACATGTAAGAAGTGATAATACTTATTTCGTCTGTGCTTTCTTAAGTAAATCTTTTTAGGCTCTAAGCTCCCTTGCCAGTCTCACATCATAATATTTTAGCCGCTACTATAACACCTTCTAGTCACCGCTTTAAGAAGCTTGATGATAGCGGGTATCTTGTCTATAAATGAGTAAGAAAATTTTGGTTATTACAGCTCATATTTAATTCTGAATCCAGCCAGAGTAGCAACCTTCCATAGTGGCAAAATAACGCGTTTGTAGAAAGAAGCATTTACTGCTGATTTAGACTTAAAAAATAGGTGGGAAATAGATGATGCTGATTTCTCACTGCTGCAGGATCTGGAAGCCAAGAACAGTTTTCATCATTATCTTCCAACAGTAACAGGTTTAGAAGTTCAATAGTTTTCTCAGGAAGTAGATCTCTATTGAAATTATTTTCTCTGCATGGTCTTCTGCAATGTTCAGTCCTGAAACAAAGTTTGCATTTGTGATGTCTCACTGCATAATAGAACAGTAAGTACTACATAGTGAATTAAAACAATACAGTCATTTTCAGAATCTGCAATAAAAAAATAGAGCAGCAAGGAGGAAAGATTCAAAAGCACTGTATTAAAAGACAAAAGTCTAATAGGTATGCCTATATGGGTAAATTGCGAATAACACTGCATCCAAAACCCAAAAGGTCCATTTGCCTGAATAAATCACAGAATACTAGTCCACATATTTAAGACTGAGGCTAATACTATTTAGTGAATGAATGATGAAAACAGACATATTTGAATAATAAGCTCTGTGCAGCTTATTGTAGTTTGGTACATTCAAAACAGATTGATTCAAAATAATACTGCATTAAAAAAGATTTAATGGGCCATGAGAACATAAAAGTAAAGTATTCTTTTATAACTCATTTGGGCATCCTTAGAAGAAAAGCTTTCCACACTCTGTGGGCAGTTTATAGGTCTAGAAGGCCTCTGTAAATGTCTGTGTTGTTTTCTATACATTTCAAGGCAGCCCATTGTATTAACAAAGGGATCTTGGGCCCTTTTTGGTTCCATGTCATATAAAACTTATTTTATTTCCTTTAAACTATTAAAAACCATAATGTAAAAATGGAAGTTTAGAACTTTGTTGAGCATGCAAGAAATAATAAATTAACATACTCTTGCCATGAAATTTAATATCCTGAATCTTATCAGGAATGCTCAATAAATAAAACCAAGAACTCATACTTTTCTCTTTAAACACATGATCATGGAATGCTTTGGGTTGGAAGGGACCTTAAACATCATCTAATTCCAAGCCCCCTGCTACAGGCAGGGACACTTCCCACTAGACCACTTGCTGAAAGCCCCATCCAACCTGTCCATGAACACTTCCAGGGAAAGGGTATCTGCATTCTCTCTGGGCAACCTGTGCCATTGCCTCCCCACCCTCACAGTGAATTTCTTCCTTATATCTAATCTAAATCTACCATCTTTCTTCCTATCACTACAAGCCCTTGTAAAAAGTCCCTCTACAGCTTTCTGACAGGCCCCCTTTACGGAGTGAAAGGCTGCAAGAAGGTCTCCCTGGAGCCTTTTCTTCCCCAGGCTGAACAACCCCAATCCTCTCAGCCTGGCCGCACAGCAGAGGGGTTCCAGCACTCAGATATAATTTTTTTGGCCTCCTCTGTCCCCGCTCCAAGAGGTCACTCTCTTTCCTGTACTGAGGACTCCAGAGCTGAACACCTCACTGTCATTGGGGTCTCATGAGAGCAGAGTAAAGGGGAAGAATCCCCTCCCTTGACCTGCTGGCTGTGATGCTTTGGATGCAGCCCAGAATGGGATTAGCTTCTCAGCTGCAAGTACACATTGCCAGGGTATGTCCTGCTTTTCATCCACCAAGCCCTTCTCCTCAGGACTGCTCTCAATCCATACTCTGCCGAGCCTGTATTTGTGCTTGGGATTGTCCAGACCAATGTGCAGGACCTTGCACATGACCTTGTTGAACTTCATGAGGTTCACATGGGGCCTGCCTCTCATGGTCCCTCTGGATGGCATCCTTTCCCTCCAGTGTGTTGACTACACCACACAGCTTGGTGTTGTCCGCAAACTCACTGGGGTGCACTCGATCCCACTGTTCACATCACCAACAAAGATGCTAAGCAGCACCAGTCCCAATACCAGCCCCTGAGGAACATCACTAGCCACTGGTCTCCCCTTGGACATCGAGACACTAACTGCAACACTTTGAGTCTAAATTACCCAGCCAATTCCATATCTACCAAGGGTGGTGTCTGTCCAGTTTAGAGACAAGGGTGTTTTGTGGGACAGTGTTAAACACTTTGCACAAGTCCAGGTTGATGACACCAGTTAATGTTTTTGTATGAGGTTATTTGGCTAGTTGGAAACATAATATGCTGATAGCTTTTAGTTAAAAGAAACTCAAACGTGCAAACCTTTTCAAACAGTTGAAATTTCTCTTGCCAAAGCAGCCTTCTGTTCCTGCTGTAACAGAATGTGCAGAAAATGCTGGCAACATGGTGGTTTGTGGTGGTTCATATTTTATATGACTCAGCAGCTGTTGAGAGAGAATAGTTGCAACGCTTTTAAATTTCATGCCTAAAAATTTTTCTGACACCAGGAAGCAGAGAAAGGACTTCTCTTTTTTTTTGGTTGCAGGCCTCTCTATATGCATGCAGGTGTTTCACACAAAAGCTATGAGCAAATTAAGTTAGTGTTTATGACTCAAAAAATATTCTCAACTGTTTGAAGTGTTTCTTGTCCATTAGAGCTGGAATGTTCCTTGCTGTTATCATAATAGTAACAAATCTGGTAATGCATTTCATATCTCAAGTCTGGGGCTCAACTTGTATTTAACCGTCAGTGTTCTTTGGAGCAACAGCATTGAAAAGACACTTCTGTTTCTCACTGCATGCTTAACCTTCATGCATAACATCCAGCAGTTTTCCACTAAGCCATAACTGCAAATGGTGATAGCACCATAACAAGATTTTTCAGTGTGCTTTTCCTAGCCATGTGTAACAGAGACGAGAATTTGCATGTGCCAGACCAAACCCTGAGGCCAGAAGGAAGCGTTAGGTTGTAATTTTATAACAGTCCTTGTGTCTCTCTAGTTTGGAACAGGTGCTTAGTGCCCTGCATTTGTCCATGCCTGCACAGAAAGGGATTGAAAGGGGTCACTTCTCCTAGTCTCTATAACTGGCATTTCTGCTTAAATTTACAGTAGAAAACAACAACTAGATCAAGAAAACAGAATGAAATGCATTTTAAGTGTCTTTCTGTCACATCAGTAGATGTGATTCTCCTTGGCACCGGAATATGCACCTTTTACAGAAAGTTAATTATTACCACAGAACTAATTCAGGGGAATACAGGAAAACCAGATGCAAGCTGTAATCTGAGAAACGCTGTAATTAAAATTGCATTTCTTGAGACCATCACTATCTCTGTCAGCTTCAAAGATGGGAACCTTTTCTACCTGATGTGAATAACCAGAAGGCAAATTGCATCCTGGGCTGTATCAAAAAGAAGTGTGGCAAGCGGGTCAGGGGAGGTGATCATGACCCTGTACTCCTGCATCCAGTTCTGGATCCCCCCAACACAAGAAGGACATGGATCTGTTGGAGTGGGGCCAGAGGAGGCCATAAAGATGTTTTGAGGGCTGGAACACCTCTCCTATGAGGACAGGATGAGACGGGGTTGTTCAGCTTGGAGAAGAGAAGGCTCTGGGAAGATATCACTGCAGCCTTCCAGTATCTGAAGGGGGCCTACAAGAAATCTGGGAAGGGACTTTATCCAAGGGCTTATAGTGACAGAATGAGGATTAATGGCATCAAACTGGAAGAGGGTAGATTTAGATTAGAAATTAGGAAGAAATTCTTCACTGTGAGCACAGTGAGACACTGGCACAGGTTGCCTAGGGAAGCTGTGGATGCTCTATTCCTGGATGTGTTCAAGACCAGGTTGGATGGGGCTTTGGGCAACCTGGTCTAGTGGGAGGTGTCCCTGCCTGTAGCAGCAGGGGTTGAAACTAGATGATGTTTAAGGTCCCTTCCAACCCAAACCAATTTATGATTTTATATTAGTTCTACTTGTCTACAAATTAATATGAATGCCAGGACTAGCTGCTTGGATTTTAATGATAGTCAATGTCCTACCATAACTTCATGGGTTCCTTTTGATCATACCCAGTGTGCATTGTCCAATACTGTTTCTCCTGGTCTTGCATGATACATGTGATTGCCACATTTGTTAAAGAAGTAGAAAGATCATGTTAACTAATATGGAATTATGCCAAAAATATTAAATAAACATTGTCCCTTGACAATGCTAAGGAAATTTAGGAAAATGTACATGAATACATAGAACTGACTTCCAGTTCAAAATTACTCTCACTTCTGCATACAACATCTAACAGACTGTCAAGATGACACAATCGTGGGCTGCACAGAGTTGCACTCAGTTTGACTTTTGTGGGAATGGCACCATAGGTAGCACAAGGGAAAAAAAAATAGAAAAAAAAAAAGATACTGAACATAATAATCAAAAAGTGATTGAAAAGGAACAAAAGAATCACAAAATTAAGGAAATGGTACACAAACAAATAAGGATTATTCCATAGATCTCAAGCAACAAACAGTTATTACATACTATTTATGTACTTAGTGATGTGGGATTCACTACAAGCTATTGTGTCTTGTTTACCTTTTTCAGATAAAATTTAGGAATGTATCAGTGTTCGAGGGATTCATAAATAAGCATTCTCCTAACTCTATATTATTACCCATCTTGAATGACAGCAAACTGATCTTTCTTCCAACATAAGACTATTCTAAGTTCAACATCAAAATTAATCAAACTCCCTTGATTAATCAAAATTACATATTATCATCCTGATTGCAATCATCTATCAAAGATCATTTCCTCCTGTAGTTTATAAGGTACATAATCAGAGCAGAAGAACAACAAACCAAGTCTATAAAATGAAAACACTAACTGATAACTGTGTTAAATAAAATTATTGAGTGGATGGAAATAGTCTGGTGCTTACAAGGCCTCCCAAATATATGTCATGCTGTTCACAAACTCATGTGAGATCATTTCACAGAGTTATTATCACACGCAACAATTCTTTTTTTCCTAGATATGAAGCTTCCTGGTTAAGGAAGTTAAAGTCAGCAATAACTGATACAAATTTGCTGAAGATTCCTGGAGAACATTCATGTTTCTTGACTGTTTCTTAATGTACAGACACTGATCTTGTCCTTACCTGACACTACACTGGCTTTATCATTAGAGAGAATGTGTCCTTCAGGTTTGTTGTCAACTAGGAAATGAACCAGATGGTCTTAACCACCAAAGATAGCAGTACTGAGAAACAGAACTTTTATTTCAGATACACTTCAAATATGAATATACTAGGAATATAGAAAGGAAAGAAGTAATTCAGTAGTGATGTATTGAGTTTTTCTGTTAGCTTGGCTTTTCTCCTCCTTCTCCAGATTGCATGTCTGACCCAGCTCAAAGGGAACATACATTTTCTATACAGAATGTTTTTAGCTGAAATTGTTTCAAGAACATATTATAGAAATACTGCAAATTACTGTAGAGTTGTCTAAACATTTAGAACTAGTTGGTAGATGTCATCAGCATATTACTATAAAATAACTTGTGTTACTTCTTAAGAGATTGGTAACTGACTTTAGGTGGACTGTAGTAGCCTGGCATAGTTCCATGGAGGAAAAATTCCCCCAACATTTTGTCTAAGTTTCTTAGGAACAAAAAAAGAGTTAAAGCTCTATTTTTTCTACCAAGAGGCAGAAATAGATATATCTACACTAACTTGATTAAATCACAACTCTAAAGAAAGTTTTAGCTCTTTAGTGCTTGACTGCTTAACTTGTGAGTTGGTGGTTGAGTACACGTAACACTAAAAGTCAGTCAAGGTTAAATTGGAAGCAATAAACTATAAGACAGAAGAAGGAGAAAAAGAGAAGTCACAACAAGTGTCCCTTTTTTATCAAAGCCAGAATATACTTTAAGAAAACAAGTTTTGAAATGGCTTATTTCAAAAGTATGAAAAGCCACTAAAACTCATCTTGATGACACACCTCTGACCCTGGAAAGACATTATGCAAGTTTTGAAATGGGGATCCTGAATGGGGATGGTCTGTGCTCAGCCCTAACACTTCACCAGCTTGCATATCCATAACATTAGGCCTTAAGCCCCTTTTGAATAACATAACATATTGGAACATCTTGTAATTATATAACCATGATTCTTTGTTTATGGTTTTTCAGATGTTTCTTTTTCATGCTCTTCAGAGTGCATAATGAACCAGACTATTAGACTCATCCTCCAATTCAAAGAGAAACGATTTGTGTAAGAAGTACATGAAGTCCTATCTCAGTCTACACTGAAATTAACAGAAACCACAGACAAGCTTTCATATAATTAAGTTTTCAAAGGCTGAACATGTAATTTTCTTTCATCTTTGTTAACATTGCTGGTTTTTTAATTGATCCATTGTGGTTTTCAAAAGACTGAATAGGCTTGAATGTGAAGTAAGCCTTATGATATCTGGAATTTTAGGAGACTTGGCTTTCAGAAACAGGATGCAATGAATGAAGATGTAGAAAATACCATTTCATTAAGACAAATTTGGAACTGCCTCACTGAGTAATGATATATTAAACACTACGGGCCCAGAATGATTACCAAAATCAAACTAAACAGGTTTTAGGAAAAGAGAAACCAAGAAGTAGAAAAATATTGACTTAAGAAAAAAATCAACAGAAACACCTGCAATTGATAATTTAAGAGACATATTCTCATAAAAAGGACACAAAGTCTTCTTGAAGGGATTCCTGATGTAATAAGGAATATATTGAGCAGTGGCCAGGAGAAAGCTTGAGAAAGAGCATTTTTTAAAAGAGATACTGAGACACCTACTCTGAAGTCCACAGGCATGCCAAGATTAAATTTTCTCTCCTCATTATAAAAGAACTCAGACCTCTGGAGTGGAAGGTACAATAGAAATAGGTAGAAAATAAAAAGAAAATTCCCTAATTAGGATTTTGGATAAAGTTCAATTAAGGAAATGTATTATTTTTGTATAACAGATTTCACTCTCACAGTCATTTCACTGGAGCTACATCTGATTTACAGATTCATAATTGAAATCTATATCAGCTTTGGACAATTTAATCTTGTAACTAAATTATATGGAGTAGGATATATGGAGTTCAAAGAAGTAAGAAACATTTACAAAAACAGCTTAGAGTAAATGCAAAAATGAAATAAAACAAAACAAAAAAAAGGGGGGGGGGGAGTGTTACATTTGCAGCTTTTAGTAGACTATTTTGACTTACCATTTCCTTAGATATAACTATATTGAAACATGCTTTGTAAAGTTTCCTGTCTGTGGAAAGACTCTTCTTTCTTTGCAACACTAGTTGCTGTGCCAGAAAACATTTTCAAGATACATCATACAAATAGTGACTTGCAGATGAATGGGTCAAACCCAAAAGGTCATGTCACTTTAATTTCATGGTAGGAGATGAGAAATTGCTGATGGGTCAGAGAAAACAGGAACTGAGTACTCATATCTATCTGGTCCTTGGGGTATATATAGAGAGAGTCTTTTTAATCTTATCTGTTTGTGGTACCCAGAGCACAGGTTGTATGATCAGCACTTAGTAACTGGCTTCTCTTGACACAAGTGTAATTCAAGTTGTTTTTATTTCATGGTGGTTTTATTTCATATTTTTGCAACATCAGCAGAATGAAGCCAAGCTTTAAAGATATTCTTGACTTTTACTATCCTCATTTAAAATGTAGTTTAGCCTAGAAAATATTTTCAAATGCATGCAGACTTCAAGGTTGCAAGCACACTCTTGAGTGTACTACCCAATGTCTCAGAGCCCAGCCTGAAGTCTAGTGTCAGATCCAAAAATGCATTTTAGAAATGTCTATATTTCAATAAAAAATCAGTAACTTGTGCTGATTTACAGGCTTATAGCATTGGTCAAAAGCAAATAAAGAATAAATGCATAAGATGGGACCAAACTGGTTGAAAATGATCTACTTGCTCTAATGCCATGTGCAACACTGTTGAGCAGAAAATCATCAGTGAGATGGATTGTTGATAAGAACCACAGGGATTAGGAAACAGGATTTGAGTTCCTCCCCGATTTTTTTGTAAAGAAGTTGGTGGAACATCTAGAGAACTCAGTGACTATTTCCTTCTCTCCTACACTCTATAATTTTTTCCCTCTCCATGAATATTTTTATCTCAAGTTATGAATGCCCTTTAAAAGGCCAAGCATTTCTAAAAGCAGACTACAGCATGGATATTTTATATACATGAAAAAAATGCTGAAACCAAGAGAAAAATCAAAATCTTCAGTCTAAACTTTTCTAATTTAGAAAAGTAGGAATTGAAATTCACATGCAAGCACTTTATAGTGATGATTTCCTGATACACTAAACATCCACAGATTCATTAAAAAATCGTAAAATCACACTGTTTATTTGGATATATTTACGTGATTGAATGTAAACAGCTTGGTCTCAGTGAACTGCTTAAGACACATAGTGAACTAACGACAGATGAGAATAGAACACAGGTGCCTCAGGCATCCAATTGTTTTTCCATGTTAAATAAAAGCATCTTTCTGCTTGACACAGCAATGAATTTCAAATTAAAAAAAATCCTGGTGTTTAGCTTACCATGAGGCATCTAGTGGATGCAAAATGAGCAGCTCACTTCTATTATTCTAAACTGACTGAGAGGAAGGAATCAAGAAAAAAGAATTAAAGAAGTTGTATTTTCTCATTTAGATAACTGTAACCTTTTAGAAAACCATGCAATAATATATAAGATATCTAAGACCCGATTAGATACAAGGCACAGAAAATTAAAAAAAATAATTCTAGCAGCCTATGACTTCCTTTCAGACACTACTCATGGGGAAAAAAAAAAAAAAGAGTAAATTACTACATGAAGAAAAAGAGAGAGCAGGATGGGGAAAACAGGCTTATGGGACAGTCATTTCTCAGGATGGCAAGCAGGTATGAGAGAGAGGGTGATACACAGAACTCTATCCAAGCTTCAGAAACAAAAGACAGAAAGATTGTGCTAAAAGGTATTTCATTCCTTCCCAATTCTAAGCATAGACAAGGCTTGTTGCAAGGATAAAATTAAATAACACTCCTGACTTTATAATTCAGCCTGAAACTAAAATACATTCTAGATTCTTTATATCATACATTATGAGATTCTAGAGGAAGATGACAGCAGCCTTAGCTTGCATGGTTGCACATCCACAATGAGAATTTCAGGAAAATGATAGTAGCATCCACTTATCACTCCAGACCAAGTGGCTTTCACACAAGAGGAGACCATAATCCTGATTCTTGCCCCATCTCCCTTTTAGTTTCCTTGCTAAAACTTTTTTGTTAACCTGTCTCTGAGATTTCCAGACCACCACACTTGTATCCTATGCTCTTCTCCCACAGATACAAGTGATTTCCACTTATATATAACCAGAGATGAGGAGTTCATTTATTATCTCCAAAAAGTCCCTCAGAGCTGAACAAGTAGTTAACTACCAAAATCATGACAGAAGATGTGGCCGTTCTCCACCATGACATATACTCTTTTCTGTATCCCTCAGGCTCTGATTACATCATCACACTGACAGCCTTTCTGCTTTCCCTAAGCAGAGAGGGAACTACAGCAACTCTCTCCTGAGAAGACTGGGCTTAGCAAACCAGGTATGGACAGTTTATACTGAGCTTTGTTGCCACCTGTCTTGTTTTCCCTTAAACTGCCTTGATATCCTTTGGCATTTACCACAACAATGGACTACTGTGGTAGCACAGGCACTCAGATAACAAAACAGTACTTTGCAATAGCAGAGGGTGCATGAACAATGGTTTGGAAGCATTACAGAATCACAGCCTGGTAGGGGTTGGAAGGGACCTCTGCAAATCATCTTGTCCAACGTCCCTGCTAAAGCAGGTTCACCCAGAGCAGGATGTCCAGGACCACACTGTCCAGGAGGGTTTGGAATCTCTCTAGAGAGGGAGAGTTCACAGATTCTGAGGTCTGCCTGTTCCAGGCTCTGTCAACCTCACAGCAAAGAAGTTTCTCCTCAGTTTTGGGACCCATCTTGTTTAATATATTCATCAATGACCTGGACGAGGGAATTGAATGTACCCTCAGTAAATTTGCAGATGACGCAAAATTAAGTGCAAGTGTCCATCTGCTTGAGGGTAGGAAGGCTCTGCAGCGGGATCTGGACAGGCTGGAGAGATGGGCTGAGCTCAACTGTATGGAGTTTAACATGCACTTTGGTCACAACAACCCCCAGCAACGCTACAGGCTTGGGGAGGAGTGGCTGGAGAGCTGCCTGGCAGAAAAGGACCTGGGGGTGTTGGTCAATAGCCGGCTGAACATGAGCCAGCAGTGTGCCCAGGGGGCCAAGAAGGCCAATGGCATCCTGGCCTGGATCAGAAACGGTGTGACCAGTAGGAGTAGGGAGGTGATCATACCCCTATACTCGGCACTTGTGAGACCACACTTTGAGTACTGTGTCCAGTTTTGGTCACCGCAGTACAGGAGGGACATTGAGATACTGGAGTGAGTGCAGAGGAGGGCAACAAAGCTGGTGAAAGGGCTGGAAAGCATGCCCTATGGAGAGCATCTGAGGGAACTGGGTTTGTTTAGTCTAGAGAAGAGGAGGCCGAGAGGAGACCTTATTGCTCTCTACAACTACCTAAAAGGAGATTGTAGAGAGGCTGGTGTTGGTCTCTTCTCTCAAATTAGTAATGATAGGACAAGGGGGAATGGACTCAAGTTGCATTAGGGGAGGTTTAGATTAGATATTAGGAGGAAATTCTTCACTGAGAGAGTGGTTAGGCACTGGAACAGGCTGCCCAGGGAGGTGGTGGAGTCATCATCCCTGGAGGTGTTTAAAGAACGATTAGATGTGGAGCTTGAGGATATGCTGTAGTGGTTAGATAAATGCTAGGACAAAGGTTGGACTTGATGACCCTGGAGGTCCTTTCCAACCATAATGATTCTATGATTTTATGATTACGTGGAACTTCCTGTGTTCCAGTTTGCATCCATTGCCCCTTGTCCTATCACTGGGCACCACTGAAAAGAGAGCCTCACCCCATCCTCTTGACCTCCACTCTTTAGAAATTTAAATAATGTCATTGGTTTCTTGTTATCACAGAAATCAGAGGTAAAGAAGATCCTTCAGTGTACCTAACCATATTTCAGTACCAGAGAGATGGAGAGATGTTCCTGCGACATATTAACCAATCTTTTATCTAGCCTGGTTTTACATATTTCACATTTCCCTCAAGAATTTCCACATATAAGAAACATGATGGAGAAGTTTTTCCTAGTGTTCAGTCCTAAATTTCTTTGCTTAGTATCATCCCATGCGTTTACATAATGAGCTTAGTAAGCTATAAAGAGCAAAAGAGCACTTGCTGGCCAAGCAGGTTTTTCCAAAACTCTTTCAGGTCCATCACAGATGTAGTACTGTTGTTCTAAGCCCTTGAGAGATTTGCAGTAATTGGGGAATATTTCACTTGCACTGACAGAAAAAATCCAATATTTCCTGTGTAATACGAAGGTGATTAGCATAGAGAAAGTTAGCTATAGGCAGGACAAAGCAAAGTTTGGGGTTTTTTTTCTGTTCAAGAATATGGGAAATTCTGCAATTGGTATAAGCTTTACATGTTAGCAAAAGCCTAAGTAATGACTATATGCATTAATCTCTCCATCTCAGTTTGAGTTGGGTTGAATTTTATCAGCAATAGTACCAATGGTAGTATACCCAGAGGTCTCAAAAATCCAAGTTATGATCTGAATTCTTTCACTCCCCTTCCTCCACCTCAGATAATTATAACAGGATCTATAAATTTTCTGTCTGATTCTCTACTACTTTCTCCTTAACATATTGCTACATATATGTAATCTTGCCACAAATTCTTAATATGGGGCGCTCAGTTCAGACTCAGACACTATAAAATAGCAAATGTTACACTTGTTAGGAAGAACCTGGAGAAACAGGTACTTTTATCAGCCTCTTGCCATCATTCACTACAAACACCCAGTGTTCCCACAAAAATGGGCAACATTCACCCACTAAACTTTCCCGTGCCTGTATTAAAGTTCACTTCAGACAACTAAGACTAATAAGTTAAATATTTTGAAGAAGAATGAGTATCACAATCTCTTTGTTTATCAAGAGCAAACTATCCATTACAAAAGCAAGTCAACTAATTTAAATGAGCAAATAATGTTCATAATGTGACTATATTTCAGTTAAAAACAGTTAAGAATAAGCTGTGCTTTGTGAAAGATGGGCCATCTAACCTAGTGTTCTATCACTGGTAGTAACCAGAGGCTGATGTTTCAGGAAAAGATACACAAAGAGCACAACTGATTTTCTGTGTATTGCTAACTCCCATAATCACATGGATTTTCCTGAAGAAGGGTCATATCCCTAACAATGTATCTCTGCATGCAATAATCCCAACTAATAGTGCTTCAAGGAAATTGTCTGTTTTGGTTCTTTTAACCCATTCATATAATTTTAAAGAACATGTTTGTGTTGGTGAGTTGTACTAATTACAATTGCATATTGTAGGAGGAAAATAAAAATATCATTTAAACCTTTTAAAGAAATATTAAATTTCTATGCCTGCAGCCTCTTCCCCGAAGTTTCTGTGTTTCTTTCTTTTCCATGGTGGGTGTTCATGACTAGTTTCCCTCTCTCCTCACTTATTTTTCAAAGTTAAATAGCTCTTACTTCATACATAATTTCCATAATTTCACATTTTTCTGCTTTCTTTTAACATGTCTCTCTAGCTCTGTTGTATCTTTTTTGAAAGAAACGCATACAATACTCTGGGCTTTGATTCCTTTAGAGGTACAGTTATGCTGTTCAGTTCTCAAGTCCTTTGCTAGTAATTCCTGATGTTCAGTTTGGGGTTTTTTGGCCATTGCTGACTCAGCAATTCATTTTCTTTATAATTAAAAAAATATCTACTTTAGAGCTTCACAGTTGTACAGGATTGTTTCACCTGTATGTCTTATTTTGCATTTATTGTCACTGAATTTCATTTGCATTTCATTGCCAAGTCAGTCCGTAAAAGACTAACTCGTGACAGTTGTAGTTTTGGTTAGTCCGGATCCTTTTATATCATCAGGAAACTTTGTCAATTCACTATTGGCCCCTTTTCTGAGAACATATCTGAATATATTGATCAACATATATTCTAGGACAGATCCCAGCAGCTTTCCTCTGGTAATTTATCTCAGAGAATAAAGTTCAGTTTGAGTCATCCACATCATCAGAAACTGCACCTTCTCTTGGTGTTCTGCAATAAAGTGGCTTCAAATCTCCCTATATATTCATCAGAACTGATAAGTAGTGCTCATAAAAGTTGGAAAACTGTATGATTGACAAAATTGGAGAGGAATCTTACTGTTTTCTCCATAGAATAACTTCACAAATATCTGTCTTCTGGCACTATGTATTTCTTCCATGCTTTTCTATACAATGCCTCTGTTCTCACAGAAAATAGGAAACAAAATATATGTTTACATCCAAAATACTTGAGATCAAAACAGTCTGGTTTTGGTAGACCAGTATCTAGATCAAAAAGGATGGTGTCCATAGTAAAATAATATTTCCTGGTGCTTTTCCCCCTTTTGCAATTAGAAATAGAGAAAAAATTCCAGATGTATTATGTCGAGGTGTGCATAGAGAAGACAAACTCATTTATGCATATACGGTATCATAAAGAACACAAGAGAAGTTAAACTATTGATCTGTCAAAAGAGAATCAAATACAAATGAACTATATTTATGATTTAATATTTTGCATCAAATGTCAGGAAGCTTCTTGTTTTCAGGGAAATTTAAAAATGTATTAACTCTAAGCTTGCATTCACTATATTACTCAAGAAAGGAATTAAGGCTTCTATAATACACTTCTTAAACACATTTTTTGTCGAATATATTCCACCTGACTAATGCAATAGTATAGCTTTTTCTTTTTTTTCCTTTTTCTCCTTTCCTTTCCCTTTCCCCTTCCCCTTCCCCTGAAACAGAGTACTTTAAAACAGTAAAGTGATTCAACACTGCAGTTTACAGCAACTTCACCTGCTTCCTAAGTAATTTCAAGTTTTGAATGGCTGCCTAGGTTTTCTTAAGATTCAGGTTCTAGATTTGGTTGTAGATCTACTGCATATTTCAAATATATGGAGGTAATCAGAATTTCACTTTTTCTAATTAAGCCTCATTTTACAAACATATACAAATAATCAGGACACAGCCAGCAAGCAAGGGAAAAAAAACCCAAAAAACTCCCAAATAATAAAATTAATCATGCAGAAATCAATCCATCAGAACACCAGCAACAAAAGAAAGGCCAGGGGAAATATTCATTCACTAGACAAACTATAACAAAATGAAGTCCAGCAGGCTAATATTTTTACTATCTTTCTATACTAAACAGACCTACACAACCAGCAACAGAGGTGAGAAGCAAAATTAATGTCAGACTCAAAGACATAATACTTTCATAAGAAAAGATCAGAAGGTATTTAAATATTTTAGCAGTTTTTAGGTCATCTGAATCTGCTAACCTCCATCATGGGCTGCTCAGGAAAAAAAAAAAAAA
This sequence comes from Todiramphus chloris collaris, assembly GCA_025345505.1. Lineage (NCBI taxonomy): Eukaryota > Metazoa > Chordata > Aves > Coraciiformes > Alcedinidae > Todiramphus > Todiramphus chloris. Next base: position 6,878,917 of record JANVCC010000076.1, on the reverse strand, counting down.
AAGCTTTACTTGCCTTAATATCCTTTAGTTTTATTGCTGGGTTTATTTATATTACTTACAGGGTCAGAGGATAGAGTTGAGTTGCAATGTGCAGTTATTGTTCATGAGTCGTGCTTCTAGAACATTGTGATTTGACTAGAAAAAGACATTGAAAATGTGTTGGTCCTGTGTAAGTAATGTGCAGATATAGAGAACTACTGAAAGTATCAAAGGACCTTGTGACCATATTGCAAATGTGGCATCTTTCTGGTGCCTTAGCATGTGATTTTGATCTTTGCTCCTCCAAGATGGAAGCTGATTCAAGCTCACCAGTACATACTACAGGACTCCATATATAGACATTATGCAAATCATCCTCAAAAAAACCTCCTTCTTGGTGCTACATTTCTACATTGGTTGCAATTACACTGGCAAACATTTTTAAAAGAAAAGCACTTCCTAAAAGCAAAGAAGGGAATGATTGACAGCAAATACTGATTAGCCAAGAACAAATCCTATCAATCTCATCTTGTTGCCTCCTATGACAAAGTGAAAGGCCTCACACATAGAAGCAATAAATGAGAACAGCTGGCTAGGCAGCTGCTTTGCAGAAAGAGATTTAGGAAATTTAGTTGTCCACAGGCTGACCACAGGGTTATGGTTTTTGTGAAAAGAAAAACCACATGGCAGATTTGAAACAAAGTAAAGTTTCTATGAATATTCACAAATCCTCAGCTGGAGTCCTGGTTTTGGATGAGCACTTCAAGAAGGGTGACTGAGGACAGAAGAGTGGACTGAGTGTAAGTAGAAGTCTAGTAAGTTTGATGCTCAGGGACTGATGAAAAGAGTGGGAGGTGCTAAGTGTAAGATTGAGAAGACCAAACACAAAGGTATTAAGAGCTCTGAGTGGGCTGTTGGCCAAGAGGAGAGCAAACTGTGTCTCACAGTAAATATGATGAGACAGGACTTATTTTTAGTAAATAATCAGATTTCTGTGAAAATTGCAAATTCTCTGTCATTGGAGCATTTTAAGAGTTAGTAGACCAATGTCTAACAGAAACAATAGAATTAATAAGCTTTTGGCAGAAAAATGAACTAGGCTTTTATGCTGTGCTCCAGCCTAGTGCTCTAAGTATTTATGACTGAAGAACAAGAGGAATTTCTTTCCTCTCTCACAACCCACATTTAAGTTAGCAATTTCCTTAGAGTTACTTGCAGAAAAAAAGTAATACTGACACTCAAAAATACCAAGTCCTTAATATTCTTAACCTTTTTAAAGGCTATGAATGTATTCCTGTGTTCACAAGAATACAATGCCTCATCTATAACACTGTTATGCTTCTGTTTATATTATTTCTCATGTTAAAGTGGCCTAGTGATTTAAGACTGTTTTCCTTGCTATGATCTGGTAAGCTTTGCATTTTAAAAAAGTACTTTTTTTTCTTTTCAGGACTAGCATACAGAATCCTCCTTTGGTCAGAGTTTTCTTTTACTGTATCAGCAAATTTAAGTAACATTCAGTACAATGAAATAGACTTGTTTTCTGGAAATTTCATAAAAATTTTAATACACATGACAATTGTGTCTGTTATAAAACAAAGAAAGCAATAGCTATGTAGCAGAGATTCATTTACTTTATTGATAAAATCCCAATTACTTAGAAAAAAAAAAAACCCAAAAAATGAAAGAGAAGCTTATAGCTATTAAAAGCTTGTGTTTTAGAAAAAACAAACAAACCCACAACCAAAAACCCAGAGATTAAAAACAGGCATGAAAAGTAATCTCAGTTTTACTCTATTATTTTATTTGTTTTAATAATGAAAAATGTAAAAAACTGGTGTCAAAGAACTTTTTTAGAAATAAACCTCCAAAAACCAGAACTAACAACAGCGCAAAGCGCTGACCCAGGTATACCAGTATCTTGTACAAAAGGAAGTTATAGCAATTTTGTATACTGAAAGAAATAAGTGACAGCAAACTTTTTCTCTTCAAAATTACACAAGGAACTTCAACCCTGTTAAAGCTGATCCTTGCTTCAGATCCTCTGTTGATCAGATTTTGGCAGTCCCCCTTGAAGTATCTGGCAATCTGTTGGATTATTACCATTTCAGAAGGACTAATTTTCCTTTCAGATGAGGTGCAGCATTAAACATGTACTTTCTTTGTTTCAGCAGATGTAGGACGCAGCAGCCAAGTGATCAATATACACCCAGGCTTTGCCCTGCTACAAATGCTCCAGTTATCAAACATATGGTCTGGTGTTGCAAGTCTTACTCAAATGTGAACAAAATTAGCTGTACAAGAACACAGAAGCCAGGGAGGACTCCACTCTGGTCTGTACAGTAGGATTTGACACAGCCACTTGCAAAATGCTTTCTGTTGAGCTTTTAAAGACATTTGTATCAAGTTGCAGAGGCTGACAGATGTTATTTTATATAATGCTCATAATGCCCCCAGCCCTCCCCCAAAAAAACATTTTAAAACATTTTAAATAACAATGAAGCATGCAGTGAGAAAAGAGAGGAGGAAAAAAAAAAAAAAGAGTAATGAAGGCTTTAATGTGAGCATGAGTATGTTGTAGTCACAAAGAAGCTATAAATCAAAATTCACAGAATGTTTTGAGAAATATTTAAATTTCAGAAAACACTGTGAGAAAGTTAGGTGGTATATTGGTGTCACTTTTCCTGCTATTGAGAAAAAGACTTTTCCTGGGTGAAGACCTGTTTAACAATGCACATCAACAATTTTACAGGGTAGAATACCAAGGTAAATTTTCTATCCCACTGTGACAACAGAAGAAGGTGATACTGTGCTGCAGTTCCTAAAAATACTTTATAGACTCATTATTGATCACAATTGTCATTGGTCGGAATGATAAGTTTTTAAGCTGCTTTTTAAAATTTTTTTTTAATTTTCTTCATTATGGTGGGAAGCAGACAGGTTGAAGTTTGCACCATATAAAAAAAAAAAAAAAAGCCAAGCAATCAAATACCAAAAAAGAAAAAATAAAAAATAATAATAATAAAAAAAAAAAGATACGACAAAACAAGTGATACCACAATACAAAAGTAATTTCAACATAATAAAATTACTGGTTAATCTCTCATTTTTGGGGAATCTAAAGGACTAACAAGACATATGGAAATCCTGTATTTTTCTCCTACCTAATTTTAACTTTTAAACTTAACCTCCAGTTTGTGAATTTGTAAGATTTTGTTAAAGATGATTCTACACTTGAATTAGTTCAATGTACCATCCATAATGCTAAAGATATGACTGATGATATTCTTATTTGATGCATACCTAACTTTGGCTGTGGGTTCCTAAAGGAATTTCCTACAGTACTTTGTACCTCAAGAGCCTAAAATGTCTTTCAAAAGTTGGAAAAGTAATGAGCAACAGCACTTGTGAGCAAATTGCTCCAGAAATGATAAACATTTTCTTTGTCTTCTGCTTGAACAGCACATGACTTTGCAGGCTTTTAACTCCCAGGAAGCAATAAGGGAGATAAAATGACTGTGAGGACAGTAATTATCGTAGCTTTGTTTTTCTTGATATATTTTACATGTGTGCAAGTGCCTTATGAGAGAGAAACTGTAGCTTCATTTCATTTACAGGATGACAAGTATAGACTCAGTTATTTTTATGCTTTTCAGGCTGCATTGTTTTGTTTTCTTTTAGCCAAAAGGTTTAATTTTTTTTTTCTTAGTTTATTATAATATGAATCATAGTAAGTTAGTTTTAACATCCGAACGTTGTAGCAAACGGACTTCACAGATGGTTAATATTTTACATCAAATGTCCTTTTTGACTTTTTTTTCCTCCTCTGCTTTGAACTAACTTTTACTTTGAATTGTTTCTTTTCTCCTTTCAGTTTGTTTTTTGATTTTCTTTTTCCCTCTGTCAGTGACATTAAGCTTTGAGGAAAACTTAAAAAGCATATAAATGGATGAATATGTAGACCTTGCCTTCCACTCACTAGTATGTTTTGTCAGTGTTCTTCAGACAATAAAGATTTGCTGAATATGACTTACTTGTCATATTAATGTTTCAGAAACCCCACAGATATGCCGGTTCTGTTTCTCCACCTACTTCTTTCTCTCAGAGAATAAAATATGCCCCAATTGTTTTAACACAACACGATAAAGAATAAATCAATAAATTAGTAAATGACACAGTAAGAAGTATATAGAGATCAAAAATCTTCAGTTCATATTGTAATATTAGACAGATTTTTGAATAAACAGAATAAAATTTTTGGTATCCATACATTTCTTATTGTGTTATTCAATTTTCTATGATAATTGTGCTGCTGATATTCCTCTATTATTAGGTCTATACACTTTAACTGGCTTTCTGTCATTTGAACAAAGCACAGAAGACAAATTATGCCTCATCTTAATTTGTCAGAGAGCTATTTTAATTTTTCTATTTCAGTCTCTGGAATTAATAATGCATTACCCAGTTTAGACCAGTATATGCAGATATTCTTCCAAGCACTGCCAGATTATGTGTGCTTGAACACATCTTTAAAGAAATTGCATGTGTGACCTCGAGACAACATAATCCTGAGAGGAAGATTAACCTTTACATTAGTTGCATTCACATTACTTTTGGAGCATGACTAACCTTTTATTTGGAAGCATCAAACAGCAGGAATTGGACTATTTACAGTTCAACAAAACCTGCTAACTGAAGGCCAGATTCTGCTTCTAGTGGAATTATGAGTTTTATTAGCAACATCTGTAAATGATTAATTATTCCTCTTGTGCTTAATCTCTGATTTTCAGAAACTATTAAATCATGACAATTTCAATCATTGTCACAAGGAGTGAGGAGCATCATAATCTCTGAAAACAGGGACTCTATCGCAGGTAAAATTTTATACCCCTGTCTGCATACTGTAATATGACAAGGACATACCAATGAAAATACAGACATTTTAACTGAAACTCTTTGTACTTACAACAGCAACACAAAGACCACAGTCATACACTTCCTCCCTTATTCTCTACCTAAAAGCTATTCCCATTTTATTATTCAAAATTACCAATCCAAACAAATAAAACAATACATGGAATTTTTGCCTCCAAGGGTCACAGTACTGTCTCTAAGTAGGTAAAAAGTCAGAAAGAAATGTATCTGAAAGTAATGCTAAAGAAAGGTAAAGAATAATGTTTAGGATATTAAAATGAACTAATATGTTGCACTAAAAATCATAATAAAGTGACTGAAAACAAATATTTTAAAAATTATTTTTATTTAAAGGAGCATTACAAAATGCATGTCAGGAATCTGCTTGAGACTGCAAAAATTAAGCCTTACCAAGCCCGTATATAGCAATATGATTGTAATTGTTTTCATTTCAGAATATTTTTTTTCTGTGAATGTTCCTTATTACCTTGAATTAAATGCTTTTTACCTTGCTGCCACTAAGAGGAATTTACGGCAGAGGACAGAAGTAGGGTAGTCAGAAAAATTTCTAAATTTTTTAAATTTTTCTATCCATACTTTACTATCCCCATGAAAGGTTTGTTGTTTTCTAGGAGGTTTTGTTTTGGTGTGTGAATGGGTACTGATAGTCTCTACTTGAAACAAAATATAAAATGAGTCTATTTCAATTCTTTCTACACAAAACACAACAGTGGCTATATTAAAAAAAAAAAAAGTCAGACTCTGTTCTTTATTTGATGAAGTCTTGTGTAGTCAAGACAAAGTTTCCTACCTTGTGTCTAGAGAGGCTGGACAAAAGCAATTTCGTTGTCCTTAAGTATCCAAAATCTGTAATATTCTTCATATTGCTGATTTCTATGGGCAATAAGCCTCTTATTTTTACTTCCAAATATTGACCAGAAAACAAACTGTCTTTGCTAGTAAGTGAATAAACAGCAGAATAACAAGTAGAATTTAGTAACAGGGAAAGGAATACTCTATAATCAATTCAGACTACATATCTATATGGTGTAGCAGAAAAAAATGTAAGATGTTCAGTCAAGGACAGGAAGAGGTCCTGATTTCTTTCAGCTGAAGATCAGACAGAAATCTCATTAAAACCTTTCAGAGGGAACCACAGGAATTTAACAGAACTTTACATACACTAGTAATGCAAGATTCAAGTCTCTTCATGTTTCTGAATTTTTAACTATATGCAGACATTTTTCAGGCTTGTTGTATTTAGTGGCTTAGTTAAAACTTAGTTAATTCATGATATGAGCTCAAGTTAGCCCTGAAACTGCTCTCACCTAAAGGTTTTTTTGACCACAAGTACGGGACACGATCTCTTCGCAGACAAGTGCTGGCGCAATGTCATTAGTAACGTAGCTTTATTCTTAACACTATTCAAGTGACAACCTAGCGTTTAGCATGGCTTACCCTGTGTCTCTAAAGCACCATGAAACACTTATAGCTGCATCCTCTAGAGGGAGCAATGAAATCTGCTGTGCATATGTGTAAAAACGTCATCAATATTATCTCTGTTGTTCTTCTAAATGATGCGTTCATGAGCTCTAAAAACTGAATGCAAAGTCTCATCTTTGAGAAGTATGGGTAAGAGCACCTTTTGTATAATTTTTAATGCAAGATTATGTGTCATCTTGTCTTTTTGCCCTCGCTGTTCACAGAAATTGAGAGTGGACTAAATGAGGAAAAATGCTTCTCTTCTACCTGGTACTCCTCTGTGACTCTGGATCTATTTATGACTAGCATGTTGGGGTAACTCAGGGTAAAATGACAGGTTTAAGTTCCACTGAAGTATTCAGCTGTGAACTAACCCACAATAATTTGCTGTGGCAAAGTGATGGATGTCACTGAACCCTGAATTAGATTTTCCTTCTGTGGAGGTCACCCATATCTGTTCAACTGAAAACAAGCCAAGGATTTTGTGGAAACTCTGGAGTTCTTTTACAGCATGTAAAAGAAACACACCAGATAAATTTTAATAAAACTTCCACTGGTGCAACTGACAGCTATTGATTTTGAAAGCTTACTGAAATGTAACAAAGGACCATGCTGCTAATAAGGAACAGTTTATAGTAGAGTTAACACATCAATGTTTCATCAGGGCTTTAATTTTAATGTGCGTATGAAGGGCTGGGACTAGAATTAAAGGAGAATGTGACAGGTATTGTGATTGACCTATTTATTTTTTCTTTTCTTTTTATATAAGCTGTGAAGCCAGAAGAGAGGATGTGTCTGTGTTGTAATGCGCATTGTGTTTGCACCCTGAACTGTTGATTTAAAGGAATCTGTTATCTCAGGCAGAGGAGTTGGGGATTGCAGATTTAGTGCTATACAAATCAGCTAGCTAAAGTCTTCATCTTTTCATTGCTATATTTTTAGTAACTTATTGCTAACTATGTTTTGTGAAGAGTTCTATCATAAATCCTCTTAACAGTTCTGTTTGAAATACTCACTTTGGTGTCAAGTGTGTTGTACCATCATAAACATAAAGGTATGAAATAGATTCTGAATATGTGTTTATATAGTTCCTGTAAACTTCCTGTATACTCACTCTACATATTAAAAAATAGATATTGTATTCATTTACATAGTGCTAGAGCAGCATTTTTGCGTATAAGCTGAGAGTTCTCAGTCCTTGAGGAAGATGTTCATTGCTTTATGGGTTTAAGGCTTTACATAAGCCTCTGAATATGAAAGTTATGAATGTAAGACAGGATCCTGTGAACATACTGTAGTCATATGCGCCTATAGTTTAGCATCCCTTCCAGAATGAAAAGTGATATCTGAACCTGCAGCAAAGCACTGCATATGCACCTACTGAGGAAAGCTTAGCACTCATGTCTGACAGTTCCTAGGAAAATGTTCCAAAACCAGAATATTTACAGAGAAACTTCTCATGACTCACTCTATACCCTCTGGACAACTACAGTTTATTATATAACCCTGGGGAGAGAGAGAGAAAAAAAAAAAAGTGTATATCTTTCTTCAAAGGAAAAATTTCACGTAAAAGGTAAAGTGGATCTCATCCCAAATACAGACAAACAATTTTTTTTTTAAATCTGCCTTTTAGCAATTTATCCTGAATGAAAAAAAAATCTCTGGTATTGAGAGCTACTCTATGAACATTAACAACCTCAGTTAAGGGAATCATGATCTAGTTTGTGACTTCACAAATGCCTTCTATGTTCTGCAGTGTTATCAAGAGAAGGTAACACTCATATAAATTCTATTACTGGCCTTCCTTAAGAGGACTCAGACATTGCACACAACCATTTTCCCAAACCTTATACTTCCCTGGTTTCATTTAGACATTAGGATCACAGCTGTATTAGAGGGCTTCTCATTTGTATTTTTTGATCAATGGTTTAGTAGCCTAAAAAGGATGACTGAATCAGTTCGTGTCCGATTAACTGAAGAGCTCCAAGTGAAATAAAAGAATTGTTATGTGTTGGCTCTGTTAACTTCTCTTTGACACTTTCAAAGCATCTGAGATTTAGGTTGATAAAGAGAAATAATCAGATGGGTAGGTAAAATAAAAATCAGCAATAAAAACTGAATTCTAATTAATTGCCAGATACCCCAGTGATGTGACAGGAATCCTGGTTCCCACTTTAACTATACAGCTTTGAAAGTGGGTAACTGAATCCACCCTGTGTTCTGCATCAGGAACTGTGAGACTCCTGTGTAGACAAGTGGATATGACCTAGGTTTGTTAATATGCAATTTGTTCCCCAGTGGAGTAGAGAATCTAGCCATGAGCATTTAGCATTTTAATAGCTGACTTTACTGTAATCACTTAAAAATAAGTCATTCTGGCTTAGCGCAAATTGTGGGGAACAAAAAAATAGAAAAAGAATCAATAGCTTGTTTCAACATGAAAGGGCTCTTCACAGAAGCTCATTTTATCCTATGAACACCAGTTTTTCTAGGCTCCTTCTATGTTAAATGAACATGAAATTAACAATGAAAGCCTCCTCCAAGCATTATTCCAACCCTGAAAGAAAGAAGCTATCTCTTACCACTGGCTATTGAAGAAATTTAGACGCACCAACGTTCCACAACTCAAACATTTGCAAAGGTGCTTTAAAAACATATACAGAGAAATATTTCATGTCAATTTAACCTGTTCAGCAGCAAAACCAGAAAGAAATCAATATAGTTGCACAGTTCTAATTAGAAAATGACATTTTTCCTCTCCTGTTATGTCATCTAACATCAAAACATCACAGTAAATTTTTCTGCTATTTATTAGACTGTGATCTCCTGACTGTGAACAAATAAAGACAATAAAGCATGCAGTTATCAGACATTCTATTGAAACACAAACCCCAATGGAAGACCTGCAGCTGCCCTCCTCTCTGGAACATCAACGTTCTGTGTGTGTGCGTGTGTGTTTATAAACAAAAAAATTAGCTGCCAGCTTTGGGGGATGGGGAATAGGGGTTATTGCCAACACTTTATTTTAAAGTATATTATCTAGAGAATATAAGATACTATTATGTAATATGTCTTAAATAAAAATGCCAAATGCCTCAGCTGCACAGAGCTTGGTGAAAAAGGGTGATCAAAGCCATGGACTAGCTTTAGTTTACAGTCACACTGCGCTGCAGATGACACAATAAACACTGCAGAATGGGATCATTTGAGGGCCCTGTCACAAGGTGCCATGCTATGCCCTCTATTCCTATCCCTCAATATCAGTGGAAAATGCAGCCTAAATTGTTAACTTACACCAATATATGTTTTATTGTTCTGACAATAAACTAAAACCAGGATACAGCTGAGCCTAGTTAGATCAGACCTTTGGTTAAATCCTAACTGCAAAAGAGGTTTATTGTACTTCTTAAAACACCACCTACTTTTCACAGTGGAACTCCTCCTACTGGGATCTAGACTGTAAGAGCTTGCATCCTGATTTTTAGACTTGGACTACAGCTCCAACTGATAGTTGTCATACTGCAATTATCTTAATATTTTCAATGTTCATGGATAGCCAAACACTCATTGAGAGGCTTCATGTCTTGGGAACATAAGATTGACAAGACAAGTGTAAGGACAGTAGTTTAGTAGAAAAATAATATCCTTGGTAGATTATTTTTAATATCCTTTATCAGGAAAAAAAGCATACTGCACTCAGTGTTTTCTTTAGATCTTGCTAATGGACACTCTCTATCTTTAACCTCACACTCTAAAAGAGCATTCATTAATTATAGCTCATAAACATAGGCTACCCCTTCAAAAAAACTACTGGCAGTCTGGGAGTTGCAGAGTGAGAAGGCAGAATTTGCACATATGTGGTCAACCTAAAAGTAAAATAGAGGCACTGTACAGTTTTTAAAACTAATAATTGATATATTCCTATGGCAGCTTCCATTGAGTAAGTGCAGGTAATAGAGGTAAAAATAAGAAATATTTCTGACTTCTCTACAAACTACAGCAGTTGCTGTATCACCCAGTGACCCCTCCCCAGATGAGAAAGAGGAATCAGGGAGAAGACCCACAGGTTGAAATGATAAACAGACTCAATTAAATAGCTGAACTAATATTAATGCCAATATAAAGCATACAAAGTTATACTCAGCGCAGAAATTGTATGGTTGATGCAATAAACAGGAAAACATCCTCAAGTGGAGGAACCCAAATAGGAACCCCTCTCTTCCTCAAACTTCCTCCTTTATACTGAGCATGATATTTATGGGATGGAACTCACCTGTAGCCAGCCCAGGGCAGCTGCCCTAGCTTGTGCCTCTCCCAGCTTCAGCTCTTAGCTGACTGGAAGCTGCTAATGGCCTGCAGACCATGTCAGGCCCAGGATTCCATCCCAGCCAGATCAGGACAGGCCTTTTGAATAATTACTTATCTATCAGACCTGCTTATGACTGATTTGTACCTCACTCAAATGGAAGCCCAAGAATATGTCAAATTCATGGTAACTTATGATAAACTCTGCACTAGTATTTCAAATGTCCCATTAATACTGCTCTGGTTACAGATGGCTGCACAGACATCATTGTGCCTCCACAAGAATACGTCACCAGGAAAATAAACCTTCATTTCAATGCATCTATGTGACTCATCTGAGTAATCTTTAAGAAAACCAGAGAGAAATAATGGCTGAATATTATCAACACATAATTTTTAACCTCAACATATTTTTTTCTTTCTAGAAGTTTCAAAGTTGTGTTCATGTTTAATATGAGAAATTTAACTGAAAATTACAGAAAATAACAATCAATCTGCCTACTTCCCCAAGTCATTATTCAGATTCCAGAAAATAACCAGAAGCTAAAGCTTATGCTGTTTTAATACAGTCTGGCCTTTAAACTTTTATAAGCGCTTTTAATGATTGAACTTCTAGAACTCTCATTCTTAAGTCCTCCTTACAATGAAGGTTGCATCCATAGGGAAAATAAAAATTCTTATGTACTATATAGAGATGTTTTATAATGTTTTTTCTGAACAAGATAATTGACTGAATGTACTCGACTACCTGTAAAATTACACTCCAATGACTTAAATTGTTTTGGGAGAGCATTCCTTTTTAGAAAGACAGAGAAAACTGAAAAGCAGAGCAATAGCATGTAGCTGTCTCTTGCTCTCAATGGAAGAGCTATCCACCCATCTTGGATCATTGTGCTTTTAACTGATGATTAAAAACATCATGCTTTTAACAACTAGGAGCCAGGAAGCAAGTGTGAACAGTTTGGCTATTAACTTTTACAGCAGCTCAGAACAGAGAAATTAATATTCTTTGGGCAAACAAGGCAGACAACTTCACTAAGCCAGTCTGAGTTAAGGTTTAGGTTGGTCATGCAACAGCAGGACTTTGTGCAATATATTCCAGTTAACTAATAAACACCACTTCATTTTGAAAAGGTTTCATTAATCCATGTAACTATGTCTGGTCACATTATTTCTTTACAAATTCTAGGAGTTCTAGCACGGTTGTTTCTACGGACTCTGGAGAATTCAGACATGACCATAGCTACCAAAGGTATAGTCTCAGGCTGGAATAAACAAAGGCGGCCTCCTCTGACACTGAAATTATGCTGGGGGATGTTTCAAAGAGTTGCAGATGTGTCTTCAACCTGACTAGACAGCAAAGAGAACCTGTGGTCTGAGCGTGTCGCAGGAGCAGATAGCTTTCAGCAAGAGAGAGCTTTTACAGAACTGAGGATCAAGTCTCCAAGTTCTTCATTTCAGTAGTGTTTTTCAGCATGTCATTTTGGATTGTTATAAGAATGTGATCTTGGTCATGATAAAGACAGCAAGTCAATCTTAATTTATTAAACTTAGCAGCAGTAATATCTTCTAGGATGGTATCAGACCATCTCTATTCAGGATTATGGTTTTTTTTTGCAAGGGACTCTGAGTGATCAGTAAGACATGAGGCTTGTGTGTTTGTGACAACTTTAGAAACTCACTACTTTTTCTACATAAAAAAAGTAAATCTAAAAAAGAAATGAATTTATTTGAACAGCAGCAGTGGCAAAACAACAAAATCATGTTACACTATCTATGGATTAATAAAGCAGCAGAGAAAGCCAGAACGTACCAAAACACCTGTGGTTGTTACTGTTCATCACGCTATATCAAGAACAGTCTCAGACAGCTTGAACAGATAGCTTTTTAGAGCAGATATTTGTATTTTTAATAATAGATATTTGCACGCAGTCTTAGAATAGCTTAAAAAAAGAGCCTAAAGAGACATTGCCAATACCTGAAAAACCACCTATGTATAATCTTCCTCTCTTCTCTCCTTCACTCTTAATTTGCATTTTTCATTCAGCACTAAGTTTTATAACAACTTATATATATTTATTCATACAAGTGCAATGAGCTTCTCAAACATATAACAGTAAAAATCTTCAGAAAATGGACTATCTTTAGATATTTCTAAATACCACAGCTAACATGGAGCACTTTATGGTTTCCCACACCTTCAAATACTGAATTAAAACAACAACAATAAAATCAAGTAGTAATAGCTATTTTATGTGGCATGAAACAAAATGGTAACTCATAATTCAGTTATATTAGTGTCTGCTATGACTCATGGTGCTATTGAGAGTTTGGAGACCCTCAAATGAGGGTCTAACAAAGTCATTTGTTATAAAGCAAATAAATAGTGGGGCTTTTTAATAAATAAAATTAAATATACCATAAAACTGGATAATGAAGAACCTTTCTTGCTGTGATCAGTCAGGCTGCTGCGTTTTTCCTGTCACTGGTTAATAAACCTGAGTTTCAAATGTGGTGAGAAAAACAAGAAGCATTTCCATCCTGTAGTATTCTAGTTCACTGCTGAAATTAATTCCATTAATTATGTGGTTACAATTAACCTATTTTACCAAGATGGAAGTTAAGAAAGAGTTGAATGTTAAAAGCCTTCTCTTTATCGGCAATTATAACCTCCTGTCTAGGAACAAACATATTTTATTTTCCATACATTTTATTGTTTTCTTTTAAGGCCTTCTCCCTTAGGTTTTGTTGTTTGTTTTGTTATCTGTTTTTTATTTCCTTCCTATAAGCCTACTACTTCACATCGCATTTACCCTTCTTTGTATGGGTCTTTTCTCAATTTTTAATATTTTAGAAAGGTCAAGATTTTCTGTTACAGCCCTATCGATCCTTTCCTAGGATTCTTGTCTTTATCCTGATATGGGACAGTTTGCCACTGTTGAATTAATATGGGGTTTTTTTGGTACCTGTCAGATCTGCCACAAATTTTATTTTATCCCTTAGAATAGTCCCCAAAGTCCCTAACAACCAGTTTCCTCAGGTCTGCTTTTTCTGAAGTGCATTATTTTCATTTCACAGTTCTCACTCCTTTCTTTCCTTAAAATCAGAAACACTACTGAAATTAATTTCCATTGTTATTCTACCATTTCTGGTCAAAATACAATCTAAACCAGCTCATCTTTCGATTGTTCCCTACAGTTCACGAGAAGGCTGATCCAAAGATCTTCCAGGAGCATCTCAAATTATCTAAGCCTTGCTTTTCTAATAGATATTCAGTAATCAAAAGTTCTTATTGTCACCAGGCACTACTTTGTGAATAAGTCTCGTAGTGGTTTAGAAAAACACCAAATTATTATTCACCTCTTTCCTGAATAAATGTTTCTATAGTAGAGTTTACCATGATATCCTCCTCCTCTTCCTTCATTACCCTCACAGAGAGAGCTGGTACATTAGTCTCTCAGGAATTTCTCACAAAACAAATAGAAATAACCTTAAAATATAAAGAAAATTCTCCTTTTAAAAAAAAAAAAAAACAAAACCACCCTCTTACCCATCAACAAGTATTATTCTTTCAATAACGCATTGAGAATGCCCCATTGAGCACCTGACTACATTTTGTCTTCCGTATCTGTATTTTTTCATTCTAGTTCAGACTGTTCTTTCTATAAACAGTTCTTTCTTGAGCATTCTCATCTTATTCTCCAGTAATGTTTAACAAAATAGAACCTGCTGGCAGAAACAAAAGGGAACCTGAAGCAAGGGGGACAGTGTTCTGCTTGAAAGATAACGAGACATGAAAGGTGGAACAGCCATGAGGCTTGACAGCTTTATGAGCCTTAGCTCATCTTGCACGTCTTGTAGAGAAACTAACCTAAACGAAGTGGGAACTCATGATTGACACAGAGGGGCTACCAGAGATAAGCCGGACCACACCAGTCCTGCGATTAGAAGCCTGTGACACATCAGCATTTTGAACCAAAGGTGAAAAGTACACTGCGAGGAAGACTAAGAGCCTTCCTCCCGAAGACCCCTGCCCACGGCCAGTGTGAAAGCGTCAATTGGAGGAGGCCTATGATAATGAGTTCCCGGAACTGATTAGAATAATCCAACGCCATACAATGAATATGTAGATAACTCTGTTGAATATTCATGATTCAGTGTCATAAATACCTGCTTGTTGGACACTTCGGTGTGCAAGTTAGGAGGAGAGATCCCCCTTGCACTCGGCACCGTAATAAACACACCTGCTGTATAACCTTTCACGTGTTGGAGAGTTTGATTTCCGCACGTCAAACTCCTTGCCGAGCAGGCGATGTGCAGCGCGGATAAGTCCGCGGTGGGGAAGGGAATGGCGGCGGAAAGGGCCGGCAAGCGGCTCCTTTTTGCGGCTTCGGGGAGGCAGGAGAGCGGCTGGGCTGTGTCGGGGCCGGCAGCTGGGGGGCGGCTGCTGAGGCGGCCCGGGCGGAGCAGCAGCAGCAGCGGCGGCAGATCCGAAGGAGCCGCTAACGCGCCGACGGCCGCGGGCCGAGACCAACCCCCCCCCGGTCACAAAAGCAGCCCCGGGGAGCGCCGAGCGAACAAGGGCGGGTCCTGCACCGGGGGGGGGGGGGGCAACAGGCACCAGCTGGAACACAGGAGGTTCCATCTAAATATGAGGAAAAACTTGTTTCCTGTAAGGGTGACAAAGCTCTGGCCCAGGCTGCCCAGAGAGGTTGTGGAGTCTCCTTCTCTGGAGAGATTCCAAGCCTGCCTGGATGCCATCCTGTGTAATGTCCCCTAGGCAAACCTAGGCAGTGGACTAGATGATATCTGGAGCTCCCTTTAAACTCCCAACAGTTCTGTGATTCTGTAATTAATTGGTCTTGACATCAAAATAAAATATTCCCCTTAATTTCTTGGAATGTTGTAAACTGGCTTTAGCTGCTGGGCAACAATCTTGCCTATTGTATAAAAACAACTAGAATTTCTTATATAACATGGAAAAATTCCCTGATCTCACATTAAAAAGCAAACAAAAAGAAACACCTGCCCCATTATGAAACTCTGAAACCTCTAGTTGTGTCCACAGGCATGAAAAAAGCTGTTCCAGTTTCCCCACATTGCCACTCATGAATGAGTATTGTTGTGTCCATTAGCTTTGCATGCATTTAATGGATAACTGAGGACTTTGAACTAATCTGTACACAAAGCTGGCTTGGCACAGTTTTGAGTTTTAATTGAACTTTGTATTCATTTACAAATATTTTTGTTTGTTTACTTTCCAATAGCATTAGCAAACCTTGAAAAAAGAGATACAAATAAATTTTGTGCCAGTTACATATCAGAATAATTGGATTTTATTAATCTAAGAATTTATGCAATCAATTTAATTATTAGTGCTCTCATTTCAGATACCTCATTATTCTTCACACTAATTAAACACAACCCCTAATGAGTAGTTTTGAAATGGGACTCTCTACTCACCCTGAAGAGAAGGTTCCTTGAACAATGATTGGGAACGATTTAGGGAAGCAAGCAAGTTTTATCAATTAGTTTATATTTTTTCAAAACCACATGAGTCTGTAAGGCAACAGCAGCTTTCTTGGTTCAAAATGAGAAATTTAAAGAATTTTCATATGGTGGGACCATTTACAGTATTTTCTACAGTTACAGATTTATAGGAGAACAGAGCTCATGATTTTTACTTTTTTATTCCAGTACTGTCTGAGTTTGGGCAAGTGATATAGATTTACCTTCTTATATATGTTGTTGTTTAGAAAGGATAAGTGCACATCAAAATGGAGGATTAACAAATGCTGTAAATAAACACTGGGTTATGCAGAGGTCTTTCTGAATAACCATAATAGCTTTTGGAGGTTATCTTCCTCCTGTGTCACTATACATTCAATCTGGAAGTACATTCCATTTTTTATGGTGTCATGTAAAGAAAACTTTCTAAACATGGGAGCCTAGCAAACAGGTTATTTACAGAGACTATCCTTCCTTGTAGAGATGTAAGAGAAAACACATTTGAAAGGGAAGATGCCATTTCTCATGCAATACCATGTATAGAAGAACTTGAAGATAATGCTAATTCTAAAAGTGAATATGGGAAACATGTTTGGTTTTCAATGGAGGAGTTCAAAGGAAGGGGGATAAAGCCAGACTTGTTAGGAAAAAGAATAAAGCTGATGGACTATTTCTGACTGACAAGAATAGGACAATATGGTGGAGGTCAGAGAACAAGAGTTCAAGAAAATGATGTCAGAAAACAAAAAAGGGAAATAGCAAAGACACTGAGAATAATTGTAGCTGTGCAGCATGCAAGATAAAAAGCAACTCCCAGAGAGGCTGAGAAAAAAAAACTCCCTATAAGAGCATATTTAAAAAAAAGGCAAAAATGCCAGAGTGCAGAGATATGGGGGAAAGTGTGGGACACAACAGTGTGAACACCCGGGGACAGAGAGGGAGATGGTATGCCTCTGCAGACCACAGATGAGTCCCCCTTGGACCAGATATCCACAGTGGAGCCCACGGAGGACCTCATTCTGGAGCAGCTGGATATTTCCTGAAGAAACTGTGGCCATTGGAGAGCCCACACTTGGAGCAAGGGAAAGGTGTGGGGAGGAAGGAGCTGCAGAAAGGAGCTGCTTGGGGAAGCCATGGGGAGAGGTAGAGAAATCAGGAGTGAAGGAGTAGAGTCTGGGGAAAAAGGGTGGGGAGGGGGAAAGATGTTTTAACTTTTAGATTGTCATTACTCAAACCCATTTTAAATGGCAGCAGATGAAATTAATTTTCCCCAAGCAGAGTCTGGTTTGCCCATGACAGGAACTGGTAAATGATCTCTTTGTCTTCATCTCAACCCACATGCTTTTTCATCTTATTTTCTCCCTCTCTGCTGTTGAGAAGAGGGGCGGAGGGAGGGTGGGGCTGGGTGGGCATATGGCAGCACAACTCAGCGCACAGTTATCAACAAGAAGAGCTGAGTATATTGATACTGTCATTTCTTGACTGGATTCTACTTTTTTTCCTTCCTTCTGTGGATAATTCAGTTTCTAAAAAAGTAATGGTCATGTTATTTAATAATGATAATCTGTAGTGGTACAAATACCACTTTTTTTCATTTCAAAACACCAATTTTAAGGCTCTGAGAGTTTCAGCTTTCAATAAAAAGTGAAACCCGTTATTAAAACTTATTCATTAAAATTGCTTAGTAAGATGATATTTAAGGACTTAAAAATAATTTTTCTTTTATTAAGGACAAAAATATACCGGCAAGCAATAGGAACTAACAAAATCTGTTTTCCTCAGGATTTATGCCTTATGGAAGAAGTTGTGATATCTTGTCAGCTGCCAAAGCCAGGTTATATGGTGATTAGGGTATTCTTAATGCCTTTCTTTCCCTTTGAATTTTTTAATATCTAATTAAAGTGCTGAATAAGGAGAGAGACCTTATTGTAGCCTTCCAGTGTATGAAGAAGGCCTACAAGAAAGCGGGAGAGGGACTTTTTACACGAATTTTTAGCAACAGGACAAGGGGTAATGGCTTCAAACTGGAAGAGGGTAGATTTAAATTAGAGATTACGAAGTTCTTCCCCCCCCCCCCCCCCCCCCCATCAAACTGAAATTAGTACCCTTGTCTTGTATAACTACCAGATATTTGATTACCACTGTTAATAAAAAACAATATTCTAAGGGAAATGGCTTCCTTTAAGGTGCTCAAGAAACTTCCATTTTTTTCTACACTATACTCAGTTCCCTGCCAAATAAGTGAAGAAAACAGAAAATCCAAATAGAAAAAATATATTAGGTTATAAGAGAGCTACACTTCAAAAAAGAGAAAAACAGTATATAAAAAAAGGTTTTCCTTTAGTTTTCCATTTAAAACAGAGCTATTTTGAAAGGGTCTCAGCCAGATATAAAGGGACATATCTGCATCCATTGTCAGTCCCATTAAATCCCCTACGAAATTTTTTAATAATTATTTTTAAGTGTAGATGTTCTAATGAGAAAATTGAATGAGTAGTTTGCAACAAAAATATTGTTACCTTTAAAAAGTTGACAAACATCATCATTAAATACTTTCAGAGTCCATACTATCAACCAATTCTATATATAAAAAGATAGGACTGTAATCAATAATTAATTCGTCTAGTACTCACAGCAATAATAGGCATCAAGGCGAAATTATGTGTATAAAATTGTTTTACTGCATTTCTCTTTAGTTAAATATTTATGTAGATATATGTAACATATTTCCATATATTGAAGTATCAGAAGGTCTTTAAATACTTAAAGGGGTTTTTCTTTCTTAATATATCGAATGTGCTAATGTATATTTTGCAGGTTATATGGCACCTAAAACTGAAGCTCTTTTTTTCATTACAGTTTAATATTATCATAGCAGAACTAAAGTCCTTTTCCACACCAGACACTCTGAGCTTAAACTTACCACCTCATTTCCCTTTTTCAGCTGGAAAATACATGACAAACACAATCACATCCCAGTAGTTCCCCATGGCACTTCAGAATTAAAAGATAATTCAAATGATATCTCACTAGAGGAAAAAAAAAACCAAACCCAAAGCTTACAATGACAAAGAGTAAAAAGATACTTTAGCTTAATTCTTTTTGAAATAAAAAATAATGCTTTGTACTCCAAAAGGTGGAATTTGCCTCTGGGAAAGTCATTGCTGCACTTTTTAGATAAAAATCAACGTTAGGAAAAAAAAAAAAAAATCAAATTCTGGAATAGTCAGAGACTGTTAGTATGATAATGAACTTTGGCACCCAATTAGATAGGGAATATCTAAGCTCTTCAAAGCTCCATTTATGTATAAACTATATCAAAGTTAACTGTCTGTCAACTGTCTTTGAAAAAAAGCATTTTCAATTCCTCTTTTCCTTCCTTGTCTCCATCTGATTTTTCCCTCCTACTTTCAGGGTTCTGACAACTTCTAATGGCACCTTTCAACAAATCACTGGGTGCAACCTAGAGAGATGGCTGGAGGAAACATTCAGTTTTCATATGGGAGCTGAACCATTGTCATGTACGGAGATTAATGTGGACTTATTATTCCTGATACAATTTTAAAATTTAAAAGAGCATATGATCCACGAATTTGTCTTTTAGAATTGGCAGAAGATATTTGACATGCTACATTCAGGCACCTAACTTGAATTAGGAGACTAGTCATATTGTCTATTCAGACAGATGCCTCCTTCTAGAGGACAACTCTGAGCAGAGGTTCACTTTAGGGTTTTTGATTGTTCTGTACTATCTTTTGTAGTTTTCTGGTATTTCATACGATTATAAATCAGCTGTCTAGCCAATATAACGGTGAAAACTATTTCTTCAATAAATTCCTGCAATCAAATTGCTGCCTGTTTTAGTAGAAGTCTAAGCAAATAGCTTAGGTAAGGCAAGGAAGTTTTAGAAAGCCAAGACTGTAATGTTTTCAGTTGTATTGCAAACTAACAGTCAAGTAATATTAAAAAGCCCACAATCTGAATTAAGTTACTAAAATACACTGTTAATTATGCCATACAATAATCTGTAGAGGAATAAATAAAATATTTGTAGTATCTGAGTGAATATGTTCTATGTTGCCTGTCTCATTTATGATGCACTGTGAATAAAAATCTCTGTTAAACTGCTCTTTCTTTAACTGAGAATCTGAATCTTAAGATGAAGGACTTACATTTTTTCTTGGCACAGCTTAGTGCTTCAAGAAACAGCCAGATGCTTTCTTGAAATATGTGATGTTGACCTTGCATTTCACATGAAATCAAGGTTTGACAACTGGTGGTGCAAAATGAAGACAAAAATTGGTCTCCAAAACTGTATTGGTAGGAGCTAAGCAGATAAATGTCCAGTCTAGCTCTCTAAATAGAGACAACTAAAAATTCAAAAAAATTCATCAACAATCAGTATGCATATTCTTTGGTGTCAGACAACTTCATTGTTGCTTGCACAGTATCTAGCACCATCAAAGCCTCAATAGTATTCCAAAACTTCAATATAAACCATCTTAATGACAAATTAATGATTAAGTATATTAAAAAAAAAAAAAAGGCAAAATTTGTAGAAGCAACTTTTGTGTATCACTTGACTTATTTAAACTTTGTCTTCCTGTACTTTTTTTCTCAGTTAAGAAAAATTAAACCTTGGCAAATACTCCTCCAGCAAACCTTTGGAGAATCATGATTACGGAGAATCATGATTACAGAGTATCACTAGATAAAACATTGAGGCTTCGCAGGTACATTAAAACTAAAACAAACAACAAAAAACAAAATGTATCTCCTATTTCTGTGGTTTTGGTTTTATAATAATAGGCCTTTGGGCCTCTTTAAGGTAAAGAGGAAGGATTTACTAAATTAATTTCTTCCTCTGTCTTATTGCCTTTAAGCTAAAAATTTTCTTTTTTTTTAGTTTAATACTTAGTAATAAGGAGTTTCCTGGACACACTCAGTCTGGAAGTGGAATCTTCAGGTAAAATGTGCTGTAATGGTGTCAGATGTGAAATTGCCTTATGGGATGTTCTGTATGAATGTAATTCCCTCATCAAAGGTATTACAAGAAATCTTCATTAGTGCACCATTTCAAAAGTATATTTGTTCAGTCCAAATCATGGGCAGTATTATCTTCTCAGAACTGCGGCAGATCATAACATAGTACTAGCAATGAAAATGAAAGTTTCTGTCCATAATGGTGAAGATAGCAGCTTGAAAATCTGGTCTTTAAAGATCTTTTTTAAAGAAACAAATTAAAAGAAGCATAACTACATTAACTGATAATTTTTATGAATTAAAAGCCCATTATAGTCCCTCCATGATTTTTGAATGCTGTCAATAGCACTGCATGAATCAAATTCTTTAGCATTTATTCCATGAAACACTTGAGAACTTGCCTTGAATATAGTCAGGCCAACAGAATCAGTATTCTCCATGCATACATTGCATTGCCCTGATTTTTTTTCAGAATAAGGGCTTCAGACTTTGATTTTGTAACTTTCCAGTTATCCCTAGTATTTAATAAAATGTTTCAGTTAAACAAGAGTAACATTTTTAGTGTGAGTACTCAATTCGTATAACTTAATTGCGCAGACAAGTTCCCATCAGCAAATCCAAAGGGAAGGGAGCCTCCAATGAGTTGTAATAAGAGATTTTCTGTAGGAAATATTTTGCTTTATATTTTCAATTAAAATAAAACATTTACATTATTCTCATATTTCTTTACAGTGACACTCACTTTAGCTCAAACCACAGCTGAGAAAACAACCTGTCAGTGGATACTTTATCCAGTGGTTTGTTCTAGGTTGGTTGGGTTTTTTCCCCACTGTTCATTGAGTATTAGAGTCCAAACCCAACTTTCTAATGTTTTTGTTTGAACTTCTTAATATAAATTAAAATTTATATACATACAGTTCTTTAATATTTAATTATTTAGAATTTATTGGAACTGAAGATTTCGTATTTTACACATTTTGTAGCATTAAAAAAAAATAGTTATAAGCAGGAACAGTCATAGATAGAATCATAGAATCATTTCAGTTGGAAAAGACCTCCAAGATCAAGTCCAACTATCAAGCCAACACTGCCAGTCCTACCACTAAACCATGTCCCTCAGCATCTCATCTACATGTCTTTTAAATACCTCCAGGGATGGGGACTCCACCACCTCCCTAGGCAGCCTGTTCCAGGGCTTAACAAACCCTTTGGTGAAGACATTTTTACTATTGTCCAACCTAAATCTCCCCTGGTGCAACTTGAGGCCATTTCCTCTTGTCCTATGGATGGACAATGGAAATTGTTTCCGCAGAGTGGATAATTATGGGTCTGTTTTAATTTTTTTTTTGTAATGCATGCTTGATTGCAGGTAAAACTCTAGAACTGGAGAAAAGATTATGTAAAATGTTTTGGTGGGTTTTTTGTTTTTTTTCTATTTTCTAAGAAGCATGTAGAAAACACAGTAAAGAAAATTACAACCATGCTAAGGACATGAATATTAAGATACAATCTCTGTACTGAAAACTCTGTTCTCTAAATATAAGAGATGGAGTCAAAAAAGAAGAGGCACAGAATAGTAAAATGATTTCCAGGGTCACAGAACATACTAGCATAAAAGAGCAATGTAGCCTCTATTTCCTATCCTCCTGCACACTTGCCTTCCTCCAACAACTGTGTTGCCTCTTGTATTCAATTAATCAATATAACAACATTCTGTAGTGCTACATTTACAACTTTTCCCCCCAGAAAAATACATGCATATGAATTAATGAAAACCCATAAACCAAGGATAAGAAACACCACTGTCACAATTATTTGAGAGATAGCAAATGAAATCTCTAGGACCTCAATTCCCTGCAACAGTATTGCTAGTGCAAAACCTGCATTCCTGAGGAAGAAAAGACCCAGAACATTGAAATGATTTGCAGAAGATGATGTGGGAAATCTAAAGCAAAATGTTTACCTTGGATCGCTTAACTCCCAACCCAGCATCTTAATCAGAACATGCTTCTTCCTCCTTCCACTAAATGTGATAAATAGACACATCTAGGCCTAACTCTCCCCTCTACCTCAAGGTATCTTAGGAATTCTTATCAATTTTGGTGGTCTGTGTCTGAGCACAGCTTAAGACAGAAGTTTGGCCCTTGGTTTATATTTTTTTTAAGCAGTTGATACTTTGTTAAAGAGAAAAATAAAATTGAAAAGAAATAATCTGGTTTGTATGTTTTGTTCATTCTTGGTATTTGACATTTTGGTTAAAATGGTATTTTAGAATAGAGTATAATTTCCCAAGCCTGTAAACTATTAATATATGTGTTAAATCATTCCTAGATTATATACTTAAGGTTATAAATATTTAAATCCCTTTGGGTTAAAAAGCATTAATGATATGTACATACCCTCCCTTATATATGACTGATGTTTTGAATGTTATGCTAATTGTTATGTTTTAAGCCTCAAAAATTAATTTTCATCATTATATTGGATAGATATGTTTGAAACAATTGTATTTTTCCTCTAAAGCATTTTATATCTTCCGAATTGTTTGAAACTTTACCTTGGAGACATTTTTCTTTTTTTTTTTTTTTTTT